>CM052813.1:17649222-17933044 GCA_028533885.1 Nasua narica
TTGGTTTTCTTTTTCAGCATTCCTCTGGCTATTCGTGGTCTTTTCTGGTTCTGTATAAAGTTTAGGATTATTTGTTCCATTTCTTTGAAATAAATTGATGGTATTTTGATAGGGATTGCATTAAATGTATAGATTGCTTTAGGTAGCATAGACATTTTCACAATATTTGTTCTTCCAATCCCTGAGCATGGAACGTTTTTCCATTTCTTTGTGTCTTCCTCAATTTCTTTCATGAGAACTTTGTAGTTTTCTGAGTACAGATTCTTTGCCTCTTTGGTTAGGTTTATTCCTAGGTATCTTATGGTTTTGGGTGCAATTGTAAATGGAATCGACTCCTTAATTTCTCTTTCTTCTGTTTTGCTGTTAGTTTATAGAAATGCAACTGATTTCTGTGCATTAATTTTATATCCTGACACTTGACTGAATTCCTGTATGAGTTCTAGCAGTCTTGGAATGGAGTCTTTTGGGTTTTCCACACAAAGTATCATATCATCTGCAAAGAGGGAGAGTTTGACTTCTTCTTTGCCAATTTGGATGTCTTTTATTTCTTTTTGTTGTCTGATTGCTGAGGCTAGGAATTCTAGTACTCTGTTGAATAGCAGTGGGGATAGTGGGCATCACTGCCGTGTTCCTAATCTTGAGAATGATATTCACTGTTGAGAATGATATTTACTGTGGGTTTTTCATAGATGACTTTGATGCTGTTGAGGAATGTACCCTCTATCCCTACACTCTGAAGAGTTTTGATCAAGAAAGGATGTTGTACTTTGTCAAATGCTTTTTCAGCATCAATTGAGAGTATCATATGGTTCTTGTTCTTTCTTTTATAATGTATTGTATTACACTGATTGATTTGCGGATGTTGAACCAATTTTGTAGCCCAGGAATAAATCCCACTTGGTCGTGGTGAATAATCCTTTTGATGTACTGTTGGATCCTATTGGCTAGTATTTTGGTGAGAATTTTTACATTCGTGTTCATCAAGGATATTGGTCTTTAATTCTCCTTTTTGATGGGGTCTTTGGTTTTGGGATCAAGGTAATGCTGGCCTCATAAAATGATTTTGGAAGTGTCCCTTCCATTTCTATTTTTTTGGAATAATTTCAGGAGTATAGGTATTAATTCTTTAAATGTTTGGTAGAATTCCCCTGGGAAGCCATCTGGCCCTGGGCTCTTGTTTATTGGGAGATTTTTGATGACTCTTTCAATCTCCTTAATGGTTATGGGTCTATTCAGGTTTTCTATTTCTTCCCGGTTCAGTTTTGGTAGTTTGTGTGTCTCTAGGAATGCATCCATTTCTTCCAGATAGTCTGATTTTCTGGCATATAGTTGCTCCTAATATATTCTTATAATTTGTATTTCTTTGGTGTTGGTTGTGATTTCTCCTCTTTAATTCATGATTTTATTAATTTGAGTCCTTTCTCTTTTCTTTTTGATAAATCTGGCCAAGGGTTTATCAATTTTATTAATTCTTTCAAAGAACCAGTTCTATTGTTCTTGTGGTTTCTATTTCATTGATTTCTGCTCTGATCTTTATTATTTCTCTTCTTCTGCTGGTTTTAGGCTTTCTCTGTTGTTCTTTCTCCAACTCCTTTAAGTGAAGAGTTAGGTTATGTATTTGAAATCTTTCTTGTTTCTTTTTTTTTTAAGATTTTATTTATTTGACAGAGAGAAGAGAGATCACAAGTAGGCAGAGAGGCAGGCAGAGAGAGAGGGGGAATCAGGCTCCCTCCTGAGCAGAGAGCCCGATGCGGGGCTCAATCCCAGGACCCCGAGATCATGACCTGAGCCAAAGGCAGAGGCTTTAACCCACTGAGCCACCCAGGCACCCCTGAGATCTTTCTTGTTTCTTGAGAAAGGCTTGTTATTGCTATATATTTTCCTATCAGGACCACCTTTGCTGTGTCCCAGAGATTTTGAACAGTTGTGTTTTCATTTTCATTTGTTTCATGAATTTTTTCAATTCTTCTTTAATTTCCTAGTTATCCCATTCATTCTTTAGTAGGAGCCTCTTTAGCCTCCATATATTTGAGTTCTTTCCAACTTTCACCTTGTGATTGACTTCTAGTTTCATGGCATTGTGGTCTGAAAATAGGCAGGGAATGATCCCAATCTTTTGGTATCAATTGAGACCTGATTTGTGTCCCAGGATGTGATCTATTCTGGAGAATGTTCCATGTACATTAGAGAAGAATGTATATTCTGTTGCTTTGGGCTGGAATGTTCTGAATATATCTGTGATGTCCATCTGGTCCAGTGTGTCATTTAGAGCTTTTATTTCCTTGTTGATCTTTTGCTTAGATGATCTGTCCATTTCGGTGAGGGGGGTATTAAAGTCTCCTACTATTATTGTATTATCGTTGATGTGTTTCCTTGACTTTGTTATTAATTAGTTTATATAATTGGCTGCTCCCACGTTAGGAGCATAGATATTTACAGTTGTTAGATCTTCTTGTTGGACAGTCCCTTTAAGTATGATATAGTGTCCTTCCTCATATCGTATTATAGTCTTTGGCTTAAAATCTAATTTAACTGTTATAAGGATTGCCACCCCAGCTTTCTTTTGATGTCTATTAGCACGGTAAATTCTTTTTCACCCCCTCACTTTCTATCTGGAGGTGTCTTTGGGTCTAAGATGAGTTTCTTGTAAACAGCATATTGATGGGTCTTGTTTTTTTTTATCCATTCTGATACTCTGTGTCTTTTGATTGGGGCATTGAGCCCATTTACATTCAGGGTAACTATTGACAGATATGAATTTAGTGCCATTGTATTGCCTATAAGATGTTAACTGTATATTGTCTCTGTTCCTTTCTGATCTATGTTCCTTTTAGGCTCTCTCTTTTCTTAGAGGACCCCTTTCAATATTTCCTGTAGGGCTGCTTTGGTGTTTGCAAATTCCTTTATCTTTTGTTTGTCCTGGAAGCTTTTTATCTCTCCATCTATTTTCAGTGGCAGCCTAGCTGGATGTAGTATTCTTGTCTGCATATTTTTCTCATTTAGTGCTCTGAATATATCATGCCAGTCCTCTCTGGCCTGCCAGGTCTCTGTGGATAGGTCTGCTGCCAATCTAACATTTCTGCCTCTGTATGTTACACACTTCTTGTCTTGAGCTGCTTTCAGGATTCTCTCTTTGTCACTAAGACTTGTAAGTTTTACTTTTAGATGACCAGGTGTCAACCTATTTTTATTGATTCTGAGGGGGGTTCTCTGTGCCTCCTGGATTTTGATGCTTGTTCCCTTCTGCAGATTAGGGAAATTCTGTACAATAATTTGCTCCAATATACCTTCTGCCCCTTTCTCTCTTTCTTCTTCTTTTGGGATCCCAATTATTCTAATATTGTGGTGTCTTATGGTATCACTTATCTCTCAAATTCTCCTCTCATGGTCCAATAGTTGTTTGTCTCTCTTTTTCTCAACTTTTTTATTCTCTGTCATTTGATCTTCTATATCACGAATTCTTTCTTCTGCCTCATTTATTCTAGCAGTAAGAGCCTCCATTTTTGACTGAACCTCATTAATAGCTTTTTTTTATTTCAACTTGGTTAGATTTTACTTCTTTTATTTCCCCAGAAAGGGATTTTATTTCTCCAGAAAGGGATTCTTTAATATCTTCCATGCTTTTTTCGAGCCCAGCTAGCACCTTGATAACTGTCATTTTGAATTCTATTTCTGACATATTACTAATGTCTGTATTAACTAGGTCTCTAGCCATTGGTACTCTCTCTTGTTCGTTCTTTCTTTCTTTCTTTTTTTTTTTTTTGTGTGTGGTGTTTTTTTCCGCCTTGTCATTTTATCGAGCTAAGAATGGATGAGTGAGAGAGAAAAATACTCTGGAGTTCCACAGTTTTCACTGATTGATGAACTTGGTCTTGGCTGGATATTCTCACTGATCTTCTGGGGGAGGGGCCTTTTGAATTGATTCTCAAATGTCTTTGCCTGAGGCGGAATTGCCCTGCCCTTGCCAGGGGCAGGCCAAGCAATTCGCTCAGGTTCGCTCTCTGGAGTCTTTGTTCCCTGAGCACTTTCTGTACTGCCCTGGAGGCTGGGAATGCAAATGGCGGCCTCCCTGTCTCCTGCTGGAGCAGTCGATCAGTCGGGGCTCCGCTCCTCAGAGGAAGGCAGTCGATCACTCCCGTCTCCCTGGTCCCCGCCCAACCTCCAAGCTCAGCTGCCCATGGCGGAGCGCCTCTATCTCTGGCGCACAGCCCCGTCTGGAGTCTCCAAACCCAGCAGATTGCTGCTGCACGCTCCTGTGCCGCTCCTCCTGAAGGAGGAAGGAGGGGGTCTCTCCGGAGCTGCCTCCTGCAGGGTCCCTGCTCGAAGAGCTGCAGCTGGATTGTGCCTCAGGTCGCGGTCTACGATAAGCCCGGGCTGAAAGCGCACTGTGTGGCTCCTTCTCTGCCGCCGGCTTCTCCGCCCCGATACCTTGGAGCTCTGCCACACCCAGACACCCCTGGTCCCTTTGTGACCTCGTGGGTCCTGAAATCACACTGTTACCACAAGGGCTAAACCCCCCACTTAGCCTCTGGAGCAACGTCCCTCAGCAGAACAGACTCTGAAAGTTCTGATTTTGTGCTCCGTGGCTCTGCAGCTGCAGGGAGTCAGCCCCTCCCCCCCATGGTGTCTCTTCCCGTCACTTTGGATTCACTTTTCCAAATGTCCTACCTTTTGGAAAGTGGTCAGTATTCTGCTCCTAGAATTGCTGTTCTTCCTCTCTTCTCTCTCCTGTTGAGTATGCTGGCTTTTAGAATGGTTTGATAACTATCTAGATGAACTTCTGGGATCCGACTCTATCTCGACCTCCTACTTCTCCGCCATCTTGGAGTTGCCCCCAGAATGATCCTTTTAAAATATAAATCAGATCGGGAAGCCTTAGTGGTGCAGTCAGTTGTGCATCTGACTCTTAGTTTCGGCTCATGTCGTGATCTCAGGGTTGTGAGATGGAGTCCTGAGTTGGGCTCCATGCTCAGAGCAGAGTCTGCTTGAGATTCTCTCTCCCTCTCCCTCCACCCCTCTAACTCATGAGCTCTCTTTCTCTCTCTCTCACATAAGTAAATCTTGAAAAAAAATATATGAATTAGATCAACTCCTAGTCTGCTTGAAACCCTCACTTTCCTATCTCACTCGGCATAAAAGCCCAAGGGGGCTACCTGTTTACAACCTTCAATTCCTTGCTGACCTCATCTCCAGCATTCACACCTTGCCCATCCTGCTACAGACACAATAGCTACCAGAAGTTTGCTCAGAAACAACAAACACACCCCCACTCAGGGTCTTTGCATCTTATGTTGCCTCTGACTAAATCACCTTCCCCCATATATATGGATGCATGCCATTTCCCCTTGATTTCTCCAGGTTTCTACTTAATTATGTTTGTGAGCAAAGCTGCTTCCCCCTACCTCTGAGCACCAGATCTGAGGGCAGTACCTAGCATGTAGTTGATGCTCAATAAAAATTGTTGAAGAATGAATAAATGAGCTCCAAGTCAAATAGTTAGAAATACCATTTCTTAAAATGTATCCCTTTGGCACCACAACAGATTTATCTCAGCCACCCCCATGTGATGGCTTGCAAGCATCACTTCCCCTCTGTCTTCTTGGCCACTTCTGTCTCTCCTGTGGTCCTTTTTTGTTAGGACCACATTCCAGCTATATCACTTATTCCTGGTGAACATGTAGGAAAGACTGCTTGCTTCCTTATAAAATAGGGATAAGAATAGTACCTCTTTGGGAATGATATTGAGAAATTAAACAAGTTAGTACATGGGAGGCCCTTAGACCAGGCCTGGCCCATACATAAGTAAGTCCCCAATAAATAGGGGAAATAAGCCAATCAAAAACTTCTTTTATTTTTTTATGCAGAACAATTCAAATTTTTCCATCCCTAAATACAACTCAGCTCCAACCCCCAACTTCAATTATTCAAATCTAAGACACTCCGCAGAACCAAGGGGCTCTTCATCTGAATAAGACCCAGCCTTTAGAAGGCATCCATGGTTATAAATGGTACTTAATTTTCCAGTTACACAAGTTATAAGAAAATATTAATGTAATGAGACTAGATATACATGGGGTGATGAGGAGAACACAGAATAACCTGGATTAGAGTTCAGGGACTTTTTCTCCAAGGAAGTGATGGTTATCTGAGACCTCGAGAATGAGTAGAAATTGCAGGATGAAGAAAGAGAACATTTCCAGGCCAAAGATGCAGCATGTGTGCAAAGCCCAAGGAGTGAGAGCACAGTATGCTCAGAGCTCAGTATGCTCAGTGTGCAAATGGAGCTCAGTGTATACCATGAGGTCACAGCAAAGGTTGGGGTGAGACCCCTGTGGTTGCCTGGAGTCAGGAATCTGGGGCCAAATCTTCGAACTTTGTAATCTGAATGCAGCATTTTGATGTTAGCTCAAAGGCAAGGGAAAGAAGCCATTGAACTTTTAGGTCTGATAATAACAGTATTGGACTTGCTTTACCAGAAGATACTTACAAATGCAGATCAGGGAAGGGATCCCACTCATAAAGTAGCAGATAACCGAGGAGGCCATCGGGTAGCTGGGCAAGAGGCAGAAGTGTCAGTGGAAAATGAAGACTATTACCCATCCCCCACTCTGTTAGGAAATTTCTGGGTGATCCTTCAGAGTAACTCTTCTTCCTACATCTTGTAGCTAATAGTATCACTGTAACCCCAGGGGTCTTTTTGAGAGTCAGAAGTGTCTCTTCCTCACGATACTTTGTGCAGAAAACTATTTGACTGGCTTGTAAAAAGGGAAGTTGATCATTAACAGTAACTGAAAATATCTCTTGAAAAAAAAAGTATCTCTTGGACACAACTCTTGAATGCCTCTTATTCCTCTCATGCATGGAGGCCACTTCTTGGCCCTTTCTTTCTTATTCATGTCCCTCTGTACAAGCCTTTCTACTTCTATGTTAATCCAAGACCCTAAAGAAATATTTGGCAGCTAATGTGACTGAATCAAGTAATTCATGTTACTTTCTATTAATTTCGGCAAATCTAATTTGTCGTGGTCATGAGTGGCAGTCATCTAGAACTGAGTCCCTGGAAAATCCCTTGAGTGCATGAAATTAATGTAATTCTACTTGTGAACCCAGGTTCCTAAGGCAGTCCTCCCGTGAGGTACTATTCGGAATTCTTGTCTTTTGTATCCATGTTCTATTAAAAAAGATAGTCTGCTTTCTCTAAAAGTGTTCTATTTTTTGCCAAATTTGTGCCTGTCTTGTCTGGCTAAAGGTTGGTCTACAACCAAGAGCTCTGAATCTGAGCCTCAGGAAAACAGTGTCATATGATGTGACAAGTGGTCAATGGGCATGAGACCTGGTTCAATGTCTTATCCTGGCTCAATGTCTGACATTCCCCAGATTAAGTTCATGACTGTGGGAAAATCTCGGCACCCTCTGAACCTTGTTGTAAAGAGCAGTGGCTGGACATTATTTCAAATGAAATCTTACTGAGACATCTACCCAATAATTAACACTAATTAGGGCTGCTTTGGCAGTGCCGCTGGGTTCTGGATCCTGTGTGCTCAGCCTCACTCTTTCCACTTCCCCAGACCCTAGGATGGTGTCTGAAAATTTCCCAATCACCTCAAAAATCTCTGCCCTCTCAAAGTTCCTTTGGTCATATTGGCTGTGATTTGCATTCCAGAACAGGAAGGGCAAAAAGATTTCTCCAGCTTTAAGGTTTACCACTGTGCCTATACCATGCCAGTATCACATGATTTCTGTCCTTATTAACTCTATCTCTTGATCCCTGCACAGTATGACTCAACAAATACTTATTATAAGAATAATGATATGGTATATTTGGATAGAATTTGACAGTTTTTTTAAACTTTTCCCTTCATCTTACTTAACCCTCTTAACAACCCGCGAACTCCATATATAATTACCACCCATCTTTGGCAGCTGAGAGAAATGGAGTGCAAAGAATTTAGGTGACTTGTACAAAGGCACAGGATAGGATTTTGTCTTTGTTATTGCCATTGTTGTTGTTGGCTTATGTGTTCATAACCTGCTCCGTCTTTGAAAGACTTGTAATAATTTAGAGAAAATTATTGTTCAGCATCTTACAACAGCATTACAATAGCTTCCTTTTTAATCTTACAATAGAAAAGAAATGGGTAAAAAATTAGATACTAGGACTACTGAAAATTAAAATCAAAATAGAAGATCAAGACCAGCAGTGGGGAAAAGAAAAGATACATTATAGTTCAATTATCCACCATAGGGAAGAATGCCAGTGACATTCTTCCTGCTTTTCTTCCAGGGATTGTTCTAGACTGCTGTACCTGCCTTTCATACACAGTGTATTGCTCTAGTGCAATTGGGAATAGAGAGATGAGGAACCCTGTGTTCTGACCTTATGATGAAAATGCGTGTGACAAGATTGTTAGGAGCCTCTACTCCTTGGGGTATAGACATGGAATGGTCTTAGTTTTCCCAACAACATCCAGTTCTGCTCCCTCAAGCCCCCTCCCCTGCTATAATCAGTTCCCTTAAGGAAAGCTCAGTTTAGTTCCATATACAGTTGACCCTTGAACAATACAGGTTCGAACTATGCAGGTCCACAGAGATGCTGATATTTTTCAGTAACTATATCAGAAAATCTGGGGAGATTTGTGACAATTTGAAAAAAACTTGAAGATGAACTGCATAGCCTAGAAATACCAAAAAAAGAAAAGAAAAAGAAAAAAGTATTTGTAAGAATATAGTATATAATAGATATAATGTACAGAATATTTGTTAACTGTTTATGTTATTGGTCAACAGGAAGCTATTAGTAGTTAAGTTTTGGGGAGTCAGAAGTTATACTTGGATTTTTGATTAGGTAGGGAAATCAGCACCCCTAACCCCCATGTTGTTCAAGCATCAACTGTATGTTTAATCTATCTTGGGTATTAGAATAGTCTTTTGGTGGTTGTTCAGGATTTAGTCCTCTTCTTAAAACTAAATCTCACACTTAATTCATGCCCTGCCCTCCTGTTCCACCAAGGGCAGGCTGGACATCCTGGACATCTCCCAGGCCCAGGCAGAAGAGGGTACTCTCTCACATCCCCTACCCCCTACTGAGCCTGCTATTCTGTACCAGTTCCCTTCCTTGACTGTCTTCAGTAAAGCTCTCCCTGTCTTGGTTGCCATGGCTTCTCTCTCTCTCCCTGACTAGCCAAAGTTTCCTCCACTGAAAGGTGTTCAATTTCTGGATTAACCCCAAAGCTCATTACTCATTCTTTCAAGGGTCCATGTAGACCTCCTACTGCACAGCCCCTCAAATGGGTTTGCAACTTCAAAGTGACCACCTCGTGTTCCTTAGAATTCTGCAAATGGCCCATTCTGTACCCTTTGGCTGCTGAGGTCCCCTTGGGGCATGGTGGCAGTGGGGGGAGGGGATGATTTCATTCCAACCTGCAACCCTGATCCCAGGTAGCTGGTAGGTAGCCCTTTAGGCTGGACTGACAGGCTGGAAATGCTGTGTTGCTATGCAGGCTGCCCCACCAGTAACCTTCTCAATGTTCCACTGTTTCTCTCCTGACTCCCCTTGTTCTAGAATCATTAGGGGCTCTACTATTTATTAACTTGGCAGTTTTCAAGCAAGAAACAATCACCAGTCCCCAGCTCGGGAAGAGAAAGACAGTTAAGACACTGGAAATATTTATGGGGAGGTGAGGAATGATCCTCTTTCCAAGTGGCACCCCCCTCAAGAAAGAACCTCTCTCATCAGGCCTCCTCTTACAGCAAAGATAGAGGGGGTTGTGATGATGGAGACTGTTTCTCTCAGATAAACCCTCTCTAGAAGCACTTGAGAGATGCCTGGTCCAGAAAGTCTGAAGGATCCATCGGGTACTTAGTACAATTTCCAAAAATTAGGAGAAGTGTAATGAGAAAGATGTTCATCCTGTTATAAGTGGCTGGGAATAAATATTTAAATTAACTGGAAACATAAGAGTAAGAAATTAAATTCAAATCTGAAAACTTTCAGCATTAGTAGAACTGACATTTTCTTTTGCTTCAGGCTCCCGTATGTCTCAATGTGGCACTGGTTAAAGGATGCATTTTATTATATTAGGAAATAATAAAATGAATAGAGATGGGAGTGCTATAGGCCCAAATGCCAACTCATCTCTTCTCTGGAACAAGGGGGAGAAGAATTAAAAGCATAGGCTAAAGTGAAAGAGAAAACAATTTGGAGTAAATATCTAAAGAAACCAGGGTTATCCAATGTCAGAGGCTGGGGGATGCTGGTGAAAGTTCGTGGACAGTCGATGAATATCTAGGATTTTCTCATCTCCCCCATCTTGTCCATAATTCCCCCATCTCTGCCATTTGTTTCTACCTGGTCCAGAACTAATCTGATATAAGATCAAAGCAATCAGCTCTTGTCTCCCAGCTTGGGCTGTATATTTCTATTTATTTTTTTAAGATTTATTTATTTATTTGACACACAGAGAGAGATCACAAGTAGGCAGAAAGGCAGGCGGGGGAACTCTCCCCGCTGAACAGAGAGCCTGATGCAAGGCTCGATCCCAGGATTCTCAGGTCACGACCCAAGCCAAAGGCAGAGGCTTTAACCCACTGAGCCACCAGGCGCCCCCAGACCTGTATATTTCTAGATTGATTCTATTATCTGTGTCTGAGCAGATTACACACACAATAAATGTTCAACTCTGATGTGTTTTTATTAAAAAAGAAGTAAAAGGGAAGAGGTGAGTTTACCGGAACATAGGAGTTTAGAAGATGGGTTCTCTGCAGCTGGCTTTCAAACCTCATTGAGTCTGCAGAGCTGGGCAGCTGCGTCCTGGACTCTGGGCCTGTCCCTGCCCTCTGTTGCTAGAGTGATGCTAGCAAGAACTGGAAACAAAAAGGAAGCCACTTATTCCCTTTTCCTGCTTCCCAGTTTTCCTGTCTTACCCGCATTTACAGAAGCCAGCTGGCAAGTGCATCTGGGGAAGATAGTTTGTAGACCTGACTAAAGCATCATTGAGCACAGCAAAGTATAGAAAAATTAGCTTGGAGCTGAAAGGCAATAGTTCAAGAAGTAGAACGTGGGAAGGAGGGCACAGTAGGTAGGAAGAGAGGGAAAAGCTCGGGGGATAAAGTAAAAAGATTAGGCCAGATTCTTGCCCCTGTATGACTAAAGCCTATGGTTCTGGGGAAGAAGGAAGAGCATACACAGGTAGTTTGTAAGATTAGGAAGGGAGATTGAGTTCACATTGTAGAGAGCCCCCCATGCCATATAAACGAGTTTTCATTGTTGGAGAATCATAAACAGTTTTTTGCTAACAAATAGCATGCTCAGGCCCTATTTAAGTGAGATAAACATGTGTACTTACTGGCTGTCACCCCTGGACATGCCATCCAAGGCATCCTGCCAAATGGTTTCTCCAGCTTCTTTCACTTTGGCACTCAAAACTTTGCCATAGGCCATGGTGGTTGGGTGGGGAGTGGAGACTGATGACCTGTGCTATCCATGTATTCCTCACAGGATGAGCCCTGGCCAGAAGGGCAGGTGAGGAATAGTCAGACCATCACAGAGAAGCTCCAGGCTTAGTCCTCAAGAAGGACGTGGTAGAAGGACAGAGAACTGGGTGGCTTGCTGGGGGATTCCGGTATTTTTCATTGAAAGGGTTAAATAAGATCGTGTCAGGGAAAATCACAACACTAAACTTTGTATTATTACTGTCATCTCTATGAGAGAGATTACTCAAAAGCAAACAAAACAAAAAAATAAAGGCTTTTTAAGGACATGAATGCCATGTATCTTCAAATCCCCAGAACTTCTGTTCTTATAGAAAAATAATAAATGACTCTGGACAATATTAACTCATTTATTCCTTGAATCCATGGTCAGTCATTTAGAACATATGTATATAGATATGTATGTAAGTATGAACTCATGCACTACCTTGCAGAAATAACATGCTTTCATTTTAAAGAGAGTATTTCTGTATGTGTAAATATTTTTCTTCCTTCTCTGCTTGTGTAAGTGTTAAGTGTCACTGTTTCTTTTCCAGTCATATATAAACACATGCAAAAAGATTGCAAACTGCAGATCTTTCAGCTAGGATCATTGGACTTATTGGCAACTTTGTGTTTTCACTCAGCTGAATTGCCTCTGCCCTCAAATGAGAAAATTTTCTGTTAGGAGAACAGGTGCAGAAGGAAAAATATAATCTTAAAGTGCATTTTTCTGGATGGGAGGTTTCTTTTATCCCATTTAACTAGGGTCAAAGTCATTTTTGTCATTAGACCTAAAATAATTATTCAGAGAAACTGTATCCTCTAATTAACTTGAGGAACATCAACGTAATGGGCCAGCCACTCAAGGTCATCAGAGGGTGAGATGTTGCCTCTTTGCTAGTGTGGGAGAGAGAACTGTGGCGTCAGAAAGGGAAGAATCATCTGTCCTCCTGGAGGGTGTGCACCATTTATCATGCTGACTGGGCTGTCATATCAGTGGGAGGACCCTAGAGAGCCCTGACCGTGAGATTGAAGGTTGGTGCCAATTTACAGCAACACAAATGCATTGAACAGGAAAGAGATAGCTCCTAATCTCTTCAATTTTCTTACATTACCCTGAAGGCCAGAGAATTAAATGAAACAGTAGCTGATGACAACTTTAGAGGGTCCTGAATGCATGACAGGAAAAGTATTAAAATAGCTCAATAGTTTTATTGTATATATGTGTGTTAATCTTGCCCCTGAAAGAGGAACAAGGGTAGAAAATGCTGCCTTTTGGTTATATCTATTCCTCAGTGAGAAAATGATACACTAATTCTGTTTGCCTGGCGGATTCTTATGCAGGCACAACAGAAAAAAAAAAAAATGAAGAACAAGAATCAGAGGGAAGACTGAACCTAAGGATACCCTGCCACACACATTATCTGGATAATGGGACTCACAATTTGTTGGTGTGTCTTTAATGACTTCTAGTGAATCCAATAGCCTGTGCCTGCCAGCAGTGTATGTCCAGAGAATATCTCTTAAAAAATTAAAATCAACCCCTCGTTACATTGGGCAAAACAGTCTCTGGTTAAATACAGGTTTTATGGATACATGTGGTTAGTTTGGATAGGATTTAAAAAGCCAAGCCATTTCAGGACCATGTTTCATAGAAACTGAGCAAGTCCACCGCCAAACACCACCTTCTAGGCAGGCCTTCCCAGAACCATATCCCATTTGCCAGTTTACGAGATTGCCGTTGAAGGCCTACTAAGTTCCAGGAGCTGAATCAGGTCCCAGAAATGCCAAATTTCATATGTTCTTGTTTTAGTCCTTAAGGGTAATTTATTAAGGAGCAGTGAAATAAGAGACAAGAGCTTCAGCTTTGGTGTCAAATAACTTGTTTCAAATCACGGCAGAGACACATCAGCAGTGCAAATTTGGGCAAGTCATCCTTACAAAGTTTGTATCCTCTTCTGAAAAACAGGGGGTGAAAATAGGGTCAGTCCCATAGAGTAAGTGTGACAAAGCATATAGTAAGCATTTAACAAATACTCACTTTTATGGGCTATAATCTAATGCATAAAGAATTTTAGGAACAGATGAGGAAGCATTTAATTCCACAGGAGAAGGAAAACTGAAATAAGGTTTAATATCTGAGTTATGTTTTAAAATATGAATAAAATTTGCCTGCTAAAAGTGATGATCTTAAGAGCATGAAAACATCAGTTCAACTTAACTAACTCAGGCAGGTAGTTCTTTTCCCTTGGTTAGAGCATGGATATCAGAGGTCAAAATCAGAGTAAAAATTAGAGCTTCTGTGTCTAATGTTGAAATGTCACATCACACAAAGAGAAAATTATTATTCTATGACCTCAGGTCATACCCTCAAGCCCTACTTAATAGACATTGAGGATCATTGGGCTTCTTGAGTGTTAATAGGGTAGGTTAAGCCCATTGGGAGTTTAGGATTATCAAAAATAGCTGAAGATCACAAGTATTATCTTTCTACAATACTTGGAGGTTCCAAATTAATAAACTAGGAGACACTTTATTCTGATTTTCTTTAAAACTAAGATCAGAGGAAAATTTCAAGTTGAAACACAGACTACTCAATTATCCAACAAATATTTCTTGGATAGCTATTATGCAGGAAATATGCCAAGCCCTGAGAATACAAAATAAACACATAATCTAAGATCTCGAACTTTCATTTTAGAAGGAAAAGTTCATAGATTTGAATTAGTGTGAGTTGATGATTTGTAAATTTATGGTACAACCAAGCTCCATTGCATTTTATAAATACCCAAGAAAAAAGAATAGGCTAACTTTCTAACAATACATACAAACAATGAAAGAAATTGATTAAGGAAATAACTGATGTATTTAATAATACATGAATAACAAACTACATTGAGCTATAAAAAAGGATCATAAATAAAATTATAATACAATGCAAATACAAATAGATTTTAAAGGGTTAATATCTATAATTAACTCTTCATTTTGATGATACATACTTTCATATTGATGAGATCCTGCTAGAGTCAAGAGACAGAAAACACCAAAAACTTGAAAAATACTGTGTGGACAAGGTCAACCTTACTAGTAACCAAATAAATGCAAATTAAAATGAAGTAATATTTTTGTCTATCAAATTAGCGAAAGAAAATAAAGGATAATTTCATATACTGGTGGGGATGTGGTGAGACAGATGTTTTCGTGCACTGCCGGTTGTCAGTAAATTATAATGACCTTTCTAAAAACTAATTTTGCAATACATATTAGGAATCTTAAACGGATATGACTCCTTGGTCCTGCAATTTTACTATTAAGATGTATTATAAGAAATTGTTGAGAAATTTGGGCAGCGATTTATGTACCAAAAAAATGCCAACTTTTTTATACTAGTAAAAAAATAAATTATGACAATAACATAGATATTCCCAACAGAAAGATAGTTCAATAAATTCTGGTATACTCTCGGGCTGAGATACAATACACCCTTTGCAAATGATGTTTTAAAAAGGTAAGTATTAGGGGTGTCTGGGGGGGCTCAGTTTGTTAAGTATCTGCCTTCAGCTCAGCCCTGATCCAAGGGTCCTGTGATCAAGCTCCAGGTTGGGCTCTCTACTCAGCAGGGAGTCTGCTTCTCCCCCCCTCTCTCACTGCCTCTCTGCCCTCCCCCTGCTTGTGCCGTCTCTCTCTCTGAAATAAATAAATAAAATATTTTAAAAAATTACAAGGCACATTTAAAAGAGGACATGATATAATACTTTTGAGGAAAAGACAAATAAATGGACATTTTAGTCAGCAAACTAAATCAGGAAAAAGAGTGTTTCTACTGTTCAGAGTTACACTGAAAATAAAAAATAATCCAAGAGATTATTTTTACTAATTAATAAGAGAGTTTAGCAAGATTCCTGGGTATGAAATCAATATACAAATACCAAAAGTATTTTCATTTTCAGATAATAAATATGTAGAAAAGGTAATTTCAAAAGACATACCATTTGCAATAATAATAAATAATAATATACAGAGGAATAAATCATAAAATATGTGTAAGAACTTTGAGGAGAAAATTAAATTATAAAATGTATAATGAATACATTAAAGAGAACCTAAAAAGTAATGATAAACCTGGTTTATAAGATTCACTATTATTGAGATGTCAGCACTCCCCAAACTGATTTATGCATTCAGTTGAAATTTGTGTTAAAATCTCAATAGGAAATTAGCAAACCAACTCAAAGCTTATGTGGATAAGAATGACAAGGTCATCTTGAAGTAGAAAAAGACCTGGCATGGAAGATCAGTGGGAAAGGAAAGACTCTTGATAAATAGTCATAGTGTAGTTGGGTATCTAATGCCATAATATGGAACTGAACTTATACCTCATTCTATATGTAGAAATTAATGCCAAATGGATAAGAATAAAATGTGAATAGCAAAATTTTAACCTTTTAGGAAAAAACCAATAGGAGAAACTTTATGTCATCAAGCCAAGAAAAGATTCCTTGAATAAGACATATGAAAACACAAACTATAGTAGAAAACAAATTTTTTTATTCATTCATTCATACATTAAATTGAAAAACTGTTCATCAGAAGATGCCATTTTTAAAAGAAAATGCACACCTGGGAAAAGAAGTTTGCACCACATATAGTTGGCAAAGAATTAATTTATAGAATCTATAAAGAACTCCTAAAATGTAATAAGAAGAAACAGAAACAATCCTTAATAGGAAAAAAAAAAAAAGCTAAAGGGATAGGAATAGGCAATTTATAGGCTAGGTAACAGGGAATGGCCACCAGTGCATGAAAAGATGTGCACCCTCAGAAGTAGTCATGAAAATGCAAATTGATGAGATACTGACTTATAGACACTCAATTTGGCAAAGATTTAAAAGACTGACAACATAAAATTTTGGTGAGGATGTAGAGCAATAGGAACTTCATAGTGGGAGTGTAAATTGGTACAGTTAAAAATGTGGTTTAGGTCAATAATAGAATTGACATTTTAAAAAGAATAGGAACTACTGAAAAGGGGCAAATATAAAGATAATGTCCAAAACAAGGAAGTGTGAATGCCAGAAGGGCAGTAACTAGGAGGTAAATGATTTCTGTTCAACTCTTTTTTTTCTTTTTAAAGATTTTATTCAATTGTTTGACAGAGAGAAAAATCACAAGTAGGCAGAGAGGCAGGCAGAGAGAGATGGGGGAGCAGGTTCCCTGCCGAGCAGAGATCCTGATGTGGGGCTCGATCCCAGGACCCTGAGATCATGACCCGAGCTGAAGGCAGAGGCTTTAACCCACTGAGCCACTCAGGCGCCCCTCTGTTCAACTCTTAATCCACATCTTGTACAGGAATAAACACTTTCTTAATTCATTCCCCTACAATTTTTAAAATAGAATTTTTTGCAAATTTTTCTGTGATTTTATATCTCCAGCTTTATAACAATCATGGTAGTGGACACCAGTTGCTTTATCTGTCCCCAAACTGTTGAGAAATGCACCTCCTCCTTTGGGATACATTAATTCCCCTTCTCAGGCATTCTGGGCTGATATTTTAAAACCTCAACTTCACTAAGCACAGAGATTGGTCGGGGACTAGGAACCTCATATCAGAGGTAATGAGTCACAGTCCTTCTACAGAAGGCTAGAAGACATAAGTCTCATAGTTCTTAGTGGCTGTGTTTCTACTAATGTGGAAAAATCTGGACTGAGAGAATAAAGTTTGAACATGTGAAGAAACAGAGATGAAAAAAGGGGATAAGATATTTTTGAGAGACTATGACTCCCTGTAGTGAGGACTAGATAGATACAACTTTGCCCTTTTTGCAGTTTTATTATGTGAGTCAATATATTTCTGTTTTGGTCTAAGCTAGTCTCAATTTAAGTCTCTTTCATAAAATCCAAACATTCCTAACAATAGGTAATAGGAATTTAAAATCAATTAACCCAAATATTTCATATGGGTGATTTTATTTAAAATTATATAATGTGAATGAATAAACGCACTTATTGCAATGAGACAAAATCAAAATAAAGACAGTCACATTTATATTTTTTAAATGTAGTATTTATTTAGGTTATTTTCACAAACATGTATGATAAAATGAAATAAATTACAATGAGCATTTCTTAGACACATTTGATGCCAGTCATATAAACCAACTGGTTTTGTACTATTGATTCTAGTATGTGCTTTTCACATTGTCTACATTCTTCTAGCTTGGCGATACAAATAGCTGTCCATCATGTTAAAATATTGGTTTATATCATATACTCTTTCAATATTATAAATATTGTCACTAACTTAAAGTTGAGGTTAGTTTGGATTTCTGGAGCAATGAGATTATAAAAAAAAGAAAAATCAAAATTGAAATACAAATGGCATAGAAAAATATATTTGTATTACAGACTTTTAACAAAGAAAATATGTGAAAACATACATTTTAAAACCAACAAGTCAATGATCAATAGAAAAATCAGCATGAATTTGAACAAGTACAGGAGCATTCAATTCATAGAAGGCAAAACACAAAAACCTCCTAAATACATGAAAATATGTTTAATATCATTAGGAGTCATATCATTGGTTTAGTTACTTCAAAGTCAATTTGGCAAGTATCTGTTTAAATCTTGCATGTTCTCTGACCTGTAATTCCTTGATGTTCCCTAAGAATTTTTCACGAAAAATGGGGAAAAAATGTTTAAAGATACTTCTTGCAGCACTGTTAATTGATAGCAAAAAAGCGGTTGTAAGGTAACTGCCAATTAAGTATTAAATTATGCTGCATATATTCTATAGACTACTATTCAAAAATTGGAAAGAATTTTTTTACTCTGTACTAACATGGAATATTCTCCAAGACATACAGTTATGTGAAAAATACATCCAACAGAGCAATTATTACAATATTATTCAACTACTTTAACTTCATGATAGTTTATCTGGGTATAGAATTCTAAGTTGAGTATTCTTTTCTTTCAATACTTTTAGAAATATAAATTCATTGATTTCTGATATCTAGTTAATGTGAAGTTCTCTACATATCTATCTGTCTTTTGTGGGTCTTCTATCAAAACTGCATTAATTCTAAATGTCAAATTTCTAGGTATCTACATAGATTTATTGTTATTTATCTAGTTCAGCACTTAGCATAAACTTCCAGTCTGAAAACTCATCTTTCTTTAATAACTGAAAATTCTCAATGATTTCTTTTGGAATATTATTGTACTTACACTCCTTATTAACTGTTTCTAGAACTCCCATTACAAATATATTGGAGCCTCTTGTCCCATCCTCTATTTTATTTGCATTCTTTTTTATGTTTTTTAATCTTTTATGTCTCTGCCATTTGTTCTTGATGTTGTCCTCATTTTTGTACAGCAATCCATTAACTCTTTGATTTCAAGTCTGTTATTATTCTCACCTATTGAGTTTTGTAATTGAAATTACTATTTTTTATATTTTCTATTTCCAATATATTTTTCCAATTCTAGATTAATAATATTTCATTTTGTTCTGTTCTTTGGGTTATTATCATTTTATCTTTTTGAGAATCCTAAACTTACAGATTTTAAAGTCTTTATCAGATTTCTCTATAGATTTCTTTATTGCTTATATTCTTCACATTGTTGCATTTATTAGTGTTTTTGTTAGGGTTACTTTTCCTCATCCATTTGGAATTTTATGAGTAATTTTCAGTGAATGTTATCTCTTATCCTTCCTTGTCTGGTAGTTTTAAAGATGCCTCCACCTCCCCCATCCCCCAAGCCTCCAGTGAACAATTTGTGTCTTATGTTGGCTTTATAGGAGTTCTCTTCTGTATTAGGAATATAGAAAATCCAGTCATTGAGTCAACAGGCAGCTTAGTATGGTTCCTCATCATATCATCACTTGGCTCCTTCTGACCACATTTGTTTTGTAACTGAATAAAAGCTACATTCCGGAGAAGCGGTCACAGGTTTTATTGTTCTTCTTTACTAGTTTTATGCTTGAGCACCAACTTTTTGAGTCCAGCCAAATGTGAAAGATTTTTTTTACCAGATCTGTGAAAAGAATTTGTCCATTAAGAATAAAAAATATTACATTATTCTCTGAGAGGATGAATGGACAGGATGTAGGGAAACATTTATGGTGCTTTGACTTATGAGAGGTACTAAAAAGTTGCATTTGGATCAGAGAGTGCAACTCTGATCTAACTAAATGGAAAAAAGTGATTAATATTAATAAACACAATTAATATGTAAAAGTTGCCAGAATTCTGCCAGAAAAAGCAATTGATGTATATGCATCATGACTAACAGAGTTTACAAAGAAATTACACACTGATTAAAAGGACTGAACAAAGTATATATTTCAAAGTAAATTTTTATTTTTTTTAAAGATTTATTTTATTTAATTGAGACACAGAGAGAGAGAGAATGAAAGGGGAGAGGTTAGAGGGAGAAGCAGGCTCCTCTCAGAGCAGGGAGCCCTATGTGGGACTCGATCCCGGGACTCCAGGATCAAGGCAGTCGCTCAACCAAATGAGCCACCCAGGTGCCCCTCAAAGTAAATTTTTCTTATTTTGTAAGTTTGCTCTATTTGATGTCATATAAATTTAGACTTCTTGTTTGTAGAACGTACTTAAAGTGTTGTTTTGTGAACAGGGAATAGCTAAAATCTGACAGCATCTTCATAGATTGAATTTACACAGTACCGATTCTATTACGCTACTGACTCAAAATCGTCGTACCTTAGCAAATTTAATGAAAAGTACTTCAGTGGCCTGGTAAATCTTGCTTAAATCTTGACAGTCCTAATTAAGAATTACTTTTATTCTAAAACAATAATAAGAATAGTTGATCAGCTTCATTTTGGTAGATGTTACTCACAAACGTTGTCTACAGCAAGTGTAACTTTCTTAACATCCAAAAAACAAATTTAATTCCCAACAAAGATGTGTTACCAATTTTATCCAAATCTAGTCTCTTTTCCTAAAAAGAAATCTTCCTTTCTCTAGCTTTATGATATTGTGTTTGAAGGACATTTTGTGAAGAGCAATCATATCATCCTTTGAGGATATTAGTCTATCAGGTATTCAACCTGGATTAAACAGCCCTGAACCCTCATCTTAATTTCTTCCCTTGTATTCAGGTATGTCCCACACCATTTAAGAGACAGTTTTCAATGCTGCTGCTGCTGCTGCTGCTGCGGCTACTGGTGGTTTTAGTTCAGCTGTTTCAGTTTGATGGCAGCACACTAAATTAACTCTGAATGGAGACAGTAAAATTAATTCTCACTCTACCCCTCAGCCATCTCCAACTAAGGCAAGCATTGGCATTTGAAATAATTTTTTTTCTGTCCCACAAAAATCCTAGTGCCCAGAAGTGCAGAATTATAAAACTAAACTGAAGAATGCATTCCCTGTAGAGACAAAAATATGTCCATTTCTTCTATACAATTCTATTTTACTGCAATTTGCTACACTGTTTCTTGCATCCGTTAATCGGGTTTAAAAACTTTTCTCCAGTATTCCTTGAGGGAACTAAATATGAATACGTTTACTGGGGTAGGATGATTGAGAGTTTAAAGGTGGGAATACTGGTTTCAATTTTCAACCTTCCTGCCAACTTGGGCTACAACTTCTGGGGGTAACTTAACCTTTCAGGAGAAACACATCTTCCATTCTGCTTGCTTTACATTCCTGCTCTGCCAGTGGGTTCCTTTGAGTCAGGGCTACTCAGCTTTCCTTTATGAAAAGTGAATTCTAATTTGCATAAACCTTTTAATACCAAAGTTGGGGTAGAAGAAGTTAAAGGGAGTGAGGCTGAGTAAGAACAATAAGTGTGTAAGTCTATTAAGGAAATATGGGAAGACAGGGCCAGCAGCAGATTCTTGTTTAGGGTTCAACTACATGTTGCTCTTTTATTTCAGTCATGGACCCATAGTCTAGAAGGTTGCTTGAATTTTGGGGGAATTTTGGGGGAACAGTACCATTTTTTCCATTTCTTCATAAATATCTTCTTCACTGTTTTATTTCTACTTTTCCTATATCTCATCATGGCATTTTATCTGTCTTCATCCTAAACAAATGACCCCTTATGTGGTTAGAATGGTCATCTGAACTACTACCTCTACTGGCTAATGCTTTCCACAAATGCAAGGACATGAATTGAATTTACGGTAATCCCTAGACCTTTTCATTAGTGTAAATGAGAACATGATCACGCTACATATTGACTGCTATTTTATACTCAAAAAGTTTAAATTATGAAATTTATAAGCCTCATCAAAATATTTAAAAGGAACTTACATTCTAAATGGAAGACATATTCTGTTAACTTTTTGTCTTAAAAAAAAACAACAGCTGCAATCTATAGTAACACTGCTGGCTGGGTCAAGCAGGAAGATTCAGGTGCAATCATTTTCGTTCTAGCAGAGTCCTATAAGCAGGTTTTGAGACATAGCCTAAGATCACCTATTTACACTTGTCATATGGTAGTAAATGTCATGCACATTTTCAAAAATGACAGTATCATTCAGGTGACATCTTCTTACCAGAGAGGTAACTTATCAAAGTTGGTTTCTGAAACTATCAATTTATCTTTAGCTTCAACCCAATAGCCTCAGTAACAATGCCCTTTTAGGTAGGAAATACCATGACATTTGATCTAGCCATGGAGGGATTGTATGTGAATTCACTTCAAAAGAAAGAAATGATTAAATACTTCCTCTAAGAGAAAGAGTAGAATTGAATTACTGCTTCCAAAAATGAAATTATGATCGATGAACTAATTAGCCTCCAAGATTTCCTTACAGAGAGATGAGGGAAGGGATAAAAAATTCACGTATACTACCCAAAAGAATAACTAAGTACTCATGGTAAATGAGCTAAGGGCTGTGGGTAATGTTAAAATGAATAATTTGACAATATAAACTGTCATTGGAGGGTCTATCATTAAATTGTCATTAGAACATCCTCTTGTTATTGAGTGACATTTTTATGAAGAAAATAAATATTGCCAATCACAAGGAGACATAGAATTATACTTTGTAAATCTCAAGACACAATCTCAAGAGAAGTCTATTATAATATTATTTTTAGATGGAGAGGGCAACGAAGAGCACACTCTCTGCTAGAGCAACTATTAGACAAACAAACTGATAAAAAGCCACAAACAGTTCCAAACAATACTACTTATTCTAGACTAAGAGATCTTTAAAACTCAACTGTTTATACAGAACAATTTCTTCATTTTAACAATTACAAAACCAGTATCCTTAGGGTTTCAGGGTCCTGTTTAAATAATTATTTTAATTAAAACTATGTAGTTGTATTATTGATTATAATAATAGAATTCTATGGTTGACCAACTTTCAGAAGACAATGTGGACTAAAACTATCATTACCAGTTATGTTTAAGTGGGAGAGGGTGGGAAATTAAAGCCAGTCTATCATTCTAAATATCAGTTTGGTCAATAACTTTAACATTTTCTACCAAGTATGATGCCATTCAAGAAGAATTAATGAAACATATTTTCTATTTTCATTTCCATACATCAAATTTATCCTTACCCAAAATTAAGCATCAGAAGGAAGAAAAGAAACATTTTTTGAAACAACAACTAACTCAAGTTTTTGTGGTTTTGCTGTGATAATGGAAACAGATTTAAGTTCTAAATTGTCACAGGGAAAAATAATCCCACAGTGAAATTGAAAAGCATTATAAACCAGTATAATTACCACCTAATGCCAAGACCAGACAATCTACAAATCAGCAAGTGGTACCACCTTCTCCAAAAAGTTCCAAGGCCAAAACCCAGGAATCATCCCAGAGGCTTCTGTTGCCCTCAATCTTCAAATCTTCATCTCCAACCTACCAGCAAGTCCAAATGGCCTCACTTCAAAATTATATTCCTTGTTGGACCATTAATATTTCTTCTTTCCATTTCCATGGCTATCACTCTGATTTAGGCCACCATCATTTCTCACCCGTTCCGTGACAATATCTGGTCTTCCTGAGTCCCCTCCGCCTCAATCCATTCTCTCAACAGAGTGGTTGACTCTTGTAATTGATATCCCCAAAGTTTATATATGTAATTCATACTCAGCTTGGCCCATAAGAATCCATACAATCTGGCCCCTTTTCAGTTGCATTTCATGCTCCTCTCCCCTTCTCTTCTTCTGCCCCTTAGTCTTCAGTAGTACTAGTCTCCTTCCCAATCCTGAGAGACTTTCCTTTAGTGTTTTGTCTTTCTGGAAGGCTCACAAGCTAGCACCTTCCCATCAGTAGTGAGCTCAAGCCTCTTCTCCAGAGAAACTGTCCTTAACTACTATCCCAAATAGCTTTTGAGATGACTCTCCAGCACACTCTCCATTAGTAATTGCTTAATTGCCTTTCTCTGTTCTCTAAAATGTGAGTTTCGTAAACTATTGTAACTTATCTCACTCATTCATTCATTTATTCATTCGACAAATATTTTGATCTCCTACTGTTTGTCAGGCATTCTTCTAAGCCTAGTGTGAAACTAAATCTAGAGGGAAACAGAAATTCAAAATTAAATTATAAAATTTAACATATAGTATATATTATATGACATATATAATATATATTATAATATATAAATATATAATATGTTTAATTAATATAATTATATTTATAATATAATAAATTATAAAATTTCAATAGCAAGAGCTGTGAATAAAAAAAACAGTATGAGAAGCTAGACAAAGATGGAAGGTGTGGAGGGAGTGTAGATAAGGAAGTCATCTTTGAAGAGGTAACTTTTGAGCAGAGACTGAATGAAGTAAGGGAGAAAGCCATGGGAAAAATCTAGAAAAGGTCAAAGTGCCTGTTAAAGATGTGTGCTCAAGGAAGAGAAAAAAAGCAAGTGTAACCGTCTTGGGTATCCTGTTCCTTGCCAAATGTCCTAGGACTTAGCACCAGGTCTACTATGCTCAGTTAAGTTTGTTCTATTCAATAAATATTTGTTGAATGAATGAATGAGAAAACATTCCATAAAGATTTATTGAAGGAATGCATAATGGCTGTAAAATCTGCTAAAAAGATGAAACCACTAGTTTGAGCTGACCAGTGTGGAATCAAATAAGAATTTCTACCTGCTGTAAAAGGCCATTAATCAAATGGATGTAAAATTTCTCAAATTTATTCTAAGCATTGCCAATAACCAGCAAAATGACCTTTTGAGGGTTGATTATTGTTTTTGTCTTTTGACATAATTAGCTTGATATCTGATATGGGCTGGTGGAAGGATAACATAAAAAGGGTGTAATATTTGGTCAGACTTTAAGAAAATATCTGTATCAGATAATTTAAGTGGCTATTACTCAAAAAAAATGTATTTCACAATGAACAGTGCTTTCTTTTGTGTCTTAAAAGATTGTCAGACTTAAAAAAAAAAGAAAAAAAAGATTGTCAGACTTTGGATCTCATATTGCCAACCAGTTTTCAAAGTAACCACAGTTTCAAATCAGGGAGTCAGGCTCCACGCAGATAACGGAGATGTCCCTAAAAACATAGGTACACAGTTGCTTTTTCAGCTTTGGTGTCCATTTTTCCCTCTTGCCTCTGAAGTTTTCTTAAAGTCCATTCTTTTCCCCAAGATATTTTTACCTATGCCAGTGCTAGGTGCCAAACCTACAAGAATTCAATTCTGCTAAAACTGTAACTGGTAAAATGGATGAGGAGTTAATCCTCACGGACGGGCAACTTCACTAGCAGTTATCCAGTGCATTCTTTATCATGTTTTCCAAGTTCTTGGACAGAGTAGTAAGTCCTACATCCCACTCATTTTTGTTTTTTCTCCTCATTACCACTACAAGCCTTAAAAATAAGATTCCTATTGATATGTTATCTGAATTCAGTAGCATTAGGTACTTTCAATGTCCAGTGTCTTCCACTTACCTTTTTTAAACAACAGGCAATAATAGCTTTCTCCCATGTCTCACTACATATACTCTGCCAAAGATGACTCCAATGGAGAGTAAACACTCCATCCAACTGCGTGATGAGTCTCCATGCTAAAGGAGCCTCCTTTTTCCAGAAAAAGGTGCTAGACTTTACTATTCATAGTCAGATTTCTCTCCTAAAATCTTTAATTTATACTTATAGCTATAGCCTTTTGGGCATTACTTGTGCCTTCTTCATTTTTATCTGGAATCAAAAATAAGTAAGAAAAATATCCTACATTTCCAATATTTCTATAGGTCTAATTTCTTAGAACTTTGTCTTTCTCTTTACCTGGTACCTTCCAAAATTATTTCATAGTAAGAATATTATTGGAATGGTAATTTGTATACATCTCCCTTGATCCCCAGTCACCTGTGACGTAAATACCCTTTCAGCCTGCAATTGACAATATGAAGTGAATAAAGTGAAGAAATCTTAAATGAGTTGCCCAAGGTCACCCACTGCTAAAGGAGTAGACCTACAACTTGAAGATGTATCCTTCTGATGTGAGTTTCCACACTCCTTCAGCTGAGCCCAAACACCATAGGCCAGTACATCTCTCTCAACCAGTTGTCTGTCATTATTATTTACATGTAACTATGACTTCTTTTTATTTTCATTCTAACAAATGAAAGCTTATGCACACAGCTCTACTACTTTAATATTCTACATTACATTTTTTCCAGAAATACATGGATAATAATTGTACATGTTCTTTTGGAATCTGATTTTTAAATTAATGACAGATTGTGATGATTTCCCACAGTCTTATATCCATGTAATTTTTAATGGCCTCTGTGAACCTTTTCTTTGTGGTTCTCCCACAATATATTTAGCCAGTTTCCAAGTTGGGGACAGTTAGTCTGTCTCTAATTCTTTAGTCTTATAAGCTGTTTTGCAACAATCTCTTGATTCTATATTTGTACCCTTCCATAAACATTTTTGTTGGGATATGCAACTTGAAAATAAGTGTTTTGTTCACAGCAAATTAAAATTAGCCAGATAACCCTTCGGAAAATTTTCCCAATCTAGTCTTCCAGCAGAACCATAGGTGTATGCACATTTCAGTGTTCTCCAACTTAAGATATTATAATTTTTTAAAAAGTCTTGTCCAGCTTGATGGTCACAACATGGTTGCTTGTTTTCATTTACGATTTCTTTATTTAGAGTGAAATTGGATTTTTCATGTTTATTCATATTTTTATAGGTTGACTGTCATATTTCATAAATCTTTTCCTTCTTAATTATTGAGAAAAATTTATGTATGGCTTGCAAGCATTTTTCTGGTTTATCTTTCATCTATAAATTATGTTTATAGCAGTTCTGACATATAAGAACTTTGTTTTATTCTGAGATATATATATATATGCATACATATATATATATATATATATTTGCAAAACCTAGAAATATTTTCCTTTATGCTATCTGGTAATTGGTATCCTAATTAGAACGAACTTCTACTCCCCAAAGTTATGTAAATATTTACCTATGTTTTTCGTCTACTTCAATAGCTTCATTATTTATGTATATATCAATTACTTTGGCTTGTTGTGGAAAGCAAGGCTTTAACTTCCTTTTTTTCTCTAAAAATCAACCAGTTGTCCCCATAGCATCTGGTGAATCATCCTTTTCCCCACCAATTTCAAAAAGCATAATAAACATGCCTTAAAACTTTATATGTCCTTGGATTGATTCATGGAATTTTAATTTTCTCCAATTTTTCTTTTATCCTACCTGGGGTCAGTTCTGTCTTACATTGTTTTTGTTGTTTAATCTAGAAAATAAGTTTTCTCTCAGTGTTCATTTTTTCTCAAAAATTCTATAGCTATTCCCAAGCAATTAGTCTTCTAGATGAACATTACAAAAATTTTGTTAACTTGCAAAAATATTACCCTGGAGACCTCCTTGAAGAGAATCAATATCTTTACATGGAGTGTTTCCATGGACTAGAATGACAGGATTCTCCACGCATTCAAATCATCTCCCATAAAGTTACTCTTAACAGCCTGTGCAATGTAACCACCACATACTGGAGAATACATTGACCTATGTGCTGATGTAAATGGAACCATGTTTTTTCATTACATTTTTCCACAGTCTTTCTGAAACTTTGGAAAGCTGTTGATTCTTGTGTATTTTATAATCAACCACTTTCTAAACTGTCTTATTAGTTCTAATGTTTTTAACCAATTATTTACATTTCTAACAATCAAATCATCTTCAACTGATGATAACTTAGGATCTTTCTTTATGCATATTTGTATATTTTCCCCTCACCTTATGAATTGGAGTAAATCTTCCAGAGCAATAGTGAATCCTATGTTTTGCTTTTTTAGTGGAAAATTTGGAATTTTTCACTGTTAAGTATAATGTCAACTGTTGGTGTGAGAGATATTGTTTACTAAGTTAAGGAAATTTACTGTTATTTTTAATTTTCTGAGAGCTTTTTATTCAGAATGAATTTCAATTATATCAAGTGCTATTGCTGCAATTTTGGGTAACGTTCTCTTCCTTTGGCCTTGGTTATGTTATGAACTATACTAGTGCAGCTCCATGTATTGGACTATCTTTTCACTTTGAGAATGAGCCATACTTACTCATGCTATGCTATTCTTACATTTACTGTTAGATTTTTAAATAATTTGTGATTTTTGCATTTTTAAAATGTAAGTGAAACTTGGGTCTGTCTTTTACATTTTACCAATGTTATTTTCATGAAATAAGATGATTTCATATGTGTGCACTTCACCGTAGTCTAAATCCACATTTTTAAAAGAAACTTTGATAGCCTGAGTAATATTCCATTATGGATACATATTACGTCTTGTTTATCCATCTATCAGTAGACACTCAGGCTGCTTCCATGTCTTGGCTATTGTAAATAATGCTGCAGTAAACATTGGGTGTGCATATCTTTTGAATTAGTGTTTTCATTTTCTTTGGGTAGATACCCAGTTGTGGAATTGCTGGATCATATGGTAGTTCTATTTTAATTATTCAAGGAACGTTCATACTGTTTTCCACAGTAGGTCCATCAGTTTAAATTCCCATCAGCAGTGCATGAGAGTTCTTTTTGCTCTGCATCCTCGCCAACACTTATTTCTTGTAGTTTTGATTGTAGCCATTCTGACAGGGGTGAGGTGATCTCTCATTGTGGTTTTGATTTGCATTTCCCTCATGATGAGTGATGTTGAGCCTTTTTGGTGTGTCTGTTGGCCATCTGAACGTCTTCTTTGTAGAAATGTCTGTTCAGGTCCTCTGCCCATTTTTTAAAAAAAGATTTTATTTATTTATTTGAGAGAGAGTACAAGCAAGCAGAACAGCAGGCAGAGGAAGAAGCAGACTCCCTGCTGAGCAGAGAGCCCAACCGGAGGCTCTATGCAGGGACCCTGGGATCATGACCTGAGCCAAAGGCTGATGCTTAACCAACTGAACCACCCAGGCACCCTTGCCCATTTTTTAATCAGATTTTGGGGAAGGGGGTTAAGTTATAGGAGTTCTTTATATATTTTGAATATTAACCTTTTATTAGATATGTCATTTAGGTTTTATCTGGGTCCAGTAACATTGATCTTTTGACAATGCTTTTGATTTCTCATAGTCATTGGTACATTCTGGATTTTTATCTCATTGTGAGTCAGTTTTGATCATTTCTGTTTCCTACAAATGTATAAGATACTTCTTATTAATTAATATAAATGTGTCATATATTCTAATTTTTAATTGTTTATGATGTTTCCTGGGAAAGTAATCCGCTTATACAATATTTTCTAATTAATTAATATAAATATTCCATGGCATTCTAATATTTACCTCTGTCTATCTGAGATGATATCTTTTTTTAAATTTCCAATGTTCTGCATTGAAGTTTTCTCTCCTTTTTTGATTTAATTTCCAGAATCTTGCTTTTTATTTAATCACTTTAAATAATTGGAGCTTACTTATTTTTAAAAATCAATTTTACATTTGGGCTTTCTTATCTATTATTTATTTAATATATAAATTACTGATTCCCATTTTCTTGCTCATTATTCTTCTCTTATAAGCTTAATTTATTTTAATTTTTTCCTCTGTGTAGAGCTCTGGCCCCATCTCATAACTGTGGCTAATCAAAATTCTCATAAAACTATAAATAATTAGTAAGCATATATTTATTTCTATTTTTGGAATAGAAAATAATTCTATTATTTTCTCCTTCTATTCTAGAAGTTACTGATTAAATCTCAAAATTAAAAAATCATCTTGCTATTAATTTCTTGTGTTACTCTTCTGTGTCACACAGCAAGATAGCAAGGCCCATACAAATTTATAATTTGGGGAATTTACACCTTTTCTGACCTAGATTACTATGAGCTTTTATAAATATTTTATAACCAATTTAGAAATGCATATTTCCTAAAAGGTAGAAAGTTCAGCAAATGTCTCTTAAGTCAAACTTATTAATTTTTGTTCACTTGATTTATCAAAAACTAGGAAAGCTGTAATAAAGCTGTTTATTCTGATTATGAATTTTTATGTATTTATAATATTTTTGTTTTATATTACTTAGTACAGGCATACTCTTTACTGCATACTCAGGACTCTGGATTATATTGTATAGATCTAACTTAAAGCTTAATTCTTCTTTTCCTTATACTCCACTTTGCCTAATATTCCTGTTGCCAACCCTGGCTTTATTTTTCCATTTTCCTGATGCAATTTTGCCCATTCCTTTATGTTTCAGGTTGAATTATGCCTCTCCCCAAATTCATATGGGGAATTTTTAAATTCATAATAACTTCCAGCATCTCAAAATGTGACCTTATTTAAAAATAGGATTGTTACAGGTGCAGGTAGTTGAGATGAGGTTATAATGGAGTAGGATGGTCCCCTTAGCATTGGCCAATATGACTGGTCTCCTTATAAAAAAGGGAAATTTGGACACAGATATGCACACAGAAAGAAAGCCATGTGAAGATGAAGGCAGGAATCAATGTGATGCGTCTCCAAGCTAAGGAATGCCAAAGATTTATAGCAAACCCCAGCAGCTAGGTGAGAGGCATGGATCACATTCTTGCTCTCAGCAGAATGTTGATTCAGAAGAAACCAGCCCTGTCAACGCCTCGATTTTGGACTTAGAGCCTCCAGAACTGAGACAATAAATTACTGTGGTTTAATCCATCCAGCTAGTGGGCTATGTTACAGCACCTGAGAAACTAACACACTTTATTTTGAGCCTTCCTGTTTATTTTTACTTTTGTGTACAACCCTTACAAATGGTATATAATTAATGAATTCAAGATTAATAAGGATAATGTAAGCCATAGGTCACAGATAACCCCAAATCACTAGCAAAACAAACCTCCAGTGACATTTTATTGTCCAGTTTGTCCAGTTAATATTCAGCTTAATCAGAGTTTAGATTAGTCATGATTAAAGTACCACAGATAACTAGAACTCACTAACTTTTCCAGTTGATGTGATATTTGGGTACTTGCTTATAAATGCTGATTATTAGTCCTTCATAGTCAGGATAAGATGGTACAAGCCTTGGGGTGCAAAGAAACTCAAATTCTCCTCACCCTTAATTCAAAAGGGCTGCTGTATGTTCACCTCAGATCCCCTGTCCTGAGGGGACCAGAAGCACTAATCAGATTTATGGTCTCCCTACCTTCCTGCCCACCATTGCTTTGTGGTTGAAATGACCTGGCATTTTAGGACAAAATTATTGGTATTACATTTTTCTTGTATATATATGTGGGGGGGGTATATATACACATATTCTCCTTCAAAAATTGATATTAATGTTAATGTTTCATAATTGTGTTAATTAATGTGACTTTTCTATGTTTTATTATATTATTTTTTAATATTTAAGGCTATATTTTCAATTTTATTTAGGTTTTTATGAATTTATTTCATTTTTCAGTTGCTTATAAGTGTTCAGCCTTTGATCAGGAATGTTACTCATGTTTCATTAATTTTTTTTACCTTTTGCCAAATCTGAGAATTTTTTTTGTTGCCCTCACATATGAATGATAAATATACTGGATACAAAATTTTCCTGTAACAATATTTTTATGCTGAAACTCCATAGCAATTTTACATTTTTCTGGCATTTGGGGTTGCACAGAAGTCTGTTGCCCATCTTATTTTTTTCCTTGTTGATAACCCCTTTTTTTTTTGTTTGGATGCTCACAGGATTTTTCATTAATACTGGCAGTCAAAAAAATTCATGAAAACTCATCCAAGTTGTGCATCTTAGTTATTAATTTCAATTGTCACTCAGTGTACTCTTTTACTTTAAACTTATGAGTTCTTCAATACTGGAAAATTTTCTTTTGTTTTACCTTGAGGTATTTCTCCTCTTCAATATTTCCTCTCATTCTGAGATTCCTGATATGCGGAATATCCTTTCTCCAATCAATACTTTTTCCTCATCTTTTAAGTCTCTTTTTTCTTTCCTCTGAGTTCTTTGGAGAATATCTGATTTGTGCTCTAAATTCCTGACATTGTTTTTGGTAGTATCCAATGCATTTAATTAAAATTATTTATTATAAATATTTAAATCCCAAACTCCAACTCACTGTGAGTTCAAGATTCAAATGAATCATACCGATACCAATTTCTGCTTACATCTTTGGCTTTGGCTCTCTGATATGTGGAGTTTTACTTTCCTCTGATCTTGACTATGGATTTATAATGAAGCTTTAAGATTAGTCTCTGGACTGGTCCTATCTGACCCATATTGCTTTTATCCCATATAGTGTGGTCTACAGAGGGATGTTTGCATCTTGCTTCATGATTCTGATTAGAGATCACAGCATTTTTGTTCTCTAATTGTTAAACCTAGTAATAATTAGTACATCTCAGTTTATCTAACTGGAGATTATATTTTTAAACACCATAGTGTGTAAACTTATCTCTTCTTAGAGACCCAATGGAAGATGAATTCCTCAGTTGCTGAGTGCAGAGACACTTCCTTGTGTGACATAAACAGCCCAGGGCCCTGATGCTTCCCGTGTGACATTATTAAATTCCTATGCCACCTTTTTACTCCATAACACTTTCTCAGGAGGGCAAGTTAATCACTACAAATGTAATTCTGGATAGCTAGCACTGCTACAAACAGAGAATTAATGCCATATTTAAACTCTTTGAGCCACATGTCACTATGGACAGGCTGATTGGAAGTATAGGAGGATACAGATTTACCCAAGGCTCCAAGAGTTGTGGTAAGACCACGTCTAGGGTAATGTGAAAATATAAGTGATTTATTTTAACTATTTGAAAACAGAGAAAGTCTCTCTCTCTCAGGCTTTTTTAATACAATCTGATTTGTAGTAATAGGTTTTGAAGTCATTGCATTGCTTTGAAATAGAACATTTGATTACAATGGATCATAAAAATCATTTAGTCAAAATTTAAAATTTTAGAGATGAGGACTCTCGGGCTCAAAGGGTGTGGATGATTTGTCCAAGGTCAGTTACATCTAGCTAGGAGTTATGAACTGCATTTCCTGTCTCCTAGTGCAAGCACTGTTTCCTTCATGCTATAAACATATTATAGAAAAATTCTACGTGGCACTATGTAGTATTATGCAACATATTTATTTCTTTGCCTTATAGCTTGAATCAGTGATGGTGATTTTTTTTAAGTCCATATTTTAGTCAATTATAAGCTCACTAATAAGCTCCTGGAAAGTCACAAAGGCCCTTTGGGGGCCAGGGGAATCTGCTAGGGACCAAATGCTGGACACAACCACTTGTTCAAGGGATAGATAGGAAACTTTGAAGCATGTAACAGCTCAAAAATCCCGACACTTGCTGTGGGGAAGAAAGGAATAAAGTAATGCTCCTCATTCCCCTGGTTGTCAAGTTGACAATCAGTGTTGGGATTCATCTCGGAGGCCTGCTGACTTGGCACTACCAGGCAATAGATAAACATAATCCAAGTGACAGTGTTTAAATCAGAACTGATTTGATCATTCACTTGTAAAGATCCCAGGAGCCAAAGAACTCTTTCACCCTTCTCTTCAAATGGAAGAACTTAGAAATGATAAAAATGCTTTGATTTTAATGTGCAGTTTTTATTACCTTGATGAGAACCTCAATCCCTTGCTAACTGTCAAAGAGAAGCCAAGTTTTCCAGTGAAATTCACTAATTTATGAAATTATATCTACATTTGGCAACTGGATATTTTTTAACTCTTTGGTGCTGTGCTCCATGGAATTAAAACAGCCAAGATGTTTGAGAGAAGCTACAATTTGTAGAAGGATGGAAATGACACAGCTCACTTATTTAATAGAGAATAAAATAAAAGCAGATTGAATCAATATGAGGAAAGGCCTCTTTCTAAATTCTACACAGTGAATAAACCCATTGATGCTCTTTGAGAATAGAAAGTCATGATGAACCAAAATTTTCTCTTTTGTCTGAGTTTATGCTCCCAGGAGCCCAAATACATCTTTATTATTTAAATGAAAATTGGAGAGAGTTTCATTTATTTGGTGAGCAAACATTAACCAAATGCTTACCATGTGTTAAGCCATGTGCTAGAGAATAGGGTGAGTAACTTTTATATTCCTCTAGCTATCATTCAACGATAATGGTAAAATATAGAGTTAATACACATGGATCATCACAAAAAACTTATTAAAGAATATATTTCTGTAAACTAATAATAGTATAATAATGATAATAATTACAGAAGGAAAGATAACAATAAATAAGCAATGAGAAGCAGAGGAATTGATAAGTATTTTGGCAATATAAATAAGCATTGACAATGATGATAATAAAATGAATATAATAAAGCATGTTGGGGTTTAAAAACAAAGATGGCTTCATAGGATGGGAGCAGGGAAAATTATGGCTGAATGTCTTATAAACATGCTGAATTTTTTATAACTAACCTTCATTCTTAACCCTTATTTCAATTGGCTTACCCCTCTTTAATCAAATAATATTGTATTTTGCCTAAGCTTTATTTTTCTGGATACTTAAATAGCTTTCTCTTTTTTTCTTTTCTTTTTTTTTTTTTTTTTTTAGCATTTGTCTGGTTTATCTTTTTCCATCCTTTTACTTTTAATCTTCCTGGTCCTTGTTTTTTATATACAAGGACCTCATGTAAATAACATGCAGTTGAATTTTGTTTGTTTTAATCCAACCTCAGAATTTTTTTCTTGCAAATAATTTATTACATTTATATTTAATGTGATTAATATAAATATTTGAAATTCTTTCGGCCATCTTATTTGGGCTTTCTATTTGCCCTGCTTTTTTCTATGATTTTTTTATTCTCCTTTCTTTGAGATTAATATTGTTTCTATTCCATTCTCTTCCCTCTATTGTTCTCGATATTATACAAGCTATTTCTATTCTCTTAGAGTCTAAAGTTAATCATCAGTACCTCTCTTCTGAATAATACAAGACCAGTCTCATATATCCTCTCTTACCTATTACTGTTCCCCAATATTTAATTACATCTTATATTTATAATCTTCAAATTTAATAATATAGTTAATGTTTTATTCAGTTAAATATTACCCATGTTTTTACCAATTCCTTCACTCTCCACTCTTCCTTGGATCTCAAACCTTTTGCTAGGATCACTTTCCCTCTTTTTTACTAAATATTGTAAAATGTCTGTTAATATGGATTGGTTGGTGGTAAACCGTCAGTTTTTGCTTTGCTAAAAATGTGTTTATTTCACATCTGCTATTGAATACCCTGTAAGGTAAATAATTATGCATTTAATGTTTTTAGTGTTTTTCTATATACTGGAGCTAAGTAACACAATGTTTTTCTATTCTTTTAGTGGTTATCCCTGAAATTATAACACATACTGATTTTTGTAATCCCACTTAGGCTTCATTATGAATACTAAAGCAAAGTCTTTATAGCTTTCTCCATTATCAAAAACTCATTCGATATTGCCTCTCCCTCATCATATGCATTGATAAAAATTTAAGTTTGGAAATACCAAGTGTTAGCATGACATCTGGGATATGGGAAGGTCCATATACTTCAGGGGAAAATATAAGTGGGCAAATGCTATGGAGAGCAATTTGGAATTATCAAAGTTGAAATTGCTCATCCCTTATCATGCAGTAATTCCACTTTTAAGTACATACACGTACTCATATGCATTCACAAGGAAATGTGGGCATCCATAACAGCATTATTGGTAATTGCAAAAAAGTAGAACTACCTAAATGTCTACTCAGATGGATAAACAAACTACTATATTAATATAATGTTAAATTAAAAATTGCATGGCAGTTGAAATTAGTGAAAGCAATCTAACTATTAAAATGGATAGATGTTGAATATACTTGCAGTATGATGCCTTTTATTTATTTATTTTAGTCAGTACTACCTATCATGTTCATATTGGCAACTTACGAAGATTTGGTTGCATGCCACCTTCAGGGAAGGGAGGGAAGAAAAATGTTTGGGAAGGGAGAGGGAGTTAGAAGGGTCAGGGGGATTCAACTATATCCATAATGTCTTCCCTTGCAAAATGAAAAAGGTCTGAAGCAAAATGTTCACATTTTCCAGATTTGTTCATAGAGGAAATAATTTTAATATTTTCTACTTTGATTTTTGTCTGTCCCTTTCTGTATATTTTAATAATTAATTTATGCAAATGTGCATGTATGTATAAATAGTACGGAATTAAAATCTGAGAGAGACCGATTTAAGACACAATTTCATCCTCTCGATTTATGTCTCTGAACATTCTAAGACGTGGCTAGCTGCCGCTATCTCTAACATTCTTGCCATAGCTCCTCCTCACCTCAGTATGCATGTAGACAATCATTCTAGTCATGGACTCTCTGTTAATCACTCCCAAGATGCCACCCCTCCATGACCATCTAACTTCCTAGCTCACTCCATCTTATACCTCAATTCCAACAATTCCTCAGCCACAAAGAGACCTATAATTCAAACTGTCCCACTGCTCTGACTGTATGTCGCTCCACGTCCTCTAACTCCCATTTCAAGTTCTCAATCTGTCATTATCTCTTCCTTGCTCATTACTCTTCTAGCTGAACCAAAATTCTGTTTGATCCTCTCCCTTTGTCTACTCTGGACCTGTGCCAAGATGGATGACTATGGCTGGCAAGAAGCCTACAACTATGCTGAAGCGTTTCTCTTTAAATTCATGACCCAAACCTTGAAAAGACCCTTATTACTGCCCAGCAATGAAACTAGTTTCTCTACTTTATCCTCTCTTTCAAAATTTGAGAACATTATTTTATTTTATTTATTTCCTTTCACTTCCATCACCTTCTTCTCCCTCTTCAATCAGTTAAGGTTCTTGATTCCTCTTTCTCTGGAATAAATAAGTAAATAAAAGCAATTAGAAGAGAACTTGTGCACATTCCCACCATTATATTCACCAGTCCCCCTGCATCTGCACCCACTTTCTCTGCCCTATATTGCCCCCACCTTTACTATAGATCAACTGACTTTGCTCTTATTCATATGCAACTTCTCCCGTTTTGCACTGATCCTATTCCCACTTTCCTATTCAAATCACCCCTCCCTCAATTGTCTCTTCCCTTTTCTGTATCATCCAGTTTTCTCTATACATAGATTCATTTTCATTAGCATGAAATATGCTGTAATTCCTCCAATATTAAAACAAAAATCCACCTTGCTCCAACATCCCCTCAACTACCATTCATTTCTCTGTTCTTCTTTATAGTTAGACTTCTTGAAAGAGTTATATCTACAGCTATATAGCTTTTCGACTTCCTTTCTTTCTCTGCCAGTCAGTCTTTCTTTCTCTTTCTCTTCCAGTCATTCTTTCATTTCTGCCTCTGTAAAAATAGCTTTTGTCAAGTTCATCATTAATCTGTACATTGTCAAATCTAATGGATGATTGTTTGACTTCATCTTATAGTACTTAGTTGCAGCGTTTGAAGCAATTGATTTCTCTATCCTCCCTGAAATGCTTTCTTCACTTGGCTTGTTAAATTCCACTCTCTTTTTGTTCTCCTCTTTCCATTTTAGTGGAAACCCATTTTAGTCCTTTTTTTTCTCCAATTTTCTTCATTTTCCTGACCTGTGAACATTGGAATGTCTCAGGGCTCAATCCTTAAACTTCTTCTCTTATATTATCTTTGGTAATTCCCTTGGTGATCTCATTGAGTATTATGGATATAAAGGTCATCCATATGCTGACGACACCAAAAGTTTTATGTCCCAACACCAGCCTCATATAGCCTCATAATGTCTATTCAACATTTTCATCTGAGGCTCTGATAGCCATCTCAAACTTATTATGTACTGAAAATAACTCATGATTCTCAACTCTTCCCCAGCCTCAGACCCGAGCGTCTAACAGTCCTCCTTGCTCAGTAAATGCCAAGTCCATTCTTTCCATGGCTTGGGCTAAAATCCTCAGCCCAACTCTTTTCTTTCAGCTTATATAACATTAACCTTGTTAGCAAGTCCTGTCAGATCTACCTTGAGAATATTTCTAGAATCATTCTATTTCCAACTATCTCCATCTCTACCACATTGCTCCATACCACCATCATCTGTCTTCTAGAGTGCTACAGGAATCTCCCACTAGTCTTCAGTCCGTTCCCCATTGCTAATCCTCCTCTAACTACTTCAAGTTTTATTTTTGTGTCCTAGAAAATGGGCACCTATGGCAGTTAACAGTATGATTGCCAGGACTATTACTTGGGTTTGAACTCACCTACTGGATGCATGATCTTGGCTAGGTTACTTACTCTCCCTGTGTGTTTCTTTCTATAATTAGAAATGATAACAAAACCTGACCATAGGGTTACATTAGTGGTTCTCAATGGGGGATGGTTTTGCCCCTTGGAAGATATTTGGCAATATTGGGGACATTTCTGTTTGTCACATCTTGGGAGATGCTACTAGTATTTAGTGGGTAGAGTCCAAAGGTACTAATGAACATCTTACAACACATAGGTTAGCTCTCAAAAAAATTATCTGGCTCAAAATATTAATAGTGATGTGGTTGAGAAAACTTGGATTATGTTGTAATGATTAAATGACTCAATATTTGTAAGTCATTTAGAATAGTATGTAGTGTGTATTAAGTACTTTATAAGTATTGGTTAAATTTTCAAAAAATACATACCTTATATGTGTATACAGCAGATACACATGGACTCCTCATCCAACAGTGCTGGCAGCTCCCTGTACAGGGAAAGCTCTTCCCACAGATAGCCACATTGTGTACTCACCCACTTCCCACAAATCTTGCTCACATATTATCTTATCAAAGGGGACTTCTCTGACCACCTATGTTGCCACTTTGTCCCCTCTTGTTCTGCTGCGGTTTTCTCCCATTGCATGTTCAGCACATAAGATACTATGTACTTATTTATTGGTCCATTGTCCAGACTCCAACAGTAATTGATTGCTGCTCCAACATTATACTTATATCCTGCCGTGCATTTGCTTTAATGCTGCAAAATAGATTGCGAGATGCTTGCAGTCATGAATCATAATTTATTATGTGTTATTGTCTGTGGATTCTTGTGTAGCACTCTGCAAACAGTGGGTGGCCAGCCAAAATTTGTGGAGATATTCAGCAAGCCATGGGAGAGATGGGCTTTAAGTGGGGAAGGAGTATGAAGTCAGATACAGCTCTTTGGAATCATTTGAAGTATGCAATTATCCAAATAATTCAGACCCAAATAAATTAAAATAGCTTTTAATTGAAAAAGTACTTACTAAGAAGAGATTAGCCACCTCATTGGTCTTCATTAATCTTAGTCTTACGATCAATCCCTGAATTCTTCCCCTGAAGATAGAACGATATTATGATTGTGGAATATAAGTCAGGTAGCAGTTCAGAGTTTCAGAACCAATTGCCAGAGGGCAATATTATATCAGGAATTGGAAAAGGAAGGGGAAGGAGAGCAACTGGGATTTTCTTGAGTAAATACAATATAGAGTAATTCAACTGTGAAGAGCACATATGAGACCCCCAGTGCATCTACATTTGGGGAGAAATGGAACTTTAAAGATGTGCTTTCATGTGGGAAAAGCCCTTTTTATTACAAATATACTGCCAGTAAGTGGCAGTTTTCATACCAAAATGGTGCCGCATTCAAAGCACATCACCTGTCTCATGTGACAAAAGCATGGAATGTGCAAGCCATTTCTGAGTGCTTTAAATTCTTTGGAGACTGTGCAGATTATATTATATGGTATTTACGGAAGTAAGTGCTGCTTTAGTCAGTTGGTAAAAACACTTCCAGTGTTACCCTCCCCCATTTTTCACAAACAGAACTCCTGAGATGAGTTGTCAAGGGGCTGATGTCAGCTCACAAGTGGTATTTGTTGCTTTTGTTTTAATTTTATTTCTCATCCACCAATAGTATGATTTAAGATCATCTTGACACATGTCGATTATAAAAATTATTTTTATTTCATTTTTATTTTAAGAGAACTTTTTTTAAATTAACATATAATGTATTATTTGCCCCAGGGTACATGTCTGTGAATCATCAGGCTTACACATTTCACAGCACTTACCATAGCACATACCCTTCCCAATGTCCATCACCCAGCCACCCTATCCCTACCCCACCACCTCCCAGCCACCCTCAGTTTGTTTCATGAGTTTCGGAATCTCTTATGTTTTGTCTCCTTCCAGATCCCATCTTGTTTCATTTGCCTCCCCCACGCCCCCACTACCCCCACCCTGCCTCTCAAATTTTTCATGTCAGAGCGATCATGTGATAATTGTCTTTCTCTGACTGACTTATTTCGCTTAGCATAATACCCTCTAGTTCTATCCACATTGTTGCAAATGGCAAGATTTCATTTCTCTCGATGGCTGCATGGTATTCCATTGTATATATATACCACATCTTCTTTATCCATTCATCTGTCGATGGACATCTAGCTTCTTTCCATAGTTTGGATATTGTGGACATTGCTGCTATAAACATTTGGGTGTACGTGCCCCTTTGGATCACTACATTTGTATCTTGAGGGTAAATACCCAGTAGTGCAATTGCTGGGTCATAGGGTAGCTCTATTTTCAACTTTTTGAGGAACCTCCATACTGTTTTCCAGAGTGGCTGTACCAGCTTGCATTCCCACCAACAGTGTAGGAGGGTTTCCCTTTCTCCACATCAAGAGAACTTTTTTTAATTTGAGCAAATAATAAACAGACAAGCTAAAAAGTTCAGACTTCATGAATGCCCAATTCCTTGGAAAGTTGCTGTCGTACTCAGGAAATAAAAATTTACAACAGATTTGATGTATGCTTTTTTGTTGTAATGCTTTTTCATTACACTTGTGTGTGTATGTGTATATGTGTATGTGTGTGATCCAGGCAATAAGAAACATTCCCTGGAGAGCAAATATTTTTTTTTTCTATTTTCTTGGGTTTTTTTCCCGTTGTTTAAACTATCCTTTAGTGTTATCCACTTAATATGAACCTCCCTTCCTCTTTAAGCTTATTTACTAGTTATTCTCACCATGTACTGTCTTTGCTGGACCTTCTGTCCTTATTTTTTCCTTTTTGGATCCTCACATATGCCTCTATGTTTCCACTTTGACCTCATTTCTCATGCCATTCCTCCATCTCCTCTTTCTTTGCCTGTCCGAATCCTGTCCTTTCTTTGGTTCATACCCAAGTCCTCCATTATCAGATTTCTGCTTTGACCCACAATGTTCTATCTGTCCTCTAAACTTACAATAACTAAACAGTTGTGAGTTTAAAGGCTAGATGAAGGAAGAGACATCTGAAAAAGAGAAAGAACTGAGGTACAGATGATTCTGGCTGTTCACTGTAGTTATAGTCTATTAGGTCACCACCAACACTAAATTACAGAACACTGAGCCTTTGCTCCTAGGGGAAGTACAAGGTTAGGTTCCTATGAGCCTCCGGTCATAATATTTTCATTAGTTGATGAAATTTTTTTCTGTGTTTTTTATTCAAAGACACCTTATTTAATAGATACTGTTGATTTATTAGCATTGAATTCATGGTCAACAGCACAATATCTTGTGCCTGAAAGACCACATTTTTTCCATAAGGCACATCAGAGTTTTCTTGCTCTTAGACATTAGATAGCACTTCAGCAATACGCTTTAGGGCAATATTAAACAAGGGAAATAAGAAGCACAATAATAAAACCAATAACCAATGTGCTTCACCAATTAGAAGCACAAAAATGTAAAAAAAAAAAAAAATGATGAGGATCTATTGTAATCAGACATGCTCTAAGAAGCCATGGTGAATTTATGAGGTCTTAAAACATAGAAAAGGAAGAAGACCATCTATAGCAGAGTGAAGAGTGAAGTGTTCAGTGCATTAAAGTGGCCAGAGTATTTCAGGAATAAGTCTAGCAAATTTGAAGGGGAGGAACTAGAAAATATAAGGCTTCCTAAAGGTTAAAAAAAAAAAAAGCTACCCTTTTCCCCAACCGGATCAATGATGCAGATATTAAACTGATTCCAATATAAATATATGCTACCTAATTTGAGAAAGCAGCCAGAAGAAAGTAGATACTTTAAGGATTAAGAAATGTACCTGCTTGACAACTCTATATGAGACATTGATAATCAACTTTTGTTAAAAAAAAAATTAGCCTCATGTGGAGCAAGCAGCCCAGGAAGGGCAATTCTGTTGGTGGCGAATAAGGTGACTATAAAAGAACATAATGATGTTCGACACATTTTCCTTTTTGTAAATTTTGAGCCTCTCACCCCACTTCACATATTAGCAAACTCAGTGGAGGAACGTGGTTTTCAAATGAGTATTATTCTTTAGAGTTCACAAAGTAATGTCTACCCAAACTTAATTACAACCATAAATGTTCCTAACATTTAAAAGTACAAGTAAAAAAAAAAGAAAGAAAGAAAAGAAAAAAGCTGTGTCTTTTAAAACTGTATAAAGCTAAGACGACTTCTTTTAAATTGAAAAATGATATATCCTTAATCTGTTCTTTTAAGAGACCACTAAACACATCCTTTTACATATAAACAATTTAAATAAAATGAAAGGGACAAAATTCTTCAATTTGCAAAAACGGCTGTTGAATCAACAACCAGAAAGAATTTGCTACAAGAGAAGACAGATGTTTTCAACTTTTTTTTTCTCACATAATCTCTAAACTCATATTTTATGTGGAGAAAATCATAGTTTGTAAGAAAGACCTCTGTGAAACAATTTATAGGGTACTATTTATATTTCCAACCATTTCTATTACATTGTTGTAATAAATCGCTCAGTAGCCAGAATAAAAGGGGATATTTAAGCAACTGGAAGAAATTCACTGTGTAAACATAGCTTGACAATTCAAGTCAATATCAGGTAAAACGTTGACCCCGGAAGCCCTCAGTATAATAAATATGTCAGAGTGAGTCCTAAGAATGGTGCACATGGAGTTCCATTTTGAGCATGACTAAGTTCCTTCCAGATGATCACCTCAGTGTTCCCTCTCTCAGGTGAGAATGGTAAATTCTGGCCAAACTTATGAAACTCAACACCCTGAAGGCACTGAAAAGGAAACAAGTCTACAGCTTTGGAAGGAAGTCAACACTCAGAAGAAGAGACCTGCACAGCGTGAGTTCCCTATTTGTTTTCAGCTTTCAGCCTTGAAGTTGGGTGTGGTTACCACCTTGAGGGGCAGGTAAAAAAAAACTCTAGTAAAAAACTTGCAGTGGGATGTGTGGGAAGGAAGGGAGAGGTGGGAGGGAGCAGGGGAGCATCAGGAGCTTCAAGAAGCTCCACTAACTGACTGATACAGTTGATATAGCTTCCATATGAGTGTATGAGGCCAACAGGTATCTCTTCCATGGCTGCTTGATAGCTGCTAAAAGATGACTCTCCCCTGAAAGCTTTCATCCCCTTATTCCATGGAGAAGTGGAATTCAAACTCCAACTTCCTCATAGGCTCACATCCTTAGAAGCTGCACATCATGTAGGAGATTGCTTTTCTCAGTTTTCTTTGTGGCACCTGCCAAAGAAAAATGACTTTTGTCAATTTTTGGCAGGGAGGAGCACCAAAAAACGATTTTGAAAAAGTTGAAAAAAGTCCACCGAGAAGGCTCCCCGCCACCAAGCATTGGGTTGGGATGATTTGTTGCCCCAGGGAACAGATTTCAGATGTTCAGTCTGAAGGGCACACAAGCCCAGGACTCTCATTCTCTGACCTTCTCCGCACGTTATTGTCTCCTGAGCCAGTGCTCTCCAGAGAGTGATCCTTAGGTTTTTGGATGTGTGAGAATTTTGCCTCAGCAATGAACCTTGCCGGCGGTAGTCTGGTTGAAACCTGCTCTTCATCTATTTGCTTGTCCAAGGGGTGGGAGTAGCAAAGAGGGGCTTGAAATGTTGTTTTATTGTTTTATTTCATAGTAAGAAGAGGTGTAACCTTGCTGAGAGGGTGACAAATTCAGTTATAGTCAACCAGTACTTGACAGGTTTTATCAGAAAACCAAACAAGGAAAGAATGTGCATGCCTGCTACCAGCTGTCACAGTATTGAACAATGAATGTTTGATGAAGCGACCTGCAAATACATCTCTGTGAAAGTCGGCTTTAAGTAGCAACTAGCTGACAAAATTAACAAGAAGGGGCCATGGTGAAGGGTATCAAAAGAAAAGAAAAAAAAAAAAAAAAGGAAACCGAGTATCTCCCAGTCCCTTTATTTGTTTAGGTGCTGTATTGAAAGAACCTCCACACAAGGTAGAATTTGAAATGCAGTTGAAGTTCTGTTAAGATAAATACACAGTCTTCATCTCAGCCCATATTGAAAATACAGTTTGGATAATTGTCGGATTTTCCAAATTAGTCGTGCTATGAAAACAGAAGCTGATCTGCTAGAAATGTGAGGGTTTGATTGTACTTCTAGAACAGCTCCTGGTCTCTTGCTGACAGGCTAGGGGATGGGGAGGTTGCCAGTGTGGCACAAGAGACGGGACCTGTCCCCCTGCCCTGCGTTACACAGGCCAGCCACAGATTTGGTCATCCTGTTCAGAAGCATTTTTTTCCTGAAGTCTGAAAAGGAACTAAAATATCTCCTTAAGCCAACACAAAGACCAGTAGCTAACGATTCCTTTTCTTTCTCTATTTTTTCCTCTGAAGTTAGAATCAGTGGCATTTTCTGCCTTCAAGAGAAAATGCCATGATTCTATTAAGCTATATCGTTAACCCAGTTTCTTTCAGAACTTTAAGTTAGAGAAGAATAAAGCATTATTAAGATGATACTTCAGGGAGGGACACCTGGGTGGCTTAGTTGGTTAAGCGTCTGACTCTTGATCTTGGCTCAGATCTCTGTCTGAGGGTTGTGAGTTCAAGTCCCACATTGGGCTCCATGCAAGGTGTAGAAACTACTTTTAAAAAATGATACTTCAGGTCAACCAAAAAAATGTTTTCCTCCTCTTTCTGCTCCCCTCCCCAGTACGTGCACTGTACTATTTTGATATTTCTAATACTAAGGCCAAGATGCCTCTTGACTTGTGTTAATTTGTATGTTTGCAACTTCCTGATTAGGAAAGTCTGATCTTATTTAGCCTTCATTCCTCTGTAACCCTAGCCAATTCTAGACACTCCTCAGGGCAGGTCTCAGTGAATGGAAATAGAATTGCCTATAAACCCAGAAACAGGTAAGAAACTCAGCTGACCCAGTCTGTGGCCATCCCAGACAGAGTCCTATAGCCCCTGCATTCCTACTGTAATGATAGTCCCTTAGTTCTTCTTTAGCAAAGCAGAGGAATAAATCCACTAACTATGGAAGAAAGACATAAAAGGTTACATCCCACACTTTCCATTCAGCCAACCAAAATAAGTAGAAAACTCAGGAAGGAAATTCCACATCCATATCCCCAGATAGAGGTGTTAATAAAATGTAATATATCATAATTAAACTATCTTTCAACCCAATAATGAATTTTCACATGTGCATTTTCCTTGTGAACTTTCATTCTATTCGTACATTTTTGTGCTTATCTCATGATAGCATCTAGTATTTTATGGCAAATAGAGTGGTGTTATAAATATAAATTATGTGTTCTGTCAATCTGAAAAAGCCACAAATATTATCTATTGGGGTTTCTCACTTCTTATCTCTGCCTCTCCAAATTTTTCCAATCCATATTGTGTTAAAGAATTTTGAAGATTTAAAAAAAAAATCTGTTCCATTATTTATTTCCAGAGTGGTGAATAAGGTTTAATCTTGGCAATAAAGATACAGAGATGAAAAATGTCTATGATGGATTCAATAAGTAAGAAATATCTGTAAAACTAAATTACCCTTCATGCTGCATAGATATGGGTCTTCATATGTGCCTGCAGGGCAATAGTTGGCTATAGTTTGATAATTTGCTATTAAAAATACGAAGGAGGGAGAGATTGGAGAAAATAAATGCATGAATATAAAGGATATAAACAAAGGTAGGGCACAAAATTCCACAGAGAGAAGGATCACAAAAACATACTTTATGGAGACCAGTAGAAAAAACTGGAAACAGAGGTGAGGTTTAACTTTACAATTACTGTTGTATAGAAAGGCAACTGCTAGTCAACCTCCTAGTCCTCCTTGAGAATAGGAGAAAAGACCTGCCAATAAACTTGACGTCTGTCTTTTGCATAATAACTGAGGCACAACTTAGATATCCTTAGGGCCAATATTGGGAGTAAACCTAGGGGAGAGTTCAGGTGGCTCACCACAATCCCAGACCTCCAGGAAGTGGAGGAGGTAGAGGAGGAGAAGGAGGAGTCAGAGGAAGGAGGGATAATATTAGTAACTATGCAGAAAAGCCATAATAAATTGTCAAATACAGTTATACTGTATTGTGGGTATGTGTGTTCCTTAACTTAGAGTTTCAGAAACCACTCGAAAATGGGGAAGAACTAAATTTTAATACTGATCTTCATCTCCCTCTGTTAAATCGGCATCTGTAGCTATATTACTAATTCACCACATGCCTGTGACCTGGATATGTTGTGTATACAATGTAGCAGACTCGCTTACAAATATTCTTACCAAACCAGACATTCAATTACATATACTATCCATTCCTAACCCCGGAGCTTTGCACTCAATGAGAATCTGGGTTCTTCTTAATATTATCAGTGTAGTTAGGCCATATGATCCAGCAGTCCCCCTTCTGGGTATACATTCAATGAAAATGAAAATAAGGTATCAAAGAGGTATGCACACTCCCATGTTTATCGCAGCATTATTCACAATAGCCAAGATATGGAACAACCTAAATGTTTGTTATTGGATGAGTGTTTTTTAACAATGTGGGAGATTATCTACCTATCTATCTACATATACATGCATACACACATACATACATAGACACTACATACAATGGAATATTATTCAGCTATAGAAAACAAACGGAAATCCTGCTATTTGTGACAACATGGGTAGACCTTGAGGGTATTATGCTAAGTAAAATAAGCCAGATAGAGAAAAACAAATACTGCATGGCATCCCTTATATGTAGAATCTAATACAAGTCAAACTCATAGAAAAAGAAAGTAGAAAAGTGGTTGACAGGGGCTTGGAGGGGTGGGAGAAATAGGGAGAGGTTGGTAAAGGTATGGTTGGTTCAGCTATGAGATGAAAAAGTTCAGAGGATCTAATGGAAACATGGCGACCATAGTTGATAACACTGTGTTACCTAATTGAAATTTGCTGAGAGAGTAGAACTTAAATGTTCTCACACAAAAAAAGAATTATTATGTGAGGTGATGAGTATGTTAATTACCTAGGCAAGGGGAACTCTTTCACAACATATTCGTATATCAATTCATCACATTGTACACCTTTAATGTCTTACCATTTTATTTGTTAATTATACCTCAATAAAGCAGAAAAAAATATCAGTGTAGTCAAAATGCATCTGACACTAGGAGGGGAAACTGAGATACAGAAGGACAAGGTGAATTTCTCAGGTTTAATAGCGAATCAGTGGCTGAAGAAACAGATTCATTTTTCTGCCCGGCTTTGGCATTTATTTTAAAGAATTTATTGATTCCATGCATAAGGTATGCAAGAAGTATTTAATCAATGTATGTATATGCATACATATTTTTTTTCTACTTTTCTCCTTGAGCACCAGAAAGAAACTCATTGGGGAAATATGACTGATTCAGTAGTTCATTGGCTGAGAATCATTTAGGTGGACTTATTGCTGGAGTTCTGAGTGTGTTTATGCATAACATTTTATATGTAGATGCTATTTATAGCACATATACCCTTCATGCAATTTTGATAGAAAATACAACCTAAAGAGAGTGCTCGCCATTGTCTCATTATTAATAATATACCCAAAGATGGCTGCTATAAAAATTATTTGAATGGAACAGACTAAATCTGCAGAGAATCCCAAAGACCTGGCTGGAAGGAGTCGTAGATGTTAATTGCTATTACTGCCTACATGTTAAAAGTAGCCTCCTCAGTACTAGGATTTAAAAGGTACAAGGAAAAAACATTATCCATAAATGCCACCTTCAAATGCCACCTCACCTGAAATTCTGCTACAGGAAATCCATCTTCTAAGACTAGAAGGAATTAATTAGTACTTCTTACCGATTGGTGAGAGCATGTGTGACTCGTATTTTTTCATTGTATGCTTTTCTTAATTTTTTCAGATTTCCCCTGTGTTAATTACACTATGACACAAAGGTTTTTTTTTTTTTTTTTGACACAAAGGAATTTTTAAAAAATGGTTCTTTTGAGTAATTGTTCCAATAACTCTGTAGTCTCAAGGACCTCTGGCACAGTGATAAACACATAGTTGGCACATAATAAATATGTGTGCTGGATGAAAATACCTGGGTTTTTTTGTTTGTTTGAAGCATTATCTCCAGGAGTTTTTGGGTCAAATTTCCTTAAGGCACTGACAGTTTCAGCAGTTCTCAGACTTCTGTAAACATCCGATCATCTTGTTCTCAAATCTACTGACAATCATGGTGGTTGCATTTTATAGGTGAGGAGGGGTCTGCAGGGGCTACCAAGAGGAAGAGGGGAGCCGGGGAAGTCTGCAAACGACCCCGCTGCTCACAGAATGTTGTCCACATTGTGAAAATAGCTAGAAGAGAGAAGAAGAGTGACTCTCAAGCCACATTCCACTGAGTCGTGGATTCCATGTTGTTGTATCTGGGAATGTTGGAAAGGCAAAGGGACAGGCGTTTCTAGCAGGTAGCATCTAGGCCCCTAACCTCAACTTCAACTAGAGCAGTTCAGTGTTAAACCATTAAATATATTGACACCTCACGTACTATCCCACTTGAGGAAAGGGTTCTTCTGCTGGCAGAAAAATAAAGGAGGGATGGAGGACAAAAGAAAGAAAGGGAGAAAGGAAGGAAAAGGAAGGAAGGAAGGATGGAAGGAAGGAAGGAGAAAGAAAAAAGAAAAGAAAAGAGAAAGAAAGAAAGGGAAAAGAAAGAAAAAAAGAGTTTCTAGTCCTGACCCTGGAGGAAATTTCCATTTCTAAATGCAAATCATTTGAAAGGCTAAAGAAGGGAGAGAGCTGCCTACTTTGTGAGCTGATAACAGAAAACCTCTGCTCCATTATGCAAGTCTAGAGAAAAGAATGGTTTATAAACATTAGTTTTTCAGTCCATCAGGGCGCCAGGACCGTGCGTTGCCAAGAGACACCTCCAGTGCTGAAATGAAATAAGAAGACCGTGTTTACATTAACATTCCCCATTTGATTCACTGTTTGATTAAGACGGAAGAGAGGGAAGAATCAACCTGCCCAGCGTCCTGATTGGAGAAGACATAACACGAAGAGAAGCTGTACACACAGACCCCATCAGACACAAAGAGTAAAGCGGACGTTTTGTGCTCCAAATCCCCGTTCCTCACTCTGCCTCCCACCCTGCAGCTCCAGTGCCCCCTGCGATCCCCCCATTATAACCTGATAGTTCAGAAAGAAACTGTTAAACCTGCTCAGCCAGTGCAAAAATGTCTGGGAAAGACACAGAGCGCTGAAATCAGGGTAGGTTTTTAGTGTCTGCCAAGGATGGGGTTGGGAAAAAGTAATTTATTTTCACAGGAAAATGAACAAACAGGTCTCGGTTGCCACAAAGGCTTCCACCTATTAGCTCCACCTGTCATATATTTAATTACTTTTATGGAGAGAGGACGAAAGTAAGAGTGCCATAGCTGAACGCCTCAAAGGACATGAGGAGAGTGTTTTTACATGCCTGCTCTGTCCCTATGTTTTTGAGAAAAAAGGTCAGAAAAGGTATGTGCAAACAGAAGTATTGTGTATCGATGATTTAAGGCAGATGTTCTTACCATGATCCCAACACATGACAGACACGTGGATGAGCTGCTGTTGTTTGGGGGAGGGGAGGGAACTGCGTAGAGTGATGTTTCTAATAAGAGCTAACTCACCAACATGTCTAAATAGTTCTTTGGTTCTCCTGAACTCAACAACATTCAACGTCCCTCCTGTAGTACCATCAGTCTTCCTTATCCATATTTCAGTTTTCTAGAATGAGTGAAATAGGTCACCGTACATGTAACCAGGAAGTCATTGAAAAGAACCTCTGTGGTTTTGACTGACTTCTCTAAACTTTCTGTCAAAATCTTAGTATGAGAGCGTGCTACACCTATAAACATGTCCTATGTCATGGTTGAGAAGAGCTGAGGACGGACGTCTGGTCAGTAAGAAAATGTGTTTTCCTTGATTTTACCACATCAGCTCCTGAACTGAATGGCTTCATCCCTGAAGAGATTTCAAATGGGTTAAAAAAGTGTAACACACTCAGAACAGCGCCTGATGTCACATGCATTAGTTGTTGCTCTTGTGTCCTGAATGAGATTGGGCTCCAAGTTTGGAAGATGCTGACAAGAATAGTTTCTTCAAGATTTGCTGTAATGAGAAAGGAATACCTTTGCACTCTCTAATCTCTGTTTAAGACACACTAAAGGGCAATAAAGCAGAATGAGGAGGAAATTATTAACAAATGGTCTGCACTTTTATCTGTTCTCTAAATTAGTCTGCCACTGATCCTGGTCTTTACTGCATGTGCTTTCTTCTCTGATCACTTGCAACCACTCCTTCATACTCCTCTTTAGTTCACTTCTACAAACATTTCTTAGTAACCTACTATATGCCAGAAATTGTGCTAAATAAACTTAAACATATAAAGAACTCTCCAACTTTATTCTTCCATCCTCATGTAAAAATTTTGTTCCGTTTCATTTTGTGTCATTCTGTAGTATACACTTCTCTTCTTTCTCCCATCCTCTTCTCCCTTCAAAATAATCTACAAAACTCATAACCAAGATCCACATTTAGTTAAGATTTGAATTTATAGTCTTTCTGATATTCTCAGCTCTTCTCAATACTCAGTGTGTCTTTAGTTCCCAGTGGATGACTTGATTGATTGATTGATTGATTGATTTAGAGAATGAGTAGGGGGAGAGGGAGAGAGAGAATCTCAAGCAGACTCTGAACTGAGTGTGGAGCCTGACACAGGGTTTGATCCCATGATCCTGAGATCATGACCTGAGCTGAAATCAAGAGTCCAGACACAAATGACAGAGCCACCCAGGCACCCTTGGATGACCCATTTTTTTAAACAACCTAATATCCAGTTCTTCCTTTACTTCCTCAATTCTAGTGAGCTTGCTCTCCACCCATTCCCCTCTGTTTCAGCATCCATGACCACATCTTAGACCTTGTCCTTATCAAGACTGTTATATGATGGAAATTACCATTTCAAATATCCTACCTCTGATCACCTCCTATCTTTCCAGTTTCCTGACTCACCACAGATATTTAGACCTCATTGAGGTTTGTGATCCTTGGACCTCTACTCTTTCTCCTATTACTGCTTCCTGTCTGCTCTTCCACCCTGTCTGGCACAACGCCATGGTTGCGTTGATGATACATTTCTAAGTAGTCCAAATTCCCCTGTCTTCACATCTTTCCAATATGTACGAAACAAAGAAGTCCAATCAATCATTAAAACTCTCCTCTTATTCCTTGAGTACAAAGATTCATGCCGCAACAGATTTTTGGTCTCCACTCTCAAAATTAAAACTCATGTATACCCAGAAAGCCCTCTGTTTTTTCTGGTTGGTCAGTATTCCATTTCCCAAAGTTTCTATTGAAAGCTTTCTCTGTTCTTCTCAAATTCTTACCACCTCTTCACTCCCAAACGCAACTTTGCCTCCTTTTTGCCTAAAGGGAATAGAAATCTTCAAGGGGAACTTCTTTCAGATGCCAGTCTTTCTTCATCTATGAACTCATTGTACCTGCTCTCATTTTTCCTTTTAATCCCTCAGGTGTTACCCGTCTCTTATGTAAAGCTAATCTCCTGGGATGCTTGAGTGGCTTACTCAGTTAAGTGTCTGCCTTCCACTCAGGTCATGATCTTAGGGTCCTAGGATCAAGTCCTACATCGGACTCCTTGCTCAGCGGGGAGTCTACTTCTCCCTCTCCCTCTGCTGCTCCCCCTACTTGTTCTCTTTCTCTCTCTCTCTCTCAAATAAATAAAATCTTTTTTAAAAAATAAAATAAAGCTAACCTTCTGATCTATGTCCTGGATCCCAAGCATTCCCTCTCAGGGACCTTGTTCCATTAGTTACATTCTAGTGCAATATATTGTGACAGCCAACACAAGGGCTATCACAGAGGACTACCTATCTTCATTTTTTTAAAAAGATTTTTATTTATTTGAGCGCACGGGAGAGAGAAGGAGCAAGGGGAAGGGCAGAGGGAGAGGGAGAAACAGACTCGCCACCGAGCACAGAGCCTGACACTGGACTCAATCCCAGGACCCGGGGATAATGAGCTGAGCCAAAGGCAGATGCTTAACTCGCTGAGCCATCCAGGTGCCCTAGGACTACCTATCTTCAAATCCCAGCTCTGCCCCTTACTATTTACAGGACGTTGGACATATGATAGAATATATCTGTTCCTCAGTTTCTCACATGAATGAGGAAAGATGATAACTTCCTTTCAAAGCCAGGTTCGTATTTCTCACCTCCACTTCTCCTCCTTTACCGGGGTAATTCCTACATTATCCTCAGAACTTAGAAAAATGTCACCCCCCTCCTTCATGAATCCTGTCAGCTCCTTCTCTATGTGATCTGGAGCAAGTCGAATACCTACCCCGTGCCTCCATTTCCTCAACTATAAACTGGGTATAGGTATAGTAATATCCACCTCCCAGGTTCATTGTGAGGATTCTATGAAATAGTGGTAATTAAATATTTCACACTGTTTCTCCTGTTGTTCTTGTTCATAATACTCTTCCTCTTATTCTAAGGTTTTAGTTCATGTTTATTTTTTTAAAGATTTTATTTATTTATTTGACACAGAGAGAGAGATCACAAGTAGGCAGAGAGGCTGGCAGAGAAAGAGGGGAAGCAGTCTCCCTGCTGAGCAGAGAGCTGGATGCGGGACTTGATCCCAGGACCCTGAGATCATGACCTGAGCTGAAGGCAGAGGCGTAACCCACTGAGCCACCCAGGCGCCTCTCATTTCATGTTTATTTTAACTAAAGGATAAAATCAGGAGGGAGAAGGCTCCACATAGACTGTAGCTGCCGAGATTGCCCCAGACAGGAAGGTACTTTCTGTCCAGCTCGTTGTTTTTGAAGGGACCGATATGTGCAATCTTCCTTCGGGCTCTGGCTCCACACCTACTAAGAGGTGTAGAAGAACATATGAATTTGGCTGAGCATGAACAAAATTTGAGGCTGCTTCATGGCATTTAATTACTTCGGTGCATGTCAGAACTTGCATGGTCATGAGGTAGAGAAGAGAGCTATTACCATGAGAAAATCTAGCAGACATACAGTTTATTTTGTTCATCAGTGAAAAATAAGGTAGTTAAGTTACTCAGACCATTTACAGAGAGTCCTGTTTTCAATGGCTCAGAAGCAGGTGACTTCAGAAATAAGCAGATTCTACAACTGTGTGCCATAATTTCACAGAGGTTCCTACTCTTCTCCCTTCACTGTATCTAAATCTAAAATGTTATTGTTGGAGCTTGGTTTTGATCCTTATTAAAACATAAATGTCCACTGGGGAGTAAACTCTTCAAGCTGTGACTAGTCATTTGTACCCTAAGATTAATGAATGTCAGAGTCTGTCCTGAGAATGTTTTGATAAGTCAGGCAGAGAATAGGAAGCACCAGGTCACCAAATTCCCAAAACTGTGAAGACAGAAAGCAACTGAGGGGGAGAGGGATTCTAACCCAGGAGACAGAGCTCAGTGAACCTTCACGCCACACACTTCATCACTATACCTAGCGGCAGGCCTACTTAGAGGAAACAGATTGAACATTTTTTAACAAAGGTGTCATGCTTAATCTCAGCCTGAAGGTGCATGCATCATTTTGAGAATATCTGAGGAAAAGTTCCTGAGGCATTTTGAGTCACTGGAGAAAGAAAAAAAAAATGATAGAGACTTTCTCATTTTAAAAATAGATTGTATTTTTAATGGGCTGCCATTGACTAATATTTTGCACAGTATTAGTATCCAGGAAGATTGTTTATTCATTTAGATTGCAAAAACTTACAATCTGAGCTCAAGACTCATTACACTATGAAATAAAGTTCTTGCCAAATCAGAATAAAAACATTTCTGACATTTAGATTTTTTTGCTACCTTGATATTACATGTCTAGATCATATAACTATATATCAGTCTGAATATTATTCCACACAGAGTTCTTCTCCTAAAATACTTAAATGGCTCCCACACAAAGTGGCATGTTTGGTGGGAGGAAGCACAAATTTAAAGTTAAATGGTTTGTATGCATCCTCTCCTCCACACCCCACCTCTGGAGTGGGTTCAATGGAATCTGTCTGGGCTTCACTTTCCTTTCTATGAAACAACAATACTAGCTACCCATGGGCACTGTGAGGTTTTGCGTTGTGAAGTTTAAGTGAGACCATGCATGTGTCTGTGCTTTGTAAACTCTGTACCTTGTATATTTTTAGTTTGATGAACGTTTTATACATTATGTGGAGACATAAAAAAATCATAGGTCTCGGGCCTCTGGGTGACTCGGTTGAACATCTGACTCTTGATCTCAGCTCAAGTCTTGAGGTCAGGATTGTGAGTTCAATCCCCAAGTTGGGCTCCACGCTGGCAATAAAGCCTACTTAAAAAAAATAAATAAATAATAATAAAAATTGTAGGTTTCTATGTACAGGTATAAAATTTGGCCACTAAATTCTCCATGTAAAAAGATACAATCACCGTATGTAAAGAAAAAAAAAGAAAAATGGTTACAAAATTTTCATATTTAAAACATGGTCATTTGATAACTCCTATATACATATAAAATATGCATAAAACCCAAAGCAAGAGTAAAGAAACAACTGGCTTAGCCCTTAATTCCTCAAATAAAATATCCTGCATCCATTTCCTGGCCCATGGAGCTTATCACTGGCCGATTCACTACAGTAAGATTGACTACAGCCTCTAAAGGCTTATATATGTACACACGTACAGTACACCAACACAGTGATGTGTCAGAGGTCAAAAGCCACCTCTTCCGAGGGGACTATCTTATTATCCCTTCTAAGAACTACCATCCCTCTCATCACTCTCTGTGCCAAATCTGTTTGCTGCCATAGCACTTATTACAATCTGAAACATCTAACTCTTTTTTTACTTGTTATAGACATTATATGTCTATATCACCCCTGCTCCTGTCCCCACACAACTGTACAAAATGTGAATATAGATTCCTACAGAGAATGCACCAGGACCAGTGTGCATGGAATCATATTTAATAAATAGACATTAGGGACACCTGGGTGGCTCAGGTAAGCGTCTGCCTTCAGCTCAGGTCATGATCTCAGGGTCCTGGGATCAAGCCCCGCATCGGGCTCTCTACTCAGCGCGGAGCCTGCTTCCCCCTCTCTCTCTGCCTACTTGTGATCTCTCTATCAAATAAATAAAATCTTTAAAAAAAAAAAGAATAAGTGATTGATCAGGGGCACCTGGTTAGCTCATCAGTTAGGTGTCTGCCTTTGGCTCAGGTCATGATCTCAGGGTCCTAGGATCCAGCCTCGCATCGAGATCCCTGCTCAGCACAGAATCTGTCTGTCCTCTGCCCCTCCCCGATTCTGCTCTCACCTTCTCTCCCTCAAATAAATAAATAAAACCTTTAAAGAAATAGACAATAAATAAACATTGAGCAACATCCATATAAAAAGCATAATCTCTGTATATAACATGACTTATAGGTTTATCACTATCAGATCTGTTCCTTTATCTTGATCAGATTTGTTGACACCGTGTAATGTGTCTTTATTCTAGAACTTTGAAAGTACTGGATCAATGACTCTGCTTCTGACCCTGATTGCTCCCTGACAATCCAGGTATTGGGTCTTGAAGTATTGAGGCCATTTCCCCAGAGCTGTGAAAATATGAGCTAACAGATTGTGAACTGCCAAAAATCTCCTTCTAGCTCAGTCAGAACATTGTCTATGACAGTAATGTTGACAGTTTTCACTTCAGAAAATATAAGTATAATGTGATTTCAGTTATTCATCTCCTCAGGTTGATGGGTAAAATTCAGAAACACTGTTTTTAGACACTTGGTGAGGAATCTGTAGTCATCCATTTCCTCCTCCTCTTGACAAAGCTGCCATCACACTGTTGCATCTACAGAATCTTCCAATACATGAAGGACAGACAAGTTTTGTTAGCTTACTTCTAGACTGTCTTCAGTGGACACAAGTATCAAGAATTTATGTTCAGTTACTTACACCCACTCCTATCATCCTTCAATGCTGTGGTTATGAAAGCATTTTCTTTTTTCTGTTATGTATGTGGATTTTTACAATTGTTTAAAGTAAAGTTTGGCAATCTTGACAAAAATGGCATAGGTGGTCCCACAATTTTTCTTTGGCATACCAGAACTCTTAGGATATTATTAGTGGCTTGATGACCAAACACTAACTCACTCAGAAATAACTTAAGGCAAAATGTAACAGGGGATCTGTAAATAGTAGATTTACCCCTTCCATTTCAGGGTGAGGAGATAATGATTAAGATAAAGAGTGGGTACTTACATCATATGAACGAGAATAAAGACACCATGCTGTAGGATAGTATTAGCAGGTGGTTGTTCTAATGAGTTAGGAGAAATCTCTCAAGTGTCAAAAAGCTTGATGTGGTGGCAGTGACTTTGTGGTCATCTTTGATGCCAATTCAATATATACTAATCCTTGGGTAATAATATGTAAATTGGTGCACGGGATAGTTAATCTCGACTATGTGCCGACTTGCCAGAGTCATGAGATACCCAGATACTTGGTTAAACATTATCTCTGGGTGACTCTGAGAGGATGTTTCTGGGTATCTGGGACATTTTTATTTGAATCAGCAGACTGAGTAAAACAGATTGCCTTCCCCAATGTGGGGGGTCCTTATCCAATCTGTTGAAGGTCTAAATAAAACAAAAGGCAGTAAAAGAGTTAATTTATCATCTCTGACTTGCTATTTTTGAGCTGGGGCATTACTGTTCTTCTGCACTAAGACTGGAGTATATACCATCCACTGTCCTAGTTCTCAGGCCTTCAGGTTTGGAGTAGAACCAAGCCACTGGATCGTCTGGGTCTCCAGCTTGTAGATGGCAGATCATGAGACTTCTTAATTTCCATAATCGCATGAGCCAATTTCATATCTATCTATCTATCTATCTATCTATCTATCTATCTATCTATCTATCCATCTATCCATCTAGATCTTGATTCTGTTTCTTTGAAGAATCCTGACCAGTATGGTACATATGTATGGTCCTTGAAGTACCCATAGGATAAAAAAAAAAAATTATACTCATAACCATGTATCTTTAAAAGAATTTCTTGCAGAAGGGGTGAGTGCCTTGGTGGCTCAGTCAGTTGCGTGTCTGACTCTTGATTTTGGCTCAGGTCGTGATCTCAGGGTTGTGAGATCAAGCCCTGAGTTGATCTCCATGCTGGGCATGATGCCTGCTTAACACACTCTCTCTGCCCCTCTAACTCCCCATCAAAAAACAAGGTTTTTGGAGCACTTGAGTGGCTCTGTCAGTTGAGCATCTGACTCTTGGTGTCAGCTCCAGTGGTGATCTCAGGGTCATGGGATTGAATGCCCCCACCAGGCTCTACCCTCAGTGTGGAGTCTGCTTGGGTTTCTTTCTCCCTTTCCTTCTGCCCCTCTCCTCCCCCCTCTCTCTCTAAAATAAATAAATAAACCTTTAAAAAAAATTTCTTGCTGCTCAGAACATAATCTTTGATTCCAGTGTTCAGCCAAGTAAATATGATTGTTTTACCTTTCTCCTCTTCAGAATCACCCAATAGCAACAAGAAGGTTAAAAAATGAAAGTGTAGGGGCACCTGGCTGGTTCAGTCTAGGGCATGTGTCTTTTGATCTCAGGTTGTGAGTTGGAGCCCTACATTGGGTGTAGAGACTACTTGAGAATAAAATATATATATTAAAAAAAAAAAAGGTTCAAACTTGTCCTTGCCAAATTTTGGAGGCATCTATAACCGAAAATTATAAACTCAAGGAGAGCTAACAAAGGCACTGAAGGTCCGAGAGGGGGGCCCAGGAAGAAGATGCCTATGTTTGCAGGTCTCAGAGACAAACTTAAGAAACAGTTCTCCAAAGTCATTGCTCCAGGGGCACATGGGTGGCCCTGTTGGTTAAAAGTCCGCCTTCATCTCAAGTCATGATCCCAGGGTCCTGGGATCAAGCCCTGTGTCAGACTCCCTGCTCAGTGAGGAGTCTGCTTCTCCCCCTCCATTTGCCCCTCCCCCCATTCATGCACATGCATGTGCTCACTCTCAAATAAATAAATAAGTAAATTCCTTTTTAAAAAAAAATCATTGCTTCAAATCTAAAGGTAAAACCAAAGTCCACAGTGTGGAACACTGAGGGGACAACCTTCCTGGAGCAAAAAGTAACACTGATTCTCAAGAAAGATACTGAGCAGTCACATTTGCAAGGCAAATTATTTGTGAGAGCAGAGAAGAAAAAGTTGGCGCTATGAGTAGTTCTGCAGGGTCAAACCTAATTAGGAAAAGTAAAGGCTAAAAGAAATTGCTTACTTGCACAACAGCCCCATTATTTAAATGGTTTTCTTGCAGCCTGAAACACGATCTTTATTCCTCCTACCACATGAACCTCCAATAAGCACACATTACTCAAAAATAAGTAATAATCAAAAATGAGCAAGCACAGGAATTATATGAAGATAGTATGAGAAGAACATGAAGACAGTAATGGGAATAACAAAGAGCAAATGAATAAAACATGCTATGGAGAAGCTGCTGTAAATACATGAAAATTTTGAATGAACAGGAGTTTTTTTAAACTACATACAATGCAAGAACATAAAGCACATGTACTAAAAATTGGATAAGATAAACTAAGATGGCAAAAGAATAAAACATGAATAAGCAGAGCTCAAGAAGTAAAATCATCACATTAAAGAACACCAAGTTAGAAGGACCATAAATGAGAATAGACAGTTCTAAAAATATGTTAAGAAATATGGGGTCTAAGAAAGAAGTCTTAGAAATACACATGGAAAATCATTTTAAATATCAAAGTGAGGGCATTTCTGATTATTCATGAAACTCTGAACCTATAAAAGAAAAAGATTATAAAGTGACAAAATTAGCTATTAAAATCAGCTATGAAAAATTCTGAAGTTTCTATGTGACAGAAACATTTTTTAAAAGTTTCAAAATATGACGAATATTATTAAAAAGTCAAAAGTTAGTGTTGCCTGGTGGCTCTCTTGCTTAAGTGTCCAACTCTTGATTTCAGCTCAGGTCATGATCTCAGAGTGGTGAGATTGAGCCCTGAGCCACACTCCATACTCAGCAGGAAGTCTTCTTGAAATTCTTTTCCTCTGCCCTCCTTCTAGTGTGCATGTGCATGCACATGCATGTGTGTGTGCTTACATGTATGCTTTCTCTCTCTCTGTTTCTCAAATAAGTAAATCTTTAAAAAAATAAAATAGAATAAAAAGTCAAAAGTTAAAAAAAAAAAGACAAATGAAAATGTAGGGGAAATTGTTTCAACTCCTATCACAAAAGTCTAATGTCCTTACTATGTAAAGAATACTTACAAATCGATAAGACTAATGACACAATAGAAAAATGGGGAAAGGATACAAAAGGGCAGATTACAAAAAGTGAAATATAAATGACCCTTGAAGATATGAAGCAATGCTTAATCTCACTCATAAATAATGCCAAGATTTTGTGTTTTTCAGTATGGTCAAATATCAAACAGTTTGGTAAGACATTGTGTTGATGAGAATATGAGAAACACATTTGCATACATCAAATGTTAATACAAGCTTTGTGAAGAGCAATTTTTTCAAGATCTATCAGATTTTAAAATACAAATATAAGTTACAAATATAAAATTAAAATACAAATTTAAAATCAAATAAAATGCAAATATACATCTAGGTATTTCTCCTATTAGTGTATTATAATATGGTTAAAATGATGTATTTACAAGGTCATTTTTTTATATAAATTTAACTAATTTATGGGGTATTATTAGTTTCAAAGCTAGAGTTTAGTGATTCATCAGTTGCATCTTACATCCAGTGCTCATAACATTGAGGCCCCCCTTAATTCCCATCATCTAATTACCCCATCCCCTCACCCATCTCCCCACCAGCAACCTTCAGTTTGTTTCCTATAATTAAGAGTCCCTTATGGTTTGTCTCCCTCTCTGATTTTGTCTTATTTTATTTTTCCTTCCCGTCCCTATATTCATCTGTTTTGTTTCTTAAATTCCACATATGAGTGAAATCATATATTTGTCTTTCTCCTACTGACTTATTTCACTTAGCGTAATACCCTCTAGTTCCATCCACATTGTAGCAAATGGCAAGATTTCATTCTTTTTGATGGCTGAGTAATATTCCATTGTATATATATAGAGAGAGAGATATACCACATCTTCTTTATCCATTCATCTATCGATGAACGTATGGATTGTCACCATAGTTTGGCTATTGAGGACATTGCTGCTATAAATGTTGGAGTGCATTTGCCCCTTTGAATCACTGTATCCTTTGTAGTGCAATTGCTGAGTTATAGGGTAGCTCTATTCTCAACTTTTTGAGGAACTTCCATACTGTTTTCCAGAGCGACTACACCAGTTTGCATTCCCACCAACAGTGTAAGAGGGCTCCCCTTTCTCTGCATCTCATTGTGGTTTTCATTTGTATTTCCCTGATGCCAAGTGGTGTTAAACATTTTTTCATGTGTCTGTTGGCCATTTGTATGTCTTCTTTGGAGAAATGTCTGTTCATGTCTTCTATCCATTTCTTGACTGGATTATTTGTTTTTTGGGTGTTGAGTTTGATAAGTTCTTTGTAGATTTTGGATACTAGCCCTTTATCTGATAAAACATTTGCAAATATCTTCTCCCATTCTATAGGTTACCTTTTAGTTTTGTTGACTGTTTCCTTTGCTATTCAAAAGCTTTTTATCTTAATGAAAGCCCAATAGTTCATTTTTGCTTCTGTTTTCCTTGTCTTTGAAGACATGTCCAGCAAGAAGTTGCTGGTAGCCAAAGTCAAAGAAGTTACTGCCTGTATTGTCCTCTAGGATTTTGATGGAGTCCTGTCTCACATTTAGGTCTTTCAACCACTTTGAATTTATTTTTGTGTATGGTGTAAGAAAATGGTCCAGTTTCATCCTTCTTCATGTGGCTGTCCAATTTTTCCAACACCATTTGTTGAAGATCTCTCCACAGAAATTTAGCAAGCCATTTATTGAAGAGACTATCTTTTTTCCATTGGATATTCTTTCCTACTTTGTCAAAGATTAGTTGACCATAGAGTTGAGGGTCCATTTCTGGGTTCTCTATTCTATTCTGTTGTTCTATGTGTCTGTTTTTGTGCCAGTACCACATTGTCTTGATAATTACAGCTTTGTCATATAGCTTGAGGTCCAGAGTTGTGATACCTCCAGCTTTGGTTTTCTTTTTCAGTATTCCTTTGGATATTGGGGTCTTTTTGTGTTCCATACAAATTTTAGGACTATTTGTTCCAGCTCTGTAAAAAATGTTGATGGTATTTTGATAGAGATTACACTGAATGTGTAGATTGCTTTGAGTACCATAGACATTTTAACAATATTTGTTCTTCCAACCTATGAGCATGTAATGTTTTTCCATTTCTCTGTGTCTTAATTTCTTGCATAAGTGTTCTATAGTTTTCAGAGTACAGATACTTTACCTCTTTGGGTAGATTTATTCCAAGGTATCTTAATGCTTTTTTGAAATTTATTTTTCTAGAAACAGACAAAGAAATTTATTTCTGGAGACCAAGGTGGTCAGAAGACAGGAATAAGGGGTATATTCACAGTGCCTTTTGAATTGTGTTTCATAGATATGTATCAGGTGTTCAAAAACAATTGAATGATTTAAAATATAATTAATTTTAAAAATAAAGCACACAAAGTATAAAATATAAACTACACAAAACCTCGATAATTTTGCTTTTAACTTAATTCTATTATAGAGCTTCAAGGAGAACATTTGAAAGCTTGAAATACTGTTCTTAACTTGGTTGGTGTCATGTAATTCCCTGAAGCTGTGTACTAAGAAAAGATATGAATGACAGGATTGTGGTCCTTGGACATACACTCAGGATTCACATTCTCCTGGCACTGGGAGTGAGGGACTGTTAGAAACTGTTTTGAAATTTTGGAAAATAGAACAGAAAAATTGGTCTTGCAATTGATACTTCAAAATTCACTTTTTAAACTTACCATGACATTTGTGGTCTTATGACTCCCAAACACATTAAAGGGATTAGACCTCCTTAAAAAAATAAAAAAAAAAATTCTCAAAGAATTCTTCTCCCAACATTTATTTAGTTAGTTAATTAAGAGTTAAGTAGAGGTAGGCTGTGTGGTCTCCTTTCAAAACACCTTAAAAAACCTTGTATTCATGTCTCCCTTAACCTATACCCTCACCTTCCAATTTGTTTGAGAACAGAACAATGTCTAGATTTTAACTGACCATTTCTCATTACAAAAGACTCTACATTGGAAGGGTACAGAATGCCCTCTTTGGGAGTCTTACTAAAGAAAAGAGAAGAAAAGTACCTTCACCCAGGAAAAAACAACCACCTATAATCTTTCTTAATTCTTTTCTCTGCCTTCATTGTGTTCATATGCTGAAGCAAGACAGAATGTTCAACACTGTTTAGTTTTGGAAACAAATGATTATTTAAGTTGTTTTAAACAAACACCAGACTGTTACATTTTGTGGAATGGATGAAGAATGTTTATCGTCCACACTTTGCTCTCTTTGCTAGTGTTATCTGTCACAGTTCCCTTGAACTGAGTAAGACATCAGCAGCATTGAAAGGAGTGTCCCCTTTGCTGTATTTATAAATGTAGGAAAACAGATCTATCCATTTCTTGGTGAGGAATGATCTGATCACTATTGCAAAATACCTGTTCGGGGAATAAGCTTACCTATTAAGAACCACTTGTCAACCAAGAAAGAATTCACTAAAAATTTAAGCAAACAGTCTTTGGGCAATTCAAGTGGCAAAATCCAGGGAACAGACTCAGGTAGAAAGCTGACTCTTGTTCCCAAGAAAGACAAAGAAAGAGCAGAGTTCTCAAGGTTGGAGAACACAAGTAATGTTCTCGTTTAGGTCCTCTATGCAAAACTGATTGAAACTAGGTTAACTGGGATTGGTTGAGTTAATATGCAAATGAAAGCTTGAAACTTATCAAATCTGACTGGCTTCTTGAGAAATAAAGAATGTGAACATTCAGGTGTCCTGGTGAGGAGGGAGTAAAGTCCAGGCTGAGGGCTTGTAGTTAAAAAGAAGTTCATAGTTTCTCAGATGAGGTGATGAGGATGTGCATGAATTCCTTCTCCCTATGGCTTCTTGGCTCTATTTTAAAAGAGGCTTTCTCGGCTAGGCTTGCTTGCTCCATTTCGAGATCTCCTTTTACACAATAGTTCTACACCTCCCTCTTATAGGGTTTCAATAAAGATGACCAGAAAAGCATATAATCATAAACAAATATCCCAAAGATTAAACGATCTCAGGGAATCAAGATACATGATTATACACCACCCACTCAATAATGGAGAATATCGCAATTTATTCCAACAGCTAATTTTCTCCCACAATATTTTTCCTTTGCCAAACAGAAAATTAATATCCTTCAAATGTTAGTCCTCTCTCATATGATTCCAAATTTAAAAATGCATACCAAGGACTCACATGCATTGCCTACACACACATATTTGTAAATGGCCTTTTTATTTCAAACTCAAAATATAGATAGTCAGTTCTTAAGGTACCACCTGTTGTTTCATGGGTCATGGGAAAACATGGGCTGGCTTTCCCTTCCCCTGTCATCATCAATCAGAAATTCAAATTCACTTTAAATTTAGCCTCTACCAGGGGCGCCTGGGTGGCTCAGTCAGTAAAGTGCCTGCCTTTGGTTCAAGTTATGATCCCGGTGTCCTGGGATCAAGCCCCGCGTTGGATTCCCTGCTCAGTAAGGAGCCTGCTTCTCCCTCTGCCTCTGCTCTTCGCTGTAGCTTGTGCTCTCTCTCTCTCTCTCTCTCTCTCCCCCTCTCAAATAAATAAATTTTAAAAATGTTCTTTAAAAAATTTAGCCTCGGGGCACCTGGGTGGCTCAGTGGATTAAAGCCCCTGCCTTTGGCTCAGGTCATAATCTTGGGGTCCTGGGATCGAGCCCCCTATCGGGCTCTCTGCTCAGCAGGAAGGCTGCTTCTCCCATTCTCTCTGCCTGCTTCTCTGCCTACTTGTGATCTCTCTCTGTCTGTGCCAACTAAATAAATAAAATCTGTAAAAAAAATTTAGTCTCTGCCAAACATAATTAGGTAACTAATTCACTGGAAAAAGATATTCAGTAAACCCTCCATAATCCAAGGTTTGGGCTATGGCATTCAAGAAAATAAGCACCAAAATGCCAATGAGGAAAAAGGTTCAGATCTCCATAACAATGGTCTTACCCCTGAAAATCTACAGATTTGTTTTTAGTGCCTTGCCATTTTCTGACTAGCCACTGAGTAGTTAGTCTTCCTTCCTATAGGCACTCAGTGATTTAATTTAAAAACATAAAATTTCTTTTTCAATTACATTTTTCATACAGAAAGAAGAAGGACAGCAACCCTCTTTGTTAAAATCTGTGTATACTGACATGGTGCACATATGAGAGCATGATCTCATTATAGTAATCACAAAAAGCATGCATGCCGGATGTTGTGTTGGTGTCCTACTGCTGCTGCCATAGATCACCAGCTTCATGGCTTAAAACAACAGAAACCTATTCTCTTTCAGTTGTGCAGGCCAGAAGTCCAAAATGAGTTTTTCAGGGCTAAAAAACAAGGTGTCAACAGGGCAGTTTCTTCTGGAAGCTCCAAGGGAGAGTCCCTGCTGGTGGCTTCTGGCATTCCTTGGCTTGTGTCCACATCGCTTAAATCACACTGCATTCTCTTCTGTAAACAGATGTCTCCCTCTGCCTCTCACAAGGATATGGGATCACATTTAGGGTCCACAAAGACTCTTTCCATCTCAAGGTCCTTGACTTAACCACATCTGCAAAATCCCTTTTGTCATATAAGGTAACAACATATTCATAGGTTCTGAGACTAGGATATAAACATCCTTAGAGGGCACTGTGCAGCCTACCACAGATGGTATTATTCCCATTTTATAGGTGAGGATGCTAGAAATCAAGAGATGGTAACCTGGGTGCCCACTTTCATGGGACTGGTACAGACATGATTCAAAGTCGTTGTTGTTGCTTGTTGATTTCCCTACATCAGGCAAATATTTTGTATTTGAGAATTATTGTGTGTGTGTGTGTGTGTGTGTGTGTGTGTGTATGCATATACACAAATAAATGTTTTCAAACTGAAAATGGCAACCTGAGATCTTTGTTTCTAATTGAGAGCTTGAAGTGCTTCAAAAAGATATATGAAGTAGGAGCATCTTGATGGCTCATTTGGTTGAGAATCCAGCTCTTGTTTGTTTAGATCATGATCTCAGGGTGAGGAGAGGAGGATCCAGCTCTGCGTTAGCCTCTGTGCTCGTCAGGGAGTCTGTTTAAGATTATCTCCCTTGTCCCTTCCCTGCTTGCTCTCTCTCTCTCTCTCTCTGTCTCTATAAAATAGATAAATCTTTTAAAAAAAAATGAAATGAAGTTTGTACTAATGTAAAAATATCTCTAAGCCTGTGCTACAAAGGAGTGAAATCTCACCTAATTTCCACAAAGACCCAAACTTCCAGGTTTATTCATGAAAATGTTTAAGCATATGAATGTAAAGTTACTGACTACAGATAATTTGTGACCATTTCCTTTTAAAGTCAAATAGAGGTGTTCTTTTGGATTTGAGCTCCAGGATATGCTCCAGAGGCCTGGAAATGAAGAGTAGGGATAGGGCAAGAGCTAAGGAAGAGGCTAAGCAGGCTAAGCTTTCCATCTGACAACTGGAGCTCTGCTTGTCTCTCTTTCATATTTAGGAGTCCTGACTGAAAATTTACCTGGGAGTAATTTTTCTGCTGCTAAAATTAACTTAAAAGTCACTAGTCTAAACCTGTAAGGACTTTTATAATTTCTTAGGTGTCTGTTATACATCTAATACATTTGTGTGTGGGTGTAGATGTGGTTGTCTATGAGAAAAAGAAAGAGACAGAGACAAAGAGAGGCAAAAAGGAGTCACCTGGGTGGCTCAGTGGATAAAGCCTCTGCCTTCGGCTCAGGTCATAATCTCAGGATCCTGGGATCGAGCCCTACATCAGGCTCTCTGCTCAGCAGGGAGCCTGCTTCCCCCTCTCTCTCTCTTCCTGCCACTCTGCCTGCTTGTGATCTTTCTCTCTCTCTGTCTATAAATAAATAAAATCTTTAAAAAGAGAGAGAGAGAGAGAGGCAAAAAGGAGAGAGACAAGAGAGCCTGAATCTCTATAAACAGTGGAAGCCTCCATCATTTTGCCATTCCAAAATACTACCCGTGCCTCCAGACAACTTGGCCAGATGACAGTCTTTATAGGTTGTGAACCTGCTCCGAGGGAATGGATCAGCCCTGCCCCACACAACATGTTCAGCCACTCTTACCAGCCACTCGGGTCTCTTCAGTAAACCACTTCCTCAAGTGCGCTAGTCTATCGTCATGCCAATAAACACAGAAAGGCCTCTTAATACCGGCCATTGACTCCTTCTACCAGAGTCACGAATGCAGGTGCTGCAGTTGTGTCTACTAACACACACGAGGAGGGGGGAAAATAACGTGAAAAACTGTTGATTTTGCAAACGACTGCTCAGACACTGGATAATCTTCAAATTATTTTTGAAATAATTTGGCTGAATAGTTTGTGTGGTTTTTGCACCTTCAAGCCAACCTCTGTTTGTTGAACAACACTTTTCTATTTACTAGAAGCACATAAGGACTTCTCCAATATCACGTAGTCCCTGGTGTGATCAGCTAGTAAGCTCAGCCCCCACCAGGAGATAGCAGAGAAGTTACTCCTATACTATAAGCTTCTCTCTCGGTAACAGCTTAGTGGAGTCTAGAAATTAGATTAATGCTTAACGACCACCAGAATACTTTACTACTTCATACCATCAACCAGAAATTACTTGAGAGATTTAAAGCAACTTCAAAAGCATTAGCTTAAATCAAGCTATGCCATAGGTCAAGCTGGCTCCTTCAGTTTAACTCATTCATTCACTTAGTTCTCCCTCTGCCTGTACCATTCTTTCTTTTGTATTGGTGACAGAATACAAGCCTCTAATTTTGATGTGACATCCCGTCTTTGTAAAATGAAGTGAATTGCTTTCCCTCCCTTAAGAATTATTTGAGGAACCTATTTCATACATACTTTTTTCCCCCAGTGCTCACTGAAAGTTAGAAAACATGCTTTTAAGTCAAAAAGAAAAGCTCTAACTCTACTGGACAGATCCCTAGAAAATACCATGGGTTGAAGGTACCACTTTCAAAATGGCGTGCCTGCTTATTATTTGTAAAACATTTAGAAAACATGTCTTAAAACATTGGTAATAATCCTCTGGTGGGCATCCAAATACCGTCACTCCTTGTGAATGTAATTTTCAGAATAACAGCTCCCGTGAGTAGTGGTTCTAGGAGTCCTCACACAGAACACGGAATGTCATAGAGATGGGAGAGTGGGAAGGGACAACCATGCTGACAGAGCACTACAGATATATACAGAGGAGATAATCAGCTGTCCCTGGCATAGCCTTTGAGTTAAGTGGCTTAAGCATTGCTAAAATTGCCTCTGACAGCAAACAGTCAGCACAGGGAAAGGCTGAAAAGAAGGTGAGGACACCAAGGTGGGGGGCAGGTCATTGCCAAAAGAGCTCACCTACTTAAGATCCATTCCCTACTACACAGGGCTCTAGAAGGCAAGAGCTCTCTCTGTTTGCAGGATAGGCTGGTTCATGGTTATTTCTTACAGCCTTCACTACCTAACTTAAATCTGTCATTTTCCATTATGTTTCCCAGAAAGACCATATTCCTAAAGTGTGCTCAGGAGCAGTGGCGTTGCCCAGATGAGCAGCCCTTGGTGCCAAAATCACTCGTAAGGCCGCAGAATGAGGTTCTGGAATTGGAGGGCCTCAACAGCTCCACACACTTTCCCCTTCCCATGAACATGTTGGCAGTATGTGTTGGTGAGCCAGAGGTCAAGTGCTGTTATGAGTCACATTTCACACCCCTTGGCTACCACAGAGTGTTTCGGAGGCAAACACCTCATCAGCCTTGTAGACTTAGATGAACGAGCCTCTTGAGAATCACAAGTGATTTTTTTTTCTCCCATCTTCTGAGTAGGCGCCCTCTCTGTTGCTGTTTCAGTGTAGACTCTGAAAGAAAATCTTCAAAACAAAAATGCAGAAACTCGAGCAGGTTAGACATGCCAGTCCATGAAATTGCAAGAGTACAAGAGGGAAGACAACCTGAGGTTGAAATGAAAGATAGTTGGTACCGTCCTCCCATTTCTCTTTCTTCTTTGTCCCCTCTAGCTGCGATAGAAACAGAATGTCTGGTCCCCAAGCATCCTAGTCTATGAACTACAGGAAATCCTTATTGGTCGTCATCTCCTTTGGCAAATATGAGCACCATGATAGGACCCAAGTCCAGCCCCTATGCCTATAGCCTTGTTATGCTGTTGAGGCCCATCTTTCTGTATCTTTATCCTACAACCTAACTCAACTTCTGGTCCCAGAAATGTTAGCTTTTTCAAAAATGTGTTGAGGATTTGAAATACAAGCTACTTCTGCAAGCTGGGGGGAAAGTCACAATCCCATGTTTATGCAACAAGAATCTGCTTTCTGAAAAGATGACTCGGGTCATACATGGAATGGACCTGATAAGCTATGACAGAGAAAGGCACACTTCAATTAAAGTGGATTCTTTTACTATCTTCTTGGTTATGAAAATATTTTTGGTACTGCCTAGTGTAATTTCTGGTGGAATAAAAATTCAGCCACATATCATAAACTGTGCCTACCTTATCATGATTACAGCTGTGAAAAAATTCTGTTCTCCTACTCTTTATCAATAGCCAAAACCAACTATTCCTTCTATGTCTGTCATATGAATATGGCCTGATCAAAATTGGGTTATAAATGCCTAATTTTAAACTTCTGAGAAGCTAAGTTGGATCCTCAGTTTTAATGCTTTTCTGTAGACTGACCAGGCATAGTGTTTTTTTTCTTTTTAAGATTTTGTTTTTATTTAAGTATTTGAGAGACAAAGAGAGATGAGAGTGCCAGTCAGAGAGGAGCAGAGAGAGAAGGACAAGTATACTCCGTGTTGAGCATGGAGCTTATGTATGGGCAGAGGCCATGACCCCGAGACTATGACCTGAGCCAAGATCAAGAGTCAGATGCTCAATGGACTGAGCTACCCAGGCACCCCTGATCAGGTATAGTCTTTAAAACACCCATGCCCAGGGCACTTGGGTGCCTCAATTGGTTAAATGTCTGCCTTCGGCTCAGGTCATGATCTCAGGGTCCTGGGATCAAGCCCTACATCAGGCTCCATGCTCAGCATGGAGTCTGCTTCACCCTCTCCCTCTGCCCCTCCTCCCCACTCATGTGCGCACTCTCTCTCTCTCTCTCTCTCATACTCTCTGTCTCTCTAATAAATAAATAAAATCTTCAAAAAAAAAGTATAAAACACCCACACCCATTGCAAGCTGAAAAGCATAACTCTTTGCCTTTGTCTTTCTACCATGACTTACTTTGACTGTTGCTATCTATCCTATCACAATCTTACCTTGCTCTCAATGCTTTAGAAGACATTTTTGTTCCATTTCCAATATCCATCTCTCATCTTCCTCCTCTCTGCCAAAACCAAGCAAATATCCATCCTCCTGCACATACATATGTGCTTCTGGGAACACAGAGTGAGCTTTGTTTGGCCTGAACCAATTTTAGGGTCTCATTCTCCTTGCTTGTAATTGGAGTAGGCATTGGCACAAGAAATGATTCTGGCCAATGAGGCATGATAGAGATATGCAGGCAAGCTATGGGGAGTTTTTCTTTACACTGAAAAAAAGGAGAACAGATGACCTCTGGACATTTTTAGGACTGGATCTGATGCCTAAATTCCTGTTGCAATCTTAGAACAGTGAAGTGAACTAGACCCACTCTGTTCATCATAGCTCTAGGTTGCTATTAAGCACTTGAAATGTTGCTAGTTCAAAATGAGAAGGGCTGTGCCAAACACCTCACTACTAAATGTGTTGATATGTATGTTGAAATGATAAACACTTTTTCTATGTTGAGTTAAGGACAATATATTATTAAAACTAATTTTACCAGTTTCTCTACCTTTTTTAATGTGGCTACTAAAAAAAATTTTTATCTCATACATGGCTTGCTTTATATTTGCATTGGACAGCATTGAACTAGACTGAGGACAAAATTCAAATGCTAAAAACTGAAGAACTGAAATGTGAAGAAAACGTAGTCCTAAATGATGTCATTAACCAACATATTGACTTCATTTACAACTCTGAAGTTGACCTATCTCAGAAATTCTTTCTCTGTAGGATAAGAAGTCTCCCTAATAGTTCAAGACATTGTGAGTTGGGTTTTCTAGTACTTAGAGCTAAAAATATCTTGACACACTGCCTCATCCATCACTACCTGGAGAGGCCACTTAGACTATGCCAGTCTCACAGTTTAAAACAGGAAGTTCACTGAGACACAAGACCCTGACCTTGCTATGGACATAAAGCAGAAAGCGTGGAGTTTGGGATCTTCATTTTCATTGGCATAATGATGACATTTACCTCACAGGAATATTGTCAAATATCATCACCTAGATGCTATATTAGCTTGCTAGGATTGCTGTGACAGAGTACCACAAGTGGATAGCTCAAACAACAGCAATTTATTATCTCACATTTAAGAGGGTAGAATTCCTAGATCAAGGTATTGGCAGGATTGGTTCCTTCTCAGGGCACTGAGGAGAATCCATTTCACGGCTCTTTTCTTCCTTCAGAAGGTTTGCAATCTTTGGTATTCTTTGGTAGATACATTACCCCAATCTCTGCATCGGGTTCACATAACATTTTCCCTGTGTGCACATATACTTCTGTATCCAAATTTCCCCTTAAAAAATTTTTTTTAAAAAGTCACATTGGATTAGAGCCCACCCTAATGACCTCATCTTAACTTTATCTTTACAAAGACCCTATTTCCAAGTAAGGTCACATTCCCCCGTAGTAAACATTAGGACCTTAGCATCTTTTGGGGGGACAAATTCAACCCATAAGAGATGCTATTGAGTTGAAATTAATTGTGCTTCATAAATTGCAAACCTCTGCCCAAACCTATGTACTATGTGATTACAGAAAAAGCAGTATGTATCCCTGCTGTCCAAAAGAGGGCACAGTTAGTGCAGGCAGCAAACATTGCATTCACCAGATTCTTTGAGTGGGTTCAGAAGGAGAGTTGCTGTAACTAGACAGTTAATAATCAAATATTTTGGCCACTGATGTTTTAGACCTGTACTCGGTACTGTCCATTCTAATGAGTAATAGATTTGTTTTATAAATCAACCTGCATTTTTTTCTGATTTGAGTTTTGACCTAGATGAGTCATGTCAGTTGACCCTCCTCCTGTGGTGGCATTTCCCACAACCTGCTGTTAAAACAGCTGTTCCTTCTCAGAATTACCCCCCATATTGTAAGCCCCAGTAGCTAGGTTTATTGCTAAGTAGGGAGTTCAGTGGAACAGAATGCATAACACTTGTGTCACGATCCCATGCAAGTTTGTCTTTAATAAGTTGTTTAAGTTTAAAGAACTGATTTATAACCCCAGTCAATGGAATATACTTTGACCTCAAAATTTTCGCAGCCCTTTCTGTCAGCTACAGACTTCTTTATTTGGTGCATTTTCTTTCTTTTTTAAAAGATTTTATTTATTTATTTATTTATTTATTTATTTATTTATTTATTTATTTGACAGAGAGAGAGAGAGAGAGAGATCACAAGTAGGCAGAGTGGCAGGCAGAGGGAGAGGGGGAAGCAGGCTCCCTGCTGAGCAGAAAGCCCGATGTGGGGCTTGATCCCAGGGCCCTGAGATTGTGACCTGAGCCAAAGGCAGAGACTTAACCCACTGAGCCACCCAGTCACCCCTATTTGGTACATTTTCTTATATCACCCATACATCTTTTTTATTTCCTTTTTTTCCCCAGAAATACAAAATCATAAAATTCCTGGGTTCTTGGGTTCCAGAGATCTTCTAATAACTAAACAATAGACGAAAACAAAGATGGAGAAGGTTGTCTGCTTTTGTTCTCCAAATTAACTTTTTCCCAGTGTGGCTGCAGTGTTTCCCCTCAGCTTACCTCAGTACCGAGCTCTGCTCGATTGGAGTGGCATCTGACTGCAAGTTATAAAAACAAAGTCGTGAAGCTTTCCCATGTTTGCATTCCCATGTTTGCATTTCCCATGTTTGCATTCGATACTTGTTCTTATTTTACAAAGATATTTCAAACTACGGGGATCTCAAGTTGTCCACTCTGCAGAAGGAGCAGAAGAGGAAGATGATGTTAAGTAACATCTCTTAACAGTACTTTAGGAATTGTACTAGGGTTCACATACTTAAGCTCCAACCCTGAAACCAATCCTGCAAGAAGGGTTATTACTGTCTCCGCATGGCAAAAGATGAGAGACTCAGAAAAATTAGGTAGCTTGCCCAAGAACATAGTTGGCAAGAGACAGAGCTAGGATTCTACTCCAAGCACCACTGCCTACTCTCTTGCCCTTTTATCATAACATTAGTACTTAATATTCTTCCCTTCATCAACTAGGTAAAAAGTAACCCCAACACCCACTTTTGTTATATGCATGAGAAAAGATTATTACAGTCCCACGTAATTGTTCTTATTGTTTGAAAAAATTATTATGTGAATATCCTTTCTATTTCTGCTTAACATGGAAATCTGCAGATATCTGAGTCACTTGTAAGGAATTATAGTTTCAACAAGATAGAGAGAGAATGGCATCTTATGTGCCAATTTTGAAAATAAAAATTTATAAATAAATCCCTACTTAACTGAATTCAGCAGCAAACACTAATAAGAATTTATAGCATTCAACAGGGGTCAGTAAACTATCTCCCATGGACCATATCTGGCTTGCTGCCTCCTTTTATACAACCCATGAGCTAAAAATGTTTTTTGCATTTTTGAATGGTAAAAAATAAATCAAAATAAGAAGACTATTTCACGAGAGTTATATGAAATTCAAAGTTCAATGTCCACAATTAAAGGGTTTGTTTTTTTTTTTGAAACATAACCACCCTCATTCATTTATGGATTGCCTGTGACCTTGAGCTACAACCAGAGTTAGTAGTGTGACAGAGATCATATGGTTCACAAAGCCAAAAATATTTACTACCTGACCCTTTACAGAAAATTTTTTGCCACACCCTATTTTTCTGGTCACTACGGAAAGTTTTATTAATGTGACCAAGACAGAACACAGACTCTGCTCTCAAGGAAACTAAAATCTAGGAGAGTGGTAAGATGCATACACTTATCTTAAGAACAGATAAGGCAAGAACAGTGTCATACGGGATGTTATAGTTCAGTGAATATTTAAAGGAGGGGCAGATATAAAAGGACATGAAGATGATGATTTATGCTCTATCTTATATCCTGGTTTATAAGTAACTGAAAATCAGGGTTAGTGCACACTGGGCCTCTTTTGTCTTTCTCTACTCTCCCTTAGACACACACACACCCACACATACACACACACATACACACACACGTTAGATCATAAAAACCACTTTTCAGGTATGACTTTATTTTGAAAATTCTCCTTTTTATGAAGTCTCCAAAATATACCAATTGAGCCAACGTCAAATATATGAAATTCTCATACATTGCCCGTGAATTTTAGAGCTTAAAGGAATTTAGACATTTTTTAATACAATGTTTTCATTCTATAGATGAGAAAACTGAGCCCAGGAAAGTAAAGAGAATTTCCCAAGTTCAGACAGCTGGTCAATGACTAAGCTAGCAGTGGAGCAAGGAGGGACCTAGATTTATGGAAAACCTGCTTTCAAATACATTTTCTAATTTAACCCTCAAAGTAACCCTGCAAGGTCAATATTATCTCCCTTTTCTAAGACAATCACCTGAAGTGCAGAGAAAAATAAAGAACTTACTCAAATTCTCACAGATACTTTTTATAGAAGCCACAGACTAAAACTTAGGCCCTAAATCCTCTGATTTCTCTACTTTATAATCTTCTGAAGACCTTCAGTAGAAATAGTTTTATTACCCTAGTGCACACAATTTGCCTCATTCCAAAAAAGAAGTTCTCCAGCTTCAAAGCCACATATTTTCCAGAAAAACTGTGGTTTCCTTAAACCACCACACATGGTACCTTACCCTTGACATAGTTCCAGCAAACTCTAAAAAATAACATTGGTCATTCTTATAGTTGACTTGTGTCCTTTTTCCTAAAATTAAGTCTGTCAGGGTGAACATCTAGAAATGTTGATTCCCTTTCAGGAGGGCATGAGGTGAAAATCTGGCAGTAATACTCCTATAATACATTAGGTGTCCACTTGGTCAAACTAATGAAGCATTTCTCTTCCTCACAAAATATAGACATACATATTAACTGGATCTTAGTACTCAGACTCTTGACCACATTTTGTAACTAATAAGTGGTCAAGAGTCATATGTTATATGTTATTGTATGTCATATATTATATAAACATATATAGTATAACAGTATAATATATAGTATATAAGCATACAGTATAATTAGTATACTAATAATATATAGTATATAATAGTTAGTATAATAGTATAATATGTTCACTTTTTAAAAAACCAACAACACTCTGTAACTCTTAGCCCTCAAAGGCCCTGTATTGGAAACTGGCTAGATGTTCAGGCTGACCATTTCCTCTACTTCCTGGCCCTATGACTACACTACATTTCCCAGCTTCTGTTGCAGTTAGGCGTGGTTATGTGACAGTTCTGGCCAATGAAATGTGGGCAGAGGGAACCCTGCCCTTCCAGGCCTGCCAATAAACTCTTCAGCACAATCATCCATACTCCCTTCTGTTTCCTCGTCTGTTGGCCACACACCAACAGCTGCTGTAGATCTTCAAGACCATGCAGGAGGTGACTCAGTCACTGAAAGGAAGGAAACCTGGGGCGGGCCACTTCCCTCTTATCCCTACTGACCCTTATTGGACTGTTAGAAAAGACCAAAATAGCTTATTTTGCTAAGTTACTGAGATTTAGGGTTATTTTCACAGCATTTAGTCAGCCCTAAAGATTCAAAAGTGATTCCATTGGAGGATGATGTGCCGTGGCTCAAATGTTCCTAGCTGTTTGATTTCCTTATTCTCTTTGCACCCTGTTTCATTTTATTTCAAATGTTCATGTTTCCAGTAGAGGGGGCTCTTCATTGTTTAGGGTGAATTTGAATATTGGCAATGACCAAATGACACTTGATACCAAATTTTGTAAATAAAGATTAATCAAACTGAACAAATCTGTAAAAAAAAAAAATTAAGGAGTTAATTTTTACTAGTCAAAAGTAATGTGTGACTCTAAAGCAATGCCTCTAATGCAAACCTAGCCCACGGCCCATCTTTGTAGATAAAGTTTTATTGGAATGCAGCCATACTCATCGTTCACCTACTGTCTATGGCTCTTTTGACATGACACAACAGCAGAGTTGAATAGGTGCCATTTGGCTGACAAAACTTATGAGCGTTATTATTATCGGTATAATTGAGTATGAAGACACTGAGTAGTAATCTTGAACTGTTAAAGTAAGCAAGAAGTATAACAAATGAGGATAGGGAGAAACTATAGGAAAGCTTATAAAACAAAACATATAATACGGTATTTTGGTTCTGTGCAAAAGAGTATACCATGCTCTGATGAAATTGCAAAGAGATATAACGTGCTCCTTGCCCTCAAGCAGCCTGCAGTCTTAGAGAGAGGGTAATATGCATACATGTTAAAAATGAACAGATGACCCAGCAGTTTTGCTTCTTGGCATTTACCCAAATGAGTTGAAAACTTACGTACACACGATAACCTGCACATAGATGTTTAAAGCCTCATTATTCAGAATTGCCAAACTTGGAAGAAAACAAGATGTCCTTCAGTAGGTGGATAGAAGAATGTGTTCCGTCCAATGGAATATTATTCAGGACTAAAAGAAATGGATTATCAAGGCATGAAAAGACTTGGGGGAAGAGTTAATGTATATTACTAAATGACACGCCAATCTGAAAAGGCTACACACAGTACCATTCCAACTATATGTCATCCTGGAAAAGGCAAAACCCTGTAGGCAGTAAAAATCAGAGCCTGCCAGGGGTAATGAGGAAGGGAGGGATGAACAGGTAGAGCGCACAGGATTTTTAGGGCAGTGAAACTATTCTGAATGACACTATAATGGTAGATACATGTCATTATACATTTGTCAGAACCCAGAGACAGCACAAAGAGTGAACCCTAATGTCCACTGTGGACTTTGGGTGATCAGGATATGTTAGTGTAGGTTCATAGATCTTACCAAATGAACCATTCTGGTGCCGGCTGTTGATAGTGGGGGAGGCTGTACGAGTATAGGAGTGGGGATATGTGAGAAGTCTCTGTGCTTTCTGCTCATTTTTGCTATGAAACTATGAAACTAAAACTACTCTAAAAAATGAAGTCTTGGGGGGAAAAAAACAAGAATAAATAATGCAAGGCAGTCCTAAGTGTCAAAGGTGTGGGTAAACCAAAGTGCTAAAGATCAGTAGAGTGGGACCATCCAAGAAAGACAACAGGGAGAAGACAGAACTGGGCTAGGTCCATGAACCCAGGAAAAATGCCTGAGGTCTACCAGGAATCCCACCCATCCAAATGCTGCTGAGTGAGGGAGGAGGAGGCCCCCTTTCTCCAAGAACAAATTTAAAGGGCTATTATCCAAACTGTTTGCATTAAAAAGAGCAATAAACACTCATCTCAATAAAACTCCTTAAATACAAAAATATTTAGTATGCCCAGTCTGGCTCCTCTTGGTTATTTATTTTTTGTTGTTGTTGTTAAATACTCAATGCAGAGTACAATTTACTTCTCCATTAAAAAAAAAAATCTTTTTTTCCATTCTGTTTTGGTTTGTGGGTTTTTGTTGTCATTTCTTCCTAAAGCGCTGTTTCTTCACATTTGCATCTCCCAGCCTTTTTAATGTGATATTCCATTTAAACTGCCTTTTAATTGTACGTGCTGCCTTGGCAGAACATGACTGATGTACTCGCGTTAATTAGGGCTCCAGTCAGCAGCCTGTGCCAGCTGGAAACTGAGAAACAAGCGTAAATTATTCTGTCATCAATCAGCTCGAAAATGTTTGAATCACTAATTAGTTTGCAATTTGGGTGACAGTTTATCTGACGCAGGCGGTGTCAGAAACTTCAGATCTTAGATGAATAATTTGCCAGGAACAAGCACAGATTCCCTGCTTTTAAATACATGAAGGTTTATCTGCATGTTGAAAGGTGGCTCAGCAGTCTTCATTAACTTCCAACTGGGGCTATGTAAATCAGGAATCAGTGTGAGCCTCTTCAGGCCGCGGTGGCTTAGCAGATGATATTTAGGACAAGAAAGCCTCTTTTTTTCTTCTTCTTCTTTTTTTATTAATAATTCATAAACTGATAGACAAGGATGTTTGGGCTTTAGCAGCTTAAAAAAAATCACAATGGTTTTATATAAAAAAAAAGCAATCACCCCCCTTTTTACATGAAAATTAGTTGAGCTGTATCTTGCTGCTTAACTGATTTATTCTCCTTCGCCATCATGTGACTGGAATGTTAAATGGGGGAGTGATTATTAGGCCTTGTCCTTTCAAGAAGGATCGTTATTGGGATTTTATTAAATGGCAGACTTATGTTTCCTTTTAAAGAGAAAGGTGTGTGGACTAGGGTGAGGGTAGGAGGGAAGGATAAGCAGTAAAAAATAGAAATGAGAAATTTTGTCTGAACACATCATAAAAATCTGTTATTTACTTAGTTATGGATGCTAGAATGGCCTCCGGTTGTGTGAATCAAGGTTCAGGCCTGTGTAACAATTCCTTGCACTAACTGTTGAGGGAAGGGGACGTCATCTGTGGGAGAGCTTAAGGATTCTTGTGTGATTTGGATCTCTCTGTAGTTCCATTAGCCCTGCATTTATAGGCCACACGCTGCTGTCTGCAGAGAAGACCCAGGATAGAGGAAGTTGTCACCTTTTGAAATTCATTTGCAAGAGGTCAAATCAGGCCATCCTATTAATTGCAATAGATCTAGCAAGCTGAGAGTGGCAAAAGCAATGTTGTCCACTTGTAGAATGGAGAAGGGGAAGAAAGAAAGTAGGTGAGTTGACAATATCCTATGCCACGTTCAGACTCCACACAGGTTCCTGAAGGGAATTATAAAGTTGACACCTCCCAGCTTTGCTCTTGATCCAATTTACTCCCAGTTCTGCTCTAACCTTGATATCCCAGTTTCTCAGTCATGGGATAGCCCTTATGACTGTATCTTGCCTTCTTTCTCACTGGCCAAATATTTGGTTTGACCCATTTCCCCCATGAATCAGTTCCTTCCTATTGCATTTATGTCTTGGCCCTCTTTCCATGTATAGCCTTCCCAAAACTGGGTTCCTACATTCTTCAAGTGGAATTGCTGCCCCATTCATCACTCAATTTGTTAGATTCTTGAACTCCAGTCTCTTTGGAAGACAAGCCACTGCTGAGCCAGCCAGTCTTAAATTACACAAGCTGTCTCTCTTCCTCTCTCTCTCTCTCTCTCTCTCTCTCTCTCTCTCACACACACACACACACTACAGATATATCTAGTATTACTCTCTTATTAATTGTATTATCAATTATGTCCTGCCTGTCATTTTTCCCTCATTGACTTCTTTCCTAGTTTGAGATCAGCCTTCAGATTTTTGTCCAGGTATGTTCTTCAATGCGGGGCCTAATTACCATTTGTAGACTTCTCGCCCTTTAGAACTTCTAGACCTAGTTCTACCTCAGGTCCTTATACTGCCTTGTGCTTTTAGGCATAGCCCAAAACTACTTTACTTGGGGTATGCCTTCCTGGAGTTGATGTTGTAGTTAGCTTTTTTGTGGAACTGTGTTGTAGAACAATTTGTTCAAATGTTCTACAGCTTACCACAACAAAGGTTAACTTTTCACTCATGTTATGTGTTGACTGTAGCTCTGTCCCATGCCCTGCTTATCTGGGAACAAAGTCTGAAGGAGAAGCCCCATATCTGGAACATGACAGCCTCCAGGCCGAGGGGAAAGAAAGGTGACAGAACCAATGATGGCTTATAGAGCCTCAGCTCAAATTTGTCACATATCACCTGCACACATGTTCCATTGACCAAAGCAAGGCACAATGCCAAGTCACTCCCACTAATGGAGCAGAAATTATAATCCTTCCACAGAGACAAACCTGATAGAAAAGGGCCCTATACCTTTTAACAGAAATAAAGTCTACCCAGAACTTTCCAGAAATGTTCTCAAGAGCTTTCTGGGTTGCCTGGCAATGGCTATTTAGGAATAGGGATGCCTTCCCTGCAGTAGATGTTGAAACTTCACACATTTCTTATGGTCTCCATGGACTGCATAACTGGTTTTTCCAAGCATTACTAAAAAAACCTGACCCTTAAGGTAAGTGTTTTTGGTATCCAAACAGTGTCTTCGATCCCCCACTGATAAAGCTGCTCTCAAGTTTGACCCATAAAAAGGAGAGCAATGGAGTGGAGGGGAGTTGAGAAGGGTCCCACCCCAAGAGCACAATCCCAGAGCTCCCACCGGGCCCCGCGATAAACACGCCTCTACACAATTCATGCTAAGCTACAATCCATACGCCTTTTCCTTAATCCTTGCTGGATTGACATTTTAGAATTCATCCTTACTCTAATCTTCCATGTTGGGGCTTCGATTTACAAGGCCTCAGTCAAGAGACTGGTTTCTTTCTTCCTCAATATAACAATCAGATTGTTGACACACTGCTATCAAGTATACGTTGGGGAGCAAACAACAGTCTTGTATTCCAAATAATCTAGCTTCCTATATTCACAGTTAACTGCATCAAAAAGGATTTAGCACCCTCTTGCATTCTATGTGGTTGTTCCTGAAAAAAAAAAAACAAGAGCCAAAAAACAAATAAAAAAAACATAGCTGTTAAAACAGCAAATGCCAACAATTATTAACATTAGTCTAATACCATCCATTTAAAAAAAAAAGTATTTATTTTCACTTTGCCAAGAACCCAATCTTTTCCACCCCAACAGCTTGGCAACATGATTTACCTATTACACTGATTTTGCTTTAGTAGGTTTTCTCCCATTCAGTATTTCTCTTTGACTGTTCTCTGTGCCTAGAGTTTGTGTTACCATAATTTTACTTTGAAACTTAAATCTGCATAGAAATTTGCAGCAACACTAGGAAATAGCAGACTATATAACAGACTCCCAGCAAACTGAAACACTTTCCCTTTCTACACCTTTACAAGCATCAAATTTTTGAGCACAGATAGAAAATAATTTTATTAAGTAAATTTCTGGGATTCTAAATAAGCAATTGTGATTTCATGGTGTATTAATTTCCTGGGGCTGCTATAACAAGGGACCATGGAGTAGGTGGCTTAAAACAACAGAAATTTATTATCTCACAGTTCCAGAGGCAAGAAGTCTGAAATCAAGATGTTGGCAGGACAGTGTTCCCTCTAAAACCTGTAGAGGAGGATCCTTCCTGGCTTTTTCCTAGCTTCGTGGGGGATTTGCCAGCAAGCCTTGGGGTTCCCTGGCTTGTAGCTGCAACACTTCAGTCTCTGTCTCTGTCATTACATGATGTTCTCCCCACCACGACTGCATCCCTTTGTTTCTTCTCCTCTTCTAATAAGGACACCAGTCCATATTGTCTTAAGGCTCATCCTAATGACCTCATCCTAACTTTATTATATCTCTGAAGATAATAGGGTCACATTCTCAGGTACCAGCAGTTAGGACTTCAATGAAAATTCGGGGACGACACTATTTAACCCACAACACCAGTTAATGTGGTTTAGATATCAGATACAGTGCCAATTATCTGAGTTACCAGAATTGAGCCTGTTCCTAATTGAGGGAGATGATGCATCACCTTCTCTGGGTGAAAGGTGTATCTCAGGTAGTTCATCTGTTTATGTGGCTGTGTCTTTCTCAAACACCTCTGTTTCCAAGTGAGATACTATACACTGAATGACAGATTTATTGGCTGTTCTTCACATACGCAATCTTGCCCTGAATTAATAAGCAGTTGTTAATCCAGCAGGTGTTCTAAATAGCTTCCAGTTTCTCTCCTTTGAACAATACCTTAATTGTTGATTGTGTCCCTTGCAAGGAGCGATGAATCTGGATAGAAAGAAAAGTATCATTTTGCGTACACATTTATTATATGTCATCTATAAATGTTACTCGCTTGTTCTTTTTACAAAAATAACAGATTACCATTATGGAAAATGTAAAAAAAAATAAATTCTGAAAATTGTTTAATCTAAAACAGGGGTGCCTGGGTGGCTCAGTTGGTTAAGTGACTGCCTTCGGCTTGGGTCATGATCCTGGAATCCCGGGATCGAGTCCCATGTCGGGCTCCCTGCTCAGCAGGGAGTCTGCTTCTCTCTCTGACCCTCTCCCCTCTCATGCTCCCTCTTTCACTCTCTCAAGTAAATAAATAAAATTTAAAAAAAAAAAGAAACCTGAAACAGTATAGCCCACCATCTTCACCCACCTTATTAATATTTTATATAACTCCTTCACTCTTTATGCATAGATATGAAAAATGAACAAAACTAGAAATGAACGAACTACAAATACAAATTTGCATGCTTTTTTAAGTGAGTGGCATTAAATCTGTACTTAATTGTGATGAAAGAGACAGGGACCACTGGTTCCTGTCATGGAGGGAAAAAGAAAAAGAAAATACTCTAGTCATGAACCCCGAATCTTAAAAGTTATGTGATAGGAGCGAGCAGTTTAGTTTATAATCGATAATTAAGTATTAAGTCTATTAAGTTTATAATAGGCAACTAAGATAGTAGCTCTACCCAATAAAGAAAGTAAGTTAGATAAGGGGGTCCAAATAATGCAACTTTTTGTTCACCTCAGGCCCATAGAACATGACAGAAATGAGTTTGGTTGGGGTTATCACATAAGCCTAAATAAATCAGCAGTGTACAGTCCCCTAACTAAAATAAATTGCTGTAAGTTTCCTGCTTTTCTTTGAGAAAATATTATGTGATATATTTCTTAGAGCTAGTAAAATATAGGATAGAAATATAGGGCGACATCTGTAGTCTTTTCTTCCTCTCTTGTTATAATTCTCAGCAATTTCAACATACCTGCACTGACAGTTCTGCTGACATTCCAGCCCCACAGTCATCCTCTTCAACTCGGGACCACCATGTCTCTGCAGTTAAGCTCCTCACTGATGAAGCCACACCTGAATTGAGAGAAATCCAGCCAGTTCTCTCAAAATTCTCTCTCCTTCTCTAACTCCCGCCTCCTTAACTTCTGTCTTGCTCTTTCTCTCATACATAAAGCATGTTCACCTCCTTGGAAATTACCACTTCTCTTTCCTTTGAATCTCATCCTGACCTCAGGTTTCCCTACACATTCTCAATTTTTAGTCACTCACCAACTATTTGTTCCACATCCACTATTGGGCGGAATTGAAGAACGGCAGGACATTATGATTGCTAAATGCAACTAAGCCTTCACTGTTTAGGGTCTTGTTTCAGCCTAGCAGAGATCCCACACTGTTTCTATTTTCACATTTCCCCAACCCTCAGCCCCTCCCCAAGATTTACTCCCCACATCCAGGAAATGGCCACACTTACACCTTCAAAGGGAAGGTCAAAGCCATTGTGCTCAGGCAGATCCAGGACCTCCACCTAGTAGCTGTGTCCTCTTGGGGAAGTCAGTCCACTTCCTGAAAACCTTGGGCTCCTGTGAGGAAATGAAAAACAAGGTTTGTGAAAGGACACCATCCAGTGCCTGGAAGTATCAAAGTGAGTAGAATCCTAAAATTGAATTTTAGACAGCTGTCTACACTATGTTTGCTTAAGCCTGGCCAAGCAAAGTTTCTGACATTCACAGACTCCCCTTACAGAGACCAAGGAATAGAAGGTGGTGATGAGAACTAACAAGTTGGGTCAACTCAAGTAGCTCCATTTGCTGTTTCTCTTTTGCTTTTATTGGCTCTTCCCAAGATGGCTGGGCCTAGGATTGGTAAAAATTATTGAAGAGTCAGTAGGGAAGCATGTGGTGTGTTACAAGGAGAGAGCAGATCTGCGTTTGTCAAGATTGGTTAAGGTTTCTGTGTCCACTTGCTGAAACTAAGAGGCAGAATTTCATGTCAACTCATGCAAAGTGAAAAGATCCTCTATACAATTTACCAATGTCTAGTGAGGGCCAAACTGAGGCACAGTAGGTCTTCAAAAGGTAGCTTTTGTGATGCCTTCCCACTTGTTTTTGATGTTCCTCATTGTCATAGGGCCCTTCCTGCTCCCCTGGCCTCTCTACCAATTCCGTATTCCACCCAAATCTACCCTCCCTGGCCAATCCATGAGCTTCTTTTTCCTATCAAAATTTAGCTGTCCTGTGTTCCATTCCCTAGTGACCAAGTGACAGCCATCCTATCTAAGAAAGAAATTTTGCTGAAGATTGCTGACATGTTTAGGATCTCTGACTCCTTATCCTATTCCAGCTAATGTATTTTCTTATTAGTCCAATTCTGTGGCTCTAATGCTGAGAATTTGGGTCATTTTGACAGAGCGTGGAGAAATACTTTTAGACATTCAGTATGTACCTTGTGGCCCCACTGTGGAGGTGACCGTCTTTCTAGTTTATGTGAAAATTTAATCTGCTGTAAACAGCCCATAAACAGCAAAAAACAGAGGTACTGATTGAAAACAAAATGAGATTCTTGAGTAATCGAGGGATTTATGAATGTCCTGACTCAGATGAGCTGGTTCAGTGAGGGGCAGTTACCATGGACCAAACTAGAACTCACTGTCCTTTCTAAATCAGTCAGGTCTCTCTATGGAGATGCAACATAATGTCTCCAAATGCTAAGCACCATATATTTTTTATAAATTCCCACCTAAAATAATAGACCATTACCCAAACTAGAGGGGGAGTATGATGATGCTAATATATGCTGACGTCTGCTATGGGGCAGACCCTGTGTTAAGAGACTTGACATCTGCTATGACTCACGGGTGGGATAATATTTGGGGTGGGGGGCCCATTATGTGCCTGGTGTTATTCAAATAGAAAGAAAAGGGCTTGTGAATACTAAAAGTCTATACAATCTTCTTGGACTTGTTTTCTAACAAATCAACTGTAGAGAAAAAGCTGTCCTATCTGCCTCTGAGCTCTGTAAAGAAGACCTCATTCTTGGACCTTTCTAAATATTCCATGGTTTGTAACACAAAACTCATCTCCTATTTTCAAGATGCTGTTATTTTACATGCGACAGTTTTAAAGCTGGTCAGTGCTTCTGTTAAGAGCTCTTGATTATTACCTGATTCTGAACTGTCTAAGAGGACTTGTTTCTCCTTTCCGTCCCACCCTTGGAAGAGAATGATTTCTGACATCAGAGGTCCTTGGAGACATGTGTTAGTGTCCTGCAATGGTGTAATAAACAATAATAAGAAAGGAATATTAAAGATGATTATGAAGGATGTGACCACTCGGCCAACAGAGAATGCATGGATGGGTTAGATAGAAATATAAAAGCAGTATAACATTAGCTGTTTGACCATTTAAATAAGAATTTTGCTCTGCAAAAGAAAGCCTTAGAAATGTTAGATTCACTCACTTTTTAAAGAGTTTGTTATTTATATAGTGTTAAAGATATTCCAAACACATAGTAAGTTACACTCAGTAAATTACTGTTGAAGGAATGGATTAATACAGTTACTAAAATGGGATAATGCCATCTCTAAAATTTTTTAAAAAGATAGACAATAAAATGCTTTAACATTCATAATTTACCTTATATGTTGTGAAAAGATTGTTTTAAGGTATTTATTTCCTTTTACCACTGCTTTTGTATCCTTTCTCCCTTTAGGAATAATACCAATACATTGTGTAAGAACTACATGTTGTTAAGTATACTCTATCGAGACTGTGACTGCTGAGTTCTTGTGGATTTTCTCTTCCCCCAAAAAAGTTAGCTGTGACCATTCTGAAATGACAGTCAAAGGAGGGAAGAGAGTGGGCCATGATCCATTGTTCCATCTGTTCTCTTCACCTGGGAAGAGAAAGAAATAAAGAAAGAAAGAAAGAAAGAAAGAAAGAAAGAAAGAAAGAAAGAAAGAAAGAATGTACAACCAACTGTGATAACAGTGTCTGCTGTACATTCTGTTCAGACTGTTTATCCAAACAAGGTGGTCAGCCTTGACTGCCAGGTTGAGGTTGGATTAATTCCGCCCTCCGTGGACACAGATAGCAGAGAAGAGCCTGCCAAAATGGGGTGTATTTGGGAGGGAGGAGAAGTGGCTGGTGACAGCTGAGGTCTTTAATAACGTGGGGATTTCATTGGAAGAGTCGTTAGTAGGAAGTCACCCAGAAGATAGAGTGAAATTAGGGCAGGGACTGGGAATGGGGGTGACAAAAGTGGTGGAAGCAACAATTAGATATTGATTGCAGGCATTTCAGGTAACCTGATGGGGAGAGAGATCGTAATAACCTGTATAGTAGAGCGAGTCTGATGCCCAATGAAATGGATGTCTAAAAACTAATTAAGGAAAATGAGGACTAGACTGACCAGGACCCATTCAGCCAACCTGGGTGGCACTGGGCAGCCTCACTCAGTGTCCAGGGTACCAGTGAACTAGAGAAGGGGGGTGAGTTATATAAGTGGGCATCAAAGAAATGCAGGCATGAGGGACCCCTCCGAAGGCCCAGAATTCCTATGAGGGCGTGGTAGCTCTGGGGAGATACCTGGTGTCTTTGTTTCTTAGCTTGGAGAAACTAGGAGTGTCCCCAAGCTTCTCAGGCTCAGAGAAAGAAGACAGTCAAGGATGTACTCTGCCTGACACTCCCTGGTTGGTTCCAGGAAGGAAGGTGAAGGTCTGAGGCAGATTGAGGGCTGGATAATATGAATAACTTCAGGTTCAAGATTCATTCATTTAGTACAAGTTTATTAAACCCCTACTATTGCTAAGCACTGGGTCCTATGCTGAGGTTTGGCTTGTGGACAAAAGAGAAAAGGTCATTCTGATGTGGAGTTGACAGAGGAAAAACAGTTACAAATACAGAGTGGAAAGTGCTACCAGGATGCTGGTCCAAGTTTGGGTGGAAACACAAGAAGGGCCCCTAGTCTAATCTTGGGAAGTTAAAGAGTGTTTCCAAGAAGTGACACTTACACTGGGACATGGGAATAAGGAACCATTCTGCAGATGAAAGGGTGAGTGGAATGCCAAGGAGAAAAGAAATGTCAGGGTTTAGTGTGTAGAGGCTGCACTGTGATACAATAGAGAACCAGAAGTTACCCCGTTTCCACTGGAGTGGGGTATATTCAGAAATGTGACAGGAGATATCTATCCAAGAGCCAGATGAAGAAGAGCTTTCTATAGATGTTAAGGAAGATGTTTATCTGTGCATTTCAACCCACCCCAGTGCTTTTACACTTAGAATCCAGAGGGTCAAAGTGCCATCCTGTATTGTATTAATAGAGCTTGAATGCTACTTTTGAGAAGAACTGGTTTCCATCCTGGATCTGCCATGTCCTGGGCAAAGGTGAATGATGCCTCAAACACTTGGAGCCTAAGTTTTTCATTCTGTGAAATAGGAATTCTATTCCTATCTTGCATGGTTATTTTTAGATTTAGTGTGGTGTACACATGGAAAGGGAGGCCATCCATTTGGGGAGGAAGATTCTGTAAATAGAAATAATGATTCATTCATTCCTATATCTTGTACTGTTCTTAATATTGTACTACACTATTCGAATTTCTCAGTAAGAAAGGACAATGGACAAGAGAAAAAAAGAGATTTAAAGCCCTCTCTCTAATATGCTGCTAACAGTGTGAACCAAGATCCAGAGTAATGTGGTTTCCTATCTGTGATATAGGAGCAATAGTACTTGATTCCTCACTTCCAGGCATGTTGTAAAGTTTAATTAGACGTTATCCATAAAGTACCATGAACTTCTTAGAGGAACGCAGCATATAAATACAAGTTACAGAGCTCTTATTATTCATCTTTCGTCTCTTGATTTATCTACCAGTCCCCTGTAACTCAGAACTTTGGCATTTTCTTCTCAGATATTCCTGAGATTTCTTACAGAAAGAGGTAGGCTCTTGTTCTTTTCCTTTATCTCTAGATGTCTGGTGCTTTGAATTTCACTCAGCTTCCCCCTGGTCACTCATTTATTACATCTGATGGATTCCCTTCCTCACCTCGTGTACTTTGGTCGGAAGATGTTTCAGACCGTGGAGACAGCCTGATCTGTCTTAGCTCTCTCTTGAACTTTCAGCTTTAAATTTTAATGGGCATCAGTGGGGTTCTAGTCAAGGTGAGGTAGCTTATTGGTTATTTGGCCCTACTGTGTATGCATGGCTCTAAATCTTTCAGAGCCCCCTGGTTTAAAAAGGATAAGTCATTAGGATTGAGGCAGTCCCCTTCTAAACTGAAGACCAATTTCTAACTTTTTCAGATAACTTGCAGCCTAATATTTTAGGCCTGTCATTTCTGCCCAGTTTTGTTTTTTTTTTATATACAGTGAAGCAAGACAGATGTTATCACCTGCTTTCTTTCTACGAGTGGGATTTCTATGTACAAAACCAAGAGCAATGTAGTCCTATAGGACAGCTAAGACCTGTGAACAGTTTCCAGCTCTGGTTTCTCTTCAAATGAAATTCATTATTTTCTTGCTAAGTGCAAAACAGAAATGAATGTTATTAATACTTAATGAGGAATTTTGAATTTTAATGAAAATCAACAATGGGATTTTTCAAGTATTAATCTCTTTGGCATTTTCATTGTTTACAACAGATCCTGCCATGTTGTAAACCACAACTGTATCGGAAAAATAGACAAAACACCTTTACTAGGAGTGAGAAGGGATCAAACAATTTCAATATAACCTAGAAAGTCCCAAAAAAAATCAGGAAGATACCATATGCATGTGATTTCTACCAAAATTTAATTGGGGCACAACAAATATGATCTAAATTCTTGGGAGCAGGATAGGTGAATGGGTTTCAGGAGGGACTTGCACGATTCTACAATTGTATCCATTGTATCCATAATATTTAAGTTTTTTTAAGAAAAGAAGAGCCAAAGCAAACAAGGCAAAATACTAAGATTGTATAAGTGGAAAATGCATGGCTATTCATTGTATTATTTCTATTCTTATCTATGTTTAAAATAAAAACATAGTTTTGCAATAACAGTACTACTTACAAAACTTGTAATTCTGAAAAAGAATAGAATTATACATGTAAATTGGTTTCCACCTTAGGGAAACCTTAGAACTCTAGCCAAGGACCTTGCAAGCTTTCTTTGCTGGTAACATTTATGGATGAAAAGCTGACCCTGAACATGAAAGCAAAAACCTTAATTTGGTTTTAAGAGTGCCATTCAGGAGCAAGCTCTATAATTATTGACAACTAAAAGCAGAAATTTGCATTTGTGCTTGTTACACTTCATGTTATGGGCCCACAGATCTAACCTATTAAAGTAGTTTTGTTTTTTCATTGAAGTAAAATTGGTACAGAACATTATTTAAGTTTTAGGTGTACAACATTTAAATTTGATATTTGCATACAGTACCAAGTGATCACCACCATAAGTCACGTTACCATCATTACAATTGAGACCCTTCACCCATTTCACCCACCCCGCAACTCCCTGGCCCTGGGTAGCCACCAATCTGTTCTCTGTGAGTTTTGTTTCATTTGTTTTGTTTTTTATGTTCCACGTATAAGTGAAATCATACAGTATTTGTCATTCTCTGTCTGACTTACTCCCCTTAGCATAATACCCTCTAGGTCCATCTTTGTTGCAAATAGCAAGATTCCCTTCATTTTTACGGCTGAGTAGTATTCCATTGTGTGAAGTAAACACACGCACACACACACACATCATGCTCTATATACATACTGTTTTCCACAGTGTTTGCACCAATTTTCATTCTTACTAACAGTGTATGAGGGTTACCTTTTTTCCACATCCTCTCCAACACTTGTTATTTCTGGACTTTTTGATAACAGCCACTCTAACAGGCTTGAAGTGATATCTAACTATGGTTTTGATTTGTATTTCCCTGATAATTAGTGATGTTGAACATCTCTTCATGTGCCTCTTGCCATCCATATCTTCTTTGGAAAATGTCTATTCAGATCCTCTGTCCATTTTTTAGGTTTTTTTTTTTTTTTCAATTATATGAGTTCTCTATATATTTTGGATATTAATCCCTTCTTGGATCTGATTTGCAAGTATCTTCTCCTATTCAATAGACTGCCTTTTGTTTTGTTGATGACTTCCTTCACCAAGTAGAAGATTTTGTATTTTGATGTAGTCCCACTTGTTTATTTCTGCTTTTGTTCCCTTGCTTTTGGAGTCAAATCCAAAATATACAGGCAAACAAACAAACAAAAACATTGGTGAGATGCTGACAATGAGCTTGTCACCTAGCAGTTTTATGGTTTCAGGTTTTATATTCAAACCTTTAATCCACTATGAATTGATTTTTGTATATGGTAAAAGCTGGCAGCCTAGTTTGATTCTTTTGCATGTGACTATCCTGTTTTCCCAGCACCATTTACTGAAGAGCCAGTCCTTTCCTCATTGTATATCCTGAGTTCGTTTGTCATAAATTAATTGACCATAAATGTATGGGTTTATTTCTGAGCTCTATATTCTGTTCCACTGATATATGTGTCTGTTTTTTTGCCAGTACTATACTGTATTGACTACTGTAGCTTTGTAGTATAGTTTGAAATCAGGGAGTATGATACTTCTAGTTTTGTTCTTCTTCAAGATTGCTTTGGCTATTCAGGGTCTTCAGTGGTTCCTAAACATTTTAGAATTATTTGTTCTAGTTCTATAAAAAGGGTCATTGAGATTTGGATAAGGATGCACTGTAGTGTGGACATTCTAACAATATTAATTTTTCCAATCCATGAGCATGGAATATCTTTATGTATTTTGTATCTTCTTCAATTTCTTTTATCAGTGTTTTGTCTTCGGTATACAGGTCTTTCACCTCCTTGAATAAATTTATTCCCAGGTATTTTATTCTTTTTGATGCAATTTTGTACATTGATTTTTGTATCCTTCAACTTTACTAAATGTATTAGTTTTAACAGCTGTTGGATGAAGTCTTTAGGATTTTTTTTAGATATAGTATCATGTCATCTGCAAATAGTGAAGGTTGTACTTCTTTTCTGATTTGGCTGCCTTTTATTTATTTATTTATTTATTTATTTATTTATTTATTAAAGTTTTTTTTTTTATTTGACAGAGAGAGAGACATCACAAGTAGGCAGAGAGGCAGGCAGAGAGAGAGGGGGAAGCAGGCTCCCTGCCGAGCAGAGAGCCCGATGTGGGGCTTGATCCCAGGACCCTGAGATCATGACCCAGGTGCTCCAAGGCAGAGGCTTTAACCCACTGAGTCACCCAGGCGCCCCAATTTATTTATTTATTTTTGCCTGATTGCTCTGGCTGAGAATTTTGCTACTATGTTGAATCAAAGTGACAAGAGTGGACATCCTTGTCATGTTCCTGATCTTAGAGGAAAAACTCTTAAAGTTTCACCATTAAATATGACATGAGCTCTGAGGTTTTCATTTATGGTGTAGAGGTATGTACCCTCTATACCCACTTTATTGAGAATTTTTATCATAAATGGAAGCTAATTTTGTTAAATGCTTTTCCTGCATCTGTTGTGACAATCATATGATTTTTATCTTTCATTTTGTTTATGTGGTATATTACATTGATTGATTTACAGATGTCAAACCATCCCTACATCCTTGAACTAAATCCTGCTTGATCATGGTATATGAGACTTTTAATGCAATGTTGAAATTGATTTGCTAATATTTTGTTGAGAATATTTGCATCTATGCTTATGTCTGTAATTTTCTTTTTGTGGTGTCCTTATCTGATTTAGTACTAGGGTAATGCTGGCCTCACAAAATTAGTGGAAAATTTTCCTCCTCTTAAGTGTTTTGGAAGTTTGAGGAGGGTAAGTATTAAATCTTCCTTGAATGTTTTACAGAAGTCACCCAGAAAGCCATCTGGTCCTAGACTTTTATTTGTTGGGAGGTCTTGATTACTGATTTTCATCTCCTTTCTAGTAATTGGTCTGTTCAGATTATCTATTTCTTCATGATTCATCCTTGGAAAATTGTATATTTCTAATAATTTATCAATTTCTTCTAGGTTGTCCCATATGCTGGAATATAAGTTTATAGCAATCTCTTATTATCTTATTATCTTACAAAGGATCCTTTGTATTCCTGTGATATCAGTTATAACTTGTCCTTTTTCATTTCTAATTTTATTTATCTGAGACCTCTTTTTTTCTTGGTGAGTCTAGCTAAGGGTTTGTCAATTTTTTTAATATATTTTCAAAGAGCAGCTCTCAGTTTCATTATCTTTTCTATTGTCTTTTTAGTCTCTATTTTATTTATTTCCACTTTGATCTTTATTATTTCCTTTCTTCTACTAAGTTTAACTGCACCTGTTTTTATTTTTCTAGTTCCTTTAGGTGTACAGTTAGATTGTTTATTTGAGATTTTTCTTTTCTGAAGATATTAAGTCTGTATTGCTATAAACTTTCCTCTTAAAAATGCTTTTGCAGCATCCCATAGATTTTGGACTATTGTATTTGTCATTAGTCCCCAGGTATTTTTTTATTTCTCCTTTGATTTTTCATTAATACATTTGTTGTTTGGTAACATGTTGTTTAACATCACATATTGATCATTTTTTTAGGTTTCTTCCTGTAATTAATTTCTATTTTCATACCCATTGTGGCTCAAAGAGCTGCTTGATATGACTTCAGTCTTTTTAAATTTATTGAGACTTTTTTGTGGCCCAACATATGATCTATTCTGAAGAGGGTTCCATGTGCACTAGATAAGAATGTGTATTCTGCAACTTTTGGATGGAATGTTCTGTATATGTATCTATTAAGTCCATCTGGTGTAGTGTATTGTTTAAGGTCAGTGTTTCCTTATTGATTTTCTGTCTGGATTGTCTATCCATTGATATAAGTGGGGTATTAAAGCCCCCTAGAATTATTGCCTATCTGCTGTCCATTTATCCCTTTAGGTCTGTTAATACTTGCTTTATATATTTAGGTGGTTCAGGTGCATAAATATTTACAAACGTTATATCCTCTTGTTGGACTGATGCTTTTATCATTATGTAATGCCTTTCATTGTCTTTATTATAGTCTTTGTTTTAAAGTCTGTTTTGTCTGCTATAAGTGTAGCTACAGCAGTTTTCTTTTCACTTCTATTTGCATGTAATATCTTTTTCCATTCCTTGACTTTGAACCTATCTCTGTCCTTAGATCCAAAATGAGTCTCCTATAGGCCACATAGAGGTAGGTTGGTTTTTTAATCTATTGAGCCACTTTATCCCTTGATTAGAGAATTTAATTCATTTATATTTCAAGTAATTATTTATAGGTATGTACTTATTGACACTTTGTTGATTGCTTTCTGGCTGTTTTTGTAGTTCCTGTCTTCCTTTCTTCTTGTCTTGCTCTTTTCCTTCATGGTTTGGTGAATTCCTTTAGTGTTATGTTTAGATTATTTTCCCATTGTATTTGTATATTGACTATAGACTTTTGCTTTGTAATTATCATGAAGTTCACATATAATATCTTATACATATAAGAGTCTGTTTTAAGTTGATAGCATCTTAAGTTTGAGTGCATTCTAAAAACTCCATATTCTCCTTTGCCATGTGTTCTGTTTTTGATGTCATATTTTACAACTTCTCTTGTATGTGTATCTCTTAAGTAACTATTATAGTTAATTTTAAAATAATTATCTTTTAACTTTCATATTAGGTATATAAGTGATTAATCCACTACCCTTAGTGGAAATTTTTACTTTCATATGTTTTCTTGTTACTATTTAGTGCCTTTTCTTTTCAGCTTAAAAAAATCCTTTTAACATTTCTTATGAGGCTGATTTAGTGATGATGAATTTCTTTACTTTTCGCTTATCTGAAAAACTCTTCCTCTAGCCTTCAAGTCTGAATGCTAAGCTTGTCAGGTAGAATATTCTTGGTTGGGAGTTTTTTCCCTTTCAGCACTTTGATTATATCATACCACTTTCTTCTGGCCTGAAAAATTTCTGCCGGAAAATCAGTTGATAATCTTTTGGGAGTTCTTGTATATATAATAAGTTGTTTTCCTATTGCTACTTTTAATATTCTCTCTGTGTTTTTAAATTTGACATTTTAATTATAATGTGCCTTGCTGTGAATCTCTTTGGGTTCATCTTATTTAGAGCTCTCTGTGCTTCCTGGATTTGGATATGTATTTCTTTACCCAAGTTAGGGAAGTGCTCAGCTATTATTTCTTCTAATAATTTTCCTATCTCTTTTTTCTCTCTCCTCTTCCTCTGGGGCCCTGGGGCCCCTATAATAGTGTGAGTTATTCTGCTTGATATTATACCACAGGTCTCTTAATCTATCTTCACTCAAAAAAGTTTTTTTTTTTTCTTTTTGCTGCTCTGATTGGGTGAGTTCTACTGCCCTATCTTCCATGTCACTAATCTGTTCTTCTACTTTATCTAGTCCATTGTTGAAGCCATCTATTATATTTTTCAGTTCAGCTGTTGTGTTCTTCAGCTCTCTGACCTGTTTGGTGGCACTTCCTTATATTTTCTTTTTTTTTTAAGATTTTATTTATTTGTCAGAGAGAAAGAGAGTGAGAGAACACAAGCAGGGGAGTGGCAGGGAGAGGGAGAAGCAGGCTCCCCGCTGAGAAAGGAGCCTAATGTGGGACACAGTCCCAAGCCCTGGGATCATGACCCAACCTAAAGGCAGATGCTTAACTTAGTGAACCACCCAGGCATCCCTTTTCTTATGTTTTCTATCTCTTTATTGAAGTTCTCACTGCATTCATCCACTCTTCTACCAAACTCAGTGAACACCTTTATGACTATTACATTGAACTCCTTATCAAGTAGATTACTTTTTTGAATTTTATTAAAGTCTTTTTCTGGAGATTTGCCTTATTCTTTTCTTTGAAATATATTCCTCTTCTCCTCATTTTGCCTGACTCTCTAAGTTTGTTTTTATGTATTAGGTGAAATGGCTACCTATTCCAGTCTTGAGAGAGTAGCCTTATGTAGGAGATCACCCTTATCGTTCAACCTTGTCATAGCTTTTGATTGTTTCTCAAACGTTTGTAATTGTCTAAGAAACCTGATTTGTTTGTGAGAGGTCCCAGTTGAGGATATGCCAAGACCTGTAAATGTCAGCCAGATCCTCAGGCAGGAGCCTTTAAGGTATATAAATGCATAGTCTTATGGGTCCCCAATCATAAACTCTAGTGATTTCCAGACCAAGAGATCTGCAGGTATCCCCTGGATGACAGTTGTAAAAACTGTGGCTTTATATGAGTGTTTTGGCTCCTTTCTGGGTGGTATTAGTGATCTGTAGGAAAGTCAAGGGAGGGCACTAATGTCTTCTTGCCTGTGTTCCCTGGGGGTGCTTCTGTAGCCTTTGGTTATATGGAAAACCTGAAACCTGACTGTTAGGCTAAAGCTCCAGGACAAGAAAATAGATCTTTTTCACATGAAGACTGGGCGTGTGTTTCAGTCTGCTGTTTGGTAACCTACCAAGGACTGTCCCACCTATTATTTCAGAACCATGGGGTCCAGAAACACAACCTCCTCTGGCTACAGATCCAGGCACAACACAGGGGCATCCCTGTGTTGGTTGTGTGTGCCTGCTGGCTGGAATGGGGCAGGCCTTGGCTACAGCACACAGGGGCAGACACTCCTACCAGAGTTAGCAGGCTGGTGGGGGAGGGGGGTGGTGAAAATGGTGCCTGTCAGCCCCACTTTGAATAAAGAAGAAGGAGAATGCAAAAATGGCAACTGCTAGTGCTTCCATCTCTGGGGAGAGTCCCAACAGGTTCCTGGCTCTCCAGAAGATGCTTTAAGACTAACTAGTAAGTCTCCTTTGTATATGGTTTAGGCATCTTTTGTGTTGTTCCTTTTGTGCTGGGTCCCTAGACAAGTGGGTCTGCATGTGAACCCATTAAGAGTGGATTTTCTGTTTCCTATAGCCCTGTGGTTGTCCTGAAAGTAAGCCTTGTAGGTTTTTAAGGCAAGGCACTTTGGAAGTTTATCTCTCTGGAACAGGTCTCAAAGGTTGGGGTGCCTGATGTGGGACACAAACCGCTCAGTCCTAAAAGACAAACTCCATATTACAAGATCCCTCCTGACCAGGTTGACACCTGGGGTGGAGTTTCTTATGAAACCACGTCTCCGCCTTTCCTACTGATCTAGATGTGGCTCTTCTATCCTTTGTTGTGGAGGTGCTTTTCAGCTAACTTTCAGGTCCTTTACATGGGGAATTACTTCTTGTATAGCTATAGGTTTGTTATGTATATGGGAGGAGGTGAGTTCAAGACCCTTCAATGCTGCTATCTTGTATCTCTCTCCTTGAAGTATTTTCTCTTAAAAGCATTTGTTGTTTTTATAAAATTGATACACATATAATTTTTAAGAATAAGCAATATAGAAAAAAAGAAAGTAATAAATCACTGAAAATGCCACCCTTCAAAAGCAGAAACATTATTCTTACACCTTTGCATTCACATATTGAAACAGAAAAATAAATGAATGTTCAAGTGGATAAGAAAAATTGTATAGTTAACATTAAGCACATTTTCATTTTAAAAACTATAAATTTAATATTATTTTAAATTATTTATTTATTTTTAGAAAAAAAGCTACTATAGTAAAAATGAAGGAATTGCTGAACTTTAGATAAATGAGACTTTTCCACATGAGATATTAATTCTATGCTATTACTCTAACTCTAAAAGCAGATTGTGGACTTCTGGGTTCTGATCTGCCATGTAAGAAGCTTAAAAGTTACCGGCTCTCCATCCTAACAAGTAAGAAACTGAACACACTAGTAAATTAGCAACCTTCTTAGATTTGTCAGAGAAGTGAGTCACAGAGCAAACCACAGCCCCCAAAATGAAGAGACTGACAGACAAGCAGGTATAGAGGATCACAACTTATGTACAGGAACAAAAACTCAGAGACCAGAAATTTCTTTGGGAAGCAGTATTAGGGTAGAAAGACGTGAATTGTCACTGACAAATTTCTGGAGGCTCCGTGTGAACAAGTCTGAGAGAGAAAACCTCCAGGGGTACCCCAAGTCTCACACTTTTATGAGTTTTATTTCCGGGAGCTCTACTAGGTTCTCACAGTTAAGAGCAGAGAAAAATCCCCTCTGACTTCCCTCAAATCAAAGGAAGAAAGTGACCATTTTGAAGCATATCTGAGCATTTTGTTATTATCAAGGCCTGACCACAGGAGGAACTCTTAATTATCAGAGCTTAGCTTATTGGGGTTTATCAGAGCCCAACCAACCTGGCAGGAAGAAAATACTCAACTCCAGACTCCTCTAACCATCCTGTCCCACCTAGAGGGGTAAAACTGAAAAGCATTTGTGAAGTTCACAGTCCGAGGACACAGGCTTACTCAAACACTGAGACCTAATCATAAGCCCGTAGAACACTTCCCTTCCTTCCCATCACACCTGACCATCATAGCATCATTAAAGGCCAACTTCCCTTAGTTTCTTTTCTTATCATGTCCATCTTTAACAAAAACTTATAAATCACACTAGAAGCTTAAAAAATATAGTTTAAAGAGACAGAGATCATTAGAATCAGACCAAGATGTGGCAGGGATGTTGGAATTATCAGATCATGAATATAAAACAACTTTTATTGATATCCTAAGGGATCTAATGGAAAAGTAGATAATATATAAGAACAGATGAGTAATGTAAACAGAAGAATGATCATTCTAAGAACAAATCAAAAAGAAAGGCTAGAAATTTAAAAAAAAAAATACTGTAAAAAGGAACAAAGAGTGCCTTTGGTGGGCTTATTAGTATCCTGGACGTAGGTGAAGAAAGAATCTCTGAGTTTGCAATATGTCAATAGAAACTTCCAAAAGTGAATAACAGAGAGATAAAGGACTAGGGAAAACAAACAAACAGAATAGAATTTTCAAAAATTGTGAGGCAACTACAAAAGGCATAACAAATGCTTAATGGAAATACCAGAGTGAAAAGAAAGAGAAAAGAATAGAAGAAATATTCAAAGCAATAATGAGTGAGAAATTTCCCCAAATGAAAGTCAGATATCATGCAACAGATTCAGAAAGCTCAGAGAACACTAAACAGGATAAATACCCAAAACAAAAACAAAAATATCCAAAAAGCCTATACCTTTGCATATCATTTTCAAGCTACAAGAAATTAAAAAAAAAAAAAAAGGAAAAACCACTGAAAGAAGCAAGAGAAAAATAACGACTTACCCATAGAAGAAAAAAGATAAGAATTACATCTGACTTCTAAGGAACCATGCAACCAAGAAGGGAGCACACTAAAATATTTAAATTGTTAAGAGAAGAAAAAACCCACCAATGTAGAAGTCTATACAGTGTGAAATCACCCTTCAAAAGTAAAGGTGAAAAACTGTCTCAAACAAATAAAAATTGAGGAAATTTGTTGCAGGTAGGCCTTTGCAAAATGTGTTAAAAGAAGATCTTGAGAGAAGGAAAATGATATAGGTGAGAAACTTGTATCTACATAAAGAAAGGAAGGACATAGGATAATGAATAAGTGAAGGAAAAGTAAAAACTTATTTTGTTTACTCTTAATTGGTCTAACAGATAACAGTTTGTTCAAAATAATAGCAATAATGTATTCAATTGTGTATGCTTTTATATGACCTATATTTGTGCTTGTGTACACATATATATACACATATATATATGCTTCTGTATGCTTAAGTATAGGTGAAATCAATGACAGTAATGATACAAAAGATGAAAGGGAGGAATTAGGAATATTTTGTTATTATAAGATACTCTAATTATTTATGAAGTGGTATATAGTGTTATTTGAAAGTGGACTTGGATTAATTGTAAATGTATATTTCAAAAGACCCAGAATAGCTAACTCAATATTAAAGGAGAAGAGCAAAATTGGAAAACTGATACTATCTAACTTCAAGACCTACTATAAGCTACACTAACCCTAATCTACACAGTGCAGTACTGATGAAGGAATTTACAGATAGATCAATGGAACAGGATAGAGAGGCAAGAAAGAGACCCATGTAAATATAGCAGGCAGATCTTTGACAAAAGAGCAAAACTAATACAATGGAGAAAAGGTGATTTCTTCAACAAATGGTGTTGGAACAGCTGGACATGTGCATGCAAGAGAGAGAAAGAGAGGGAAGGAAGGAAGGAAGGAAGGAAGGAAGGAAGGAAGGAAGGAAGGAAGGAAGGAAGGAAAAAAGAAAGAATCTAGATACAGATCTCACACCCTTAAAAAAAAATAGCTCAAAATAGATCTTAGACCTAAATGTAAAATACAAAACTGTAAAATTCCTAGAAGATAACATAGGAAAAGCCTAGATGATTTTGATATGACATTAGATACAACGCCAAAGGCATAATCCATGAAAGAAAGAATCGATAATCTGGACTTCATTATAACTCACATTTTCTGCTCTGTGAAAGACAATATCTACAGAATGAGAAGACAGGCCACAGACTGGAAGAAAATATTTGCAAAAGACACATCTGAAAAAAGGACTTTTATCCAAAACATACAAAGAACTCAGGATTCAAAAATAAAAAATATAAAGAACTTGATTAAGAAATGGGCAAATAAGGGGAACCTAGATGGCTCAGTCAGTTAAGCATCTGACTCTTGATCTTGGCTTGGGTCTTGATCTCATAGTTATGATCCCTGTGTTGGGCTTCTGCCAGTCATGGAGCCTACTTTTAAAAAAAAGTTTGCGGGGGGCGGGGGGGGGGGGCAAAAGACCTGGAGAGATGCCTCACCAAAGAAGATATTCATATGGCAAATAAATATAGTTAAAGATGGTATACATAATTTGTCATTAAGGAATTGCAAAATAAAGCAATGAGTTGTACCTATTAAAATGCCCCAAATCTAAAACACAGACACAAAATGCTGGTGTGGATATAAACTAATAGGAACTCTCAGTCATTGCTGATAGGAATGCAAAATGGTAGAGCCACTTTGGGAGACACTTTGGCAGTTTCTTACAAAAGTAAACACACTCTTATAGGATTCAGTAATCATGCTTCTTGGTGTTTACCCAAATGAGTTGAAAACCATGTCCACACAAAAGTTTGCATGTTGAAGTTTATAGCAGCTTTATTCATAACTGTCAAAACTTGGAAGCAGCCAAGATATCCTTAAGCAGGTGAATGAATAAACTATGGCATATCCAGACAATAGAATATTACTCAGTACTGAAAAGATATGAGCTACCACACCATGAAAAGACATGGAGGAATCCTAAATGTATATTACTAAGTGCTATGGAATGAATATTCGTGTCCCCCCAAAACTCATATGTTAAAATCCTAACTCCTAAGGTGATGGTATTAGGAGGTGGGTTTTTTAGGAGTTCTGAGGGTGGAGCCCCCATGAATAGGATTAGTGCACTTATTAAAGAGGTCCGGGGTGCCTGGGTGGCTCAGTTGTTAAACGTCTGCCTTCAGCCCAGGTCATGATCCCATGGTCCTGGGATCAAGCCCCTCATCGTGTTCCCTGCTCAGCAGGAAGCCTGTTTCTCCCTCTCCCACTCTCCCTGCTTGTGTTCTCTCTCTCGCTGTGTCTCTCTTTGTCATATAAATAAATAAAATCTTTAAAAAAAAATAAAAATTAAAAAATTAAATAAAAGAGATCCAAGAGGGGCCATTATTTGAGATTACAGGGAAAAGACAGTGTATGGCCAGTGTATGGCCAAGAATTGTGTCCTCATCAGACACCAAATCTGTGGAACCTTGGACTTCCCAGCCTCCAGAGCTGTGAGAAATAAATACTTTTATTTATAATTCCCCTTTTATGGTACTTTCATTGTAGTAGTCCAATCAGACTGACACTAAGTAAAAGAAAACAATCTATTAAAGTCTACATATTGTATGATTCCACATGTATGACACCCTGGAAAAGGAAAAACTATAGAGATGGTAAAAAGATCAGTGGTTTCAAAGGGCTGGAGGAGGAGGGAGGAAAGGAGGAATAGGCAGAGCATAGATTTCTAGGTCAGTGAAACACTTTCCTATGATACTACAATGGTGAATACATGTCATTATACATTTGTCCAAACAACAGAAAGTAAATGAGTGAACAGAGAGTGAACTCTAATGTAAACTATGTACTTTGGGTGATAATGATGTCAGCGTGTAAGTTCATCAACCTTAACAAACATATCTCTGTGGTGAGGGACAGTGATTTTGAGAGAGGTGGGGCACGTGAAAGGGCAGGAGGTAAATGGGAACACTGTACTTTCCACCCAATTTGGCCATGAACCTATAACTCCTCTAAAAAATTCTATTGCCTAAAAAAAAAAAAATTCTATTTCTTAAAAAAAAAAAACAAACTGTGGAAAAGCAATACAAAGTTAGAAACCATTGTGCTTTTTTGTTATTAGTGGATTCTATATCACAAAAAATAAGCTCTTAGACTCACTTCCCAGCCTCCTCTTACCACTTGATTTTCAGTGGCTCTCTTGTAATTTTACTACCTAGCATAGGTAGGTAGTAACCTACCTGCATAGTAATTTTAGCACATAATTTTACTACATTCTCAATTCTACTTACTTATTTTTTTATTTTAAAGATTATTTATTTATTTATTTGAGACAGAGAGAGAGAGTGAGAGAGCATGAGAGGGGAGAAGGTCAGAGGGAGAAACAGACTCCCTGTGGAGCTGGGAGCCCGATGCGGGACTCGATCCCGGGACTCCGGGATCATGACCTGAGCTGAAGGCAGTCGCTCAACCAACTGAGCCACCCAGGCGCCCCGTTCTCAATTCTACTATTTTGAGTCTTAGTTCAGTGGGATAGTAACATTATTATGAAGTTTGGGTTTTTTGTTTTCTTCAAAAGTGACTCATGAATGTTGTATTCCCAAGTTCCTTTATGCTTGAAAATATCTTTCCATGGCCTTCTTTCTTACAAGGACTACAGTTTAGCTGAGTTTGACATTCTCAGGTCACCCACCCCTTCACTCAGAGTTCTGCAGTATTTTTGCTATTAAACCACTATGGAGAAGATGGAAGCCAGTGTGATTTTTTTCACACTTGTATCTGATTTTTCAGTCTGGATGCCTAACTTTTTAAGTGTTAAATGTCAATAGCTCTGCCAGAATATGCTTCAATAGTAATCATTCGATATAAAGTATTTTATGATATGCAGATATTCTCTTGATATTAATATTCAGTTGTTTCTTCTTTTGGTTTTTCTTTATCTCTGAAAATTTTTACTGTTTCTTTGTTTGGTTCTGTACCTAAGTGGTAGCAATTATGCGTATGTTGGATGATCTTTGTCCTTGCTATGTATCATTGACTCTTCTGTCATTGTCCTCAGTTTAGCCTTTCTCTTCTGACTTTACCAGAATCATTTCAAGTTCTGTATCCTTGACATCTTTTTGTTTTCAGCTGTGTCTCTCCTGTTTCTTGTTGCTTCCAACTTTATTTATTTTCCATCTCTATGAATAACCATGTAGGGTTTTACCTCAGTTTGTTTTCTCACCTTCATAAACTCCCTTTTCATCCCATTGGGCTGTTTTATTACTTTCTTTATCTTTTGCTTTATTTAATTCACCTTCGAATTAAAATTCATAGTGTAAAATATCCATGGAGAGTTTTCTTCTATTTCCTAGATTATATTTTCTTTCAATTTGTATTTTTTATTGGATTTTGTATGCTGTATTTCTCCCTTTCAACTTTTTTAGCTGTAGTATATCCTCTATTTAACATTAGTCACTCTCTTCAGACCTTTTGTTGGCTCTGATATAGAGCAGGTGAATCAAACCCTATCAGGCACCTGATAGCTTCCCTGAGTTTAGTGTTGCTCTTTAATTTCCTATATCTGGAGGCAAATGGGTGCCTCAGTCAGTTAAGCATTAGATTCTTGATTTTAGCTCAGGTCATCATCTCAGTGTCCTGGTATTGAGCCTCATGTCAGTCTCTGTGCTGACAGGGAGTCTGCTTAAGACTATCCCTCTCTCTTTCTCTCCCTCTCTGCCCACCAAAAATCAATTAATCAACCAATCAATCTATCTTTGAAAAACATTTTTTCTGTATCCAGTATGGTGATCCTGGGAGGTGCTGGATGGTGAACACAGGGAAAACAGGCTGGCTGGAAATCCCATTAGAGTACCTATATTAGGGCCCTCACCAGCCACTAAGGACATCTTCTACTTCCATAATCTCCTTGCCCTGATTCATCATAATTTTCTGAAATATTTCATGCTCTTATGACCTGACTGCTTATGACATGACCCAATGGTTATATTCGGTGACCTCTATTATAGAGGAACTTTTCCTTGACTCTCTGTCAGTCTTATTCTTGAATCTGCTTCTTTTCTTAAGGGTTTTAGTAAAAATTCTTAAAACGTTACCAATTCCTTTTTTCTCCTCAATTCTACTTCCAAGAGTGGGGCTAGAAACCATGCTGTGCTGCAAAAGAGTGATCACTTTCTTTCCTTGGCCACAACTCTTAAATTACATAACATGAAGTTCGATCTCTTTTCTCATTTGGTCACTGCCTGTGAATTTTTTACTGTTTTGTTTGTTCCTTTTTGGGGGATTTCGTATGTTTGCTTCTTATTTTTAAAATTGATTTCATTCGGTGCTAGAAGAGATTAGTTTTATTATCCTACTGCCTTAGAAGTCTTTACCCACAATTTTCTCAAAATCACTTTGAATGGTGATTATTTCATATATTAACTTTACCTTCCACCATTATAGCCTCCTCAAATGCAATCAATATTCCTGTGATAGTTAATTTTATTTCTCAACCTGACTGCATCATAGAGTGCCTAGCTAGCTAATTTAGTCAAATATTATTATAGGAATGTCTGGGAGGGTGTTTCTGGATGAGATTAACATTTAAATCAGTAGAATGAGTAAAGCAGATTGCCTTCCCTAATGTGGGTGGGCCTCATCCAATCAGTTGAAAGCCTGAACAAAATAAAAAGACTGAGTAAGGTGGAACCTGCTGCCTGACTGCCTCTGAACTACGATGTCAGTTTTTCCTTCAGACATGAACTGAAACATTGGCACTTTCTGGGTCTGGAGTCTGCTGGTTTTCAGGTTGCAACTACACCATCAGCTCTCCTGGGGCTCTGGTTGCTTGGCCAACTGCTGAAGTTGGGACTTTCAGCCTCCATAACTGCATGAGCCAATTCCTATTGACTCTGTTTTTCAGAGCACCCTAACTAATAGAATTAATTGTTAATAAAAAATGTGGCATGGCACAAATACTAGCCACTCAAAACTGAACTCTTTTGGGAAACATTTGTTTAACCACCTCTAAATGAATGTTAATTTTAATGTCACAGATATAGGATAGATAACTCTAAAATTCAAAGAAGCAGTCCAGGTCAGAGATTATAAAACACCAGTCTATAATTCTAGAACCTTGGAGAACAGTGTTTCCCATCACTATCCCACAGATTCTTGTGTGCTGAAGTCATCTACAAGTTTGTCTGCCCCATAATATATAATTCAACTGGGCTTGGAAGTCTGAACTCTATTAGCATGCCCAGGTGCTTCCTTAGCCTACTTTTTTATTTAATACTTTAATTTCCTCTTTGAAATGCTTTATCTATCCTCCCCAGTTTGAAAATTTTTCTCCCTGAGGAGAAGACAGAAGCAAAATCATGTTTTGGAAAACACATGGGCTTGGAAGATACAGAGTCAACATTTCAGGCCCAGGAACTCCCATTAACTCATTGTATGATCTTCAGCAAGTTATTTATGCAGCTGACATGCAGCTTTCCCACCATCAAGTGGTATTCAATAATAATCAAAAGCACAGTGTTTAATCAGAACAATATTGTGATTAACAGAAAGATACCAAAAGACAAGTTCCTTTAACATTGCTAAAGAATAAACAAAACTGACTTAACACAGATGACTTTGTAGATCAGAGAAGGCAGCATCAGCATCAATCCTCCTTGGAGAAGCAAGTTTCCCTGATCCTCAAAATCCCATTAAGACACCTTTCCACTAAGATATCCATTGTTAAGACACTTTCAAGTTGTTAAAGAAACTTCCTTTGCCATGATAGTCCAATTTTTCTTTTCTTTCCTTTTGTCTAGCTTCTGAATGTCTTTCTAGATACACTAAATACAAGTAACTGGCAACAGCCCCAAAACATTCCTGCAAGAATGAGTCAAAGAGAGTTCCACCTCTCGAGGTCAATTCCCCAAGTGAACATCTTCTCACAGGTTAAGGCTTTGGGTTTGCTGAAATTTATTGCTCTACCTTCTACTCTAGAGGATGCTGTGAGGATTAAAATTTTTAAATACTAGGAAAATAAAAGTTACTCAAAACAAATGTAGTACTCAGTTAACTCACACTGTATTCCCAGTGTTCTGATCAGTTAAGAATATTTGGGTTGCAAGTGACAGCAACATTGAACTTAATTCAAATAGTCCTAATAATAAAGAATATTTATTATCTCACAAAACTTAAAATTCCACGGGTAATTCTGGCTTGAGGAGAGAAATGATTTAGTAATTTCCTGGATCCACCTTTTCCTCTTATCTTTCCCCTGTGCTTATTATGGTTTCCATCTTAAGACTCTTCCCACTGCAATAAAAAACAAAATGGCTACAACTGTGCAAGCCTTCACACTGTCTTCATATCAACTCATCTGAGAGAATCAGTGTCTGATAGCTCCTACATTTATTATGGGACTCATACCTTGTCACTAGGTCAGCTCTCCATCCCTGAACTAAATTAGAGAGAGGATAAATTGATTGGATTAAGTAAATCAAAACCCATCTCTGGAACTGAAAATGGGATCATTCCCACACGCATCTTATGTATGAGAGTGAATTCAATGTAGGACAGTTGGGGTACTTTAGCAGGAGACATAGGAACAAATGCTGAGGAGATAATGAATAAATGTCATCTACATGGATTCATTTTTTTTTCCAAAAAAAAAAAAAATGATTGAAGTACTTCTTGACTCTATCTAGCATCAGCCCCCATTATACTTTTCTTGTAAAAGTTCATGTTATTCCCCTATATTTTTCTTTTGGTTATCTGGCTCTTCTCTCTTGATTACTTCTTGTTTTAAAAGATGAACCTCCTAGAGAATTTCTTTTTTTTTTTTTAAGATTTTATTTATTTATTCATTTGTTTAAAAGAAAGAAAGAAAGAAAGAAAGAAAGAACGAAAGAATGAAAGAAAGAAAGAGTGATGAGCAGGGGGGTGGGGAGGGGAAGGAACAGAGTGGGAGGGAGGGGGAGAGAGAGCCTCCCTGCTGAGTGTGGAGACCAATCCTGGACTCCACTTGGGACTCAATCTTATGACCTGAGCTGAAACCAAGAGTCAAATGCCTAACCAAATGAGCCACCCATGATCCCCCCATAGAGAGAATTTCTTATACTCCCATATTGATATCTGTAATTTCTTCCCCCTTTTCTTCCTCATTGTGTTATTCAGGATTATGTGATTAGAATTGCATTTTTAGGTTCATCTCTCAGCATCTCTTAAATGTGTTTTCCTATATATTCTTCCAAATATCTTAATCAAGGAACCTGACAATAATGACAATTATGTTGTAATTAGGGGAGATATAACCAGCATATCAGCTAGCCCCACTCCCCCTTTCATATTACAGTTGGTAGAGATGGGGTTAAAGTGTTAATGTATCATGGGAATAAGATTGAAAAAAATGGTATTTTCTTTTTGCTAAAGGAAGAAAGTTTACATAGCAGTCTTTAAAGGGGTCCGATAAAAAAAACCCAAAAACAAAACAAAAAAAAACCACATCTGATTCTTGACTACCAGCCTAGAAATCTTTCTCCAGATTACTTCCCAGTCCTACCTCTCATGTGACCTGTGTTTTCTATCTGTTAAAGAAAGATTTTTGTGCTGGTCAGAAAAAAAACCCTCAGGCTGATTGGTTGATTGTATGCCATTTTGTTTTATCCACACTCCATTAGCCCAGGTAATTGAGAGTTGACTCCGTTACTCCATTTCCTTCTCCTGTTGCAGTTTTCTTTCTCTCTCTCTCTCTTTCTCTCTCCTTCCCTCCCTCTCTCTCTCTCTCCCTCTCTTTCCCTACCCCCCACACTCACACAATTTCTCACACTTTTATCTCCTTCATCTAAAAATATGAGAAAAAAAATAATAAAAAAATAAAAATATGAGATATTCTGAATCATCCTTTTAGCCAGGAACCACTTGAAAACTCTTATTATAGTGATTTGGGGATGTGGGGGGTGGTCAATGAAATTTTGTTTCAACTGGATTATTTGTGGGTCTTAATGAATTAAAGTGCATGTGTGTGTATTCATCAGGGACTCATTTATTATTTTTTTAATTACTCCAACTTAAAATCTTTAAAAACCAATTGTGAGTTATTTATAATGAAGAAGTCAGAGGGAAAGTCCAAACAGTCATCCTTCCTATACATACAGTTAGAATATCAGGAAAATATCTTCAGTCATCATCCCTTTCCCCACCCACCCCATGCACAAAATACCCTGACAAAAGTTTCTGAGGGGCGCCTGGGTGGCTCAGTTGGTTGGGCGACTGCCTTCGGCTCAGGTCATGGTCACGGAGTCCCGGGATCGAGTCCCATATCGGACTCCCAGCTCTGCGGGAAGTCTGCTTCTCCCTCTGACCTTCTCCCCTCTCATTCTCAGTCTCTCTCTCTCTAATAAATAAATTTAAAAAAATCTTAAAAAAAAAAGTTTCTGAGATATATAATTAATGCTTGTTTCCATGACACATTTAACCATATATTGTTATGTTTCTCACAAACTTAATGAAATTCCATAAAAACAATTCTAAAATATACATGTGTACCTTCCCTCTTAATTTTTGGTAGAAATTTTCTTAAGAAAACTTTAACTACAATTTCAGTCTGTCTCCTAATGAAAGATTCAGCTTTCACAATTGAGTTCTTATCAATGAATAGTGCTTCTTACTAAGTTTCAATCTTAGCTTTGTAGATATCTTATGTTTACAAAATAAAATACTTTCTCTGACCTTTTTGTCATAACTTAGTCACTTAGCCATATTTATTGTGTGAGTACCAAATTTATATGATTGCAACCGGAGATTTGGTCCAAAGCCAAGGGTCAACTAAGCCTTCTGAGAAATGACAGACATTAGCTCCTCACTTAATACTCAACTATATATCAGATTCTTTGTTCAGTGATATTTTGACCTTAAAAAAATAAATGATTGAATGACAATGCTGGGCATCTCCATTTTAAGCCCTGGAAAGCTCTGCTTATTTGTTGTTTCCAAATAAAACATTCTGAGTAAATCTCACTGGATTGCATTTCTAGTAAAAATAAGTACTGTCTTTGTTTGTTCCATTTTTACCACAAGCACTTTTGAAAGACTGCTTAGAAATAGAATGTAGGTATATTCCACAGGAGTCCATGAAGCCTACCACCTAGTGATGGAACACAACAGAAAAACTGGCTGATAAGATCAGCTGTGAGGAAGCTAGAACTCAGTGACAAGTCCTAAATCAAAGTCCAGCAGACTTAAGAGGTAATCAGAAATGCCACTGATGGGGGAAAACAGTAAAACATTATCGAGTCACAACACCCTGGGCTAACCACTGGAAACAAAAGAGGATGGAATGGGGGTCCCAGAACATGGTAAAAAATAAAAGTCAAATGGAGTCACTTTAGGAGGGTAAGCTTTGCCATTCCCTTACACCTGCGTGTTATGTTTCATTGACTACTTCTTGAGCTTCAATCTTAACAAAACTAATTTGAAGAGCTTACTGTGTATTATATAGCTTGTTGTTGCTAAGGAAAACACCATAAATGCGTCCAAGATATTTAAAGGAGAGGAACAATTTGGAGTCCATTCTCTCCTTCCTTCACAAAAAAAGAAAAAGAAAAAGAAAGGAAGGGAAGGGAAGGGAAGGAAAAAAAAAGAGCCTGGTATTGAGGAGGGCACATATTGCATGGAGCGCTGGGTGTGGTACATGAACAATTAATCTTGTAACAATTAATCTTATAAACGTATTTGGGGAAAAAATAACAAAATAAAAAAAATTTTTTTTTTAATATTTTATTTATTTATCTATTAGGAAAGAGAGAGAGTGAGAGAGAGCAGGTCAGAGTGAGAAGCGGACTCCCCATGGAGCTGGGAGCCCGATGTGGGACTCGATCCCGGGACTCCGGGATCATGACCTGAGCCGAAGGCAGTCGCTCAACCAACTGCGCCACCCAGGGGCCCCAAAATAAAAAATTTTTAAAAAAGAAAAGAAGTTATAAAAATGTATTATCCGTACAAAGCCCAGCCATCTCATAGCCCCTGTGGACAAAATGCCATGTTAAGGAAGCATTAGTCCAGATTCCAAAATAATTGAAAAACAATGTAAATTTTTACTGCTGCCATTCATAAAAAGCGCCTAAGGGAGACCATCCAGAAAAACTTTGGAAATATTTTCTTTCCAATCATGTGGCCCCCTTCCACATGTGGCAGCTGATCCCATATCCCTGTTCCTCCCCCAGACTCCCTTTCAGTCTCGCTGAATGGGCCTCTCCTGCATCCTGACTGATCTGTCCTTGGTGCAGCCTCTTTACTATGTGGCCCAATTTAACCACTCTGACTTTTTGCAAGTCCCTTTACCAAGATCTGTAGAGCGAAAGAACACCTAAAACCTTACGCAGCAAGCAAGAAAAATTCCTCTCCCTCTTTTCCAAGATGGTTTGTTGACGGTGGAGAGACACTGAAAACACTTGTAACTTGTTCCTTTTATTCTGTCTCACTAATAACATGGATAGCCTTTCCTTTTAAGGTAAGTTTGTTAAGTAGCAAGGTTGAAAAGGAAAATGAAGGCTTTACCTTTGATTACAGAGTGCAGGCATAGCTTTCATTTGAAAGACAGCAAAGCCCCAAATCCTTGACTGGGTACATACACCAAAGGGACATGGAATCCGACCTTACAAACACAAGTTGCAAAAACAGACAAGTCAAGCTCAGGGATAAACCAGGGTTAGGCTTCACGTAACTCAGAGCAGATCTGAATGCTCATATTTCTTTTAGGAACTTGCTCTTTTACATTAACAATTGTGTCCTCTATGATAAATATTTTTGTTTGAAAGAACTGTGATCAAGTGGGAAAAAATTACTCATTTATGTTTCCTGTGCCTAAAATATGTTTGGACCACAGATTCCTAACCAAATCTGACTGCTGACAGAACATTATAATTGCAGGTGAAGAAAGAACTATGCTCACTCGAGTGATAGGTCATCCCCAAATCCAAGAGAATAGTTGCAGGAGTGTAATAAGCACATGTGAAAGTTAATAAACTTGCACAGGGACCATGTATTTTTTGCATTTTTACCAGTGATCTGTTTCTTCTTCATTGCAGTGTCATAGCACTCTTAGTAATAGGTTGTCACTGCTGCTTTCCTTCAATGCCCATAAAACTTCACATGGTGCCAGTTAACAAGGTCTTTAGGGCTAAAACAGAGAATAGAATGCAATCAGGGGTCATGATAGATTAGGGTTGGAGCTGCCCATAGAAGTAAAATATGGTAGGGACACCTGGGTGGCTCACTCAGTTAAACACCTGCCTTTGGTTCAGGTCATGTTCTCTGGATCCTGGGATTGAGCCTCTTGTCAGGCTCTCTGATCAGCAGGGAGTCTGTTTCTCCCTCTCTCTGTCCCTCTACTTCTCCTTTTCTCCCTCTGTTCCTCTCCTCTGCTCGTGCTCTCTTTCTCTCTCTCAAATAAATAAATAAAATCTTAAAAAAAAAAGAAAAGTAAAATATAGTAAAAGAAAATTGGGGGTGGAGGGCACATCCAAAGAGAGGTATTGTTATTTGACTTTTTTAATTGGCAAACTCAAGAGAAGAGATGAAAAGTATAGGCAAGAAGTAGCCCAAGTCTCTGACCTGAGAAATTTGACTGTGGAGGCAATAGGAGGGACAACTATAGGGCATAAACAGATTACTAGCATCAAAGTCAGGAGCAAGGAAGGTAGAGCAATTACAGTAACTATGTCAACCTTTCTTTCTGGTATATTAATTTTGCCTAGCCCAAAACCCAGAATATGGTGGGCCCTCAATGACCACCAGTTCGTTTTTCCTTCCTTTCTCTTATTATGGATTTATTTCTATACCTAAAATATTATAACTGATAATGTATATGCATCAGTTTGGTTCCCTAGCTCAAAGTACATAGAGTTCTAATGACAAATCCCAAAAATTAAATTATAGTTCTACCAGTGCTGTGTAATAGTTTATATTAGCCTCATGTACTCTGTGCCTTGAAATCATCATCTTTCAGTATGAATAATAGTTGCTCAGAACTATCCATAGCACAGTGCTTGCAGTGAGACTTTTAAAATAGAACAGGTAATCTTCCCTGTTCCATGGAGTGACTAGGGAGCATGAGTCTACTCCTCCACCAAATGATAAAGGGAAGGAGATTGAGACGTTGGAAAGAGGGTTGATAAACTAGTGGGATTAAGGTAGACTATAGCCAACGTCATCCCAAAGGTCTTCCCTCTGGGACTGAAGCTTTTTACACCAGCAAGTATGTTGGAGGTATCTACTTGGCTACAATCATCTGTTTCCACTGAATTCTCTCTTGCAAATTACTCTAAAACTTAGCAGTTTAAAACAACGAACACTGATTATGTCACAGTTTCTGTGGGTCAAGAATTTGCAAAAAGCTTAGCTGGGCATTCTTAGCAGGGACGTTTTTGAGATTGGAGATGTCAGCTGGGGCTGAAATCATATGAAGGCTTAACTGAGGCTGGGAGGTCTCCTTCCATTTTGATCACTCACAAGGTCATTGGCAAGAGGCCTTATTTCTTCCCTGGCGATTGGTAGGAGGGTTCAATTCCATTCCACCTGAACCTCTTTTTAGGGCTGCTTGAGTACTCACAAAATGGCAGAGAGACAAAGAAAGAGAGAACAAGGTGGAAGATGCGGTGCCTTTTATGACCTACTCTCAGAAGTCACGTATCATTACAGCTGCCATGTTCTCTTTGTTAGAAGGATGTCACCAAGCCTAGACCTTGTTCTGGGGAAAAAGAAGTGGGCTCCACATTACCTTGGGAGAATCATCAGAAGTATTATGGACATATATTTTAAATGACCAAACTTATAAAGAAGGAAGACTCTTCCTACCCTAAAGTAATTCCTGATTCTGTGCCTTATACACAGGACCTGGGATTTTCTCAGAGATGGAATTATAGGGTACATGACAATATGGTAGCTGTTAGAATGACACATAAGGTAAAGCTGGCATCACTAGTCAATAGAAAAAAATAATTTTAAATTTTGTTATCGTGTGTTGAACACATTGTGTCTACAATTTATTAAACTTTTATTTTCCTAAAAATTGTTTTGGAGGGATACTACCTAGAAAGAGCAAGAGCATATGCCACCTTTTTTCCTCCAAGCAGCATTGTATAGCTTGTATTTCCTCTGTAATAAGCACGAAGACACTGTACGCTTCCCTTTTTATAGTGCTTTTCACAGCAACATCAATTGACCTACATTTGGCATTCTGGGTAATGACCATGTTCCAGAGATTGCAAATTTAGTGCAAAGGAAGATGGAGTGGAAAAAGGCAAAAGGTAAAGGAGGCATTTGACACTTTTTCAGAGTGCCAAAAGTACCAGAAAGTACAGAAAAGGGAATGAAAGAAAACCCAGAAAGGTCTAGGAAGACAGTCACACAGAGGAGGTCTCTGGCAACAAGAGAACACCAACCACCAGAGACAGAAAGAGTTGTCCAAAGCTCTTAGGAACACTGATGAGATCGGTAAAGATAGAACAACAAAGATAAAATTTGCTTTTGGACTCTAAGTTAAGTACATGAATGAGGAAGTAGAATTTCAAATTTAAACTCATTTCAGGGTAAGAGAGTAGAAGCTATCCATTTTCTGGTCATTCTGAGAAGGCTTCACAGAAAAGAATTCATTTTAGGAACCAGAGTAATACCAAAGGTCCTGTTAGAAAGTATAGAGAGAACGCATGCAAAGATGGACACTGACAATTGCTCCAAATGCCCTGGGGCTGTCTAAAAAATATTAGAAGTGAAAAGAACTTGGAAAATCAAGCCCTAGATATAAGATTTAGAAGAACCACTTCCAAGTTCTCGGGCTTACTAAGTGAGATAGTGGTTTTTCTAATTAGAAGTTGCAGTGTTATTATGTCCTTCAAGAACTTTATCAATACTATACCTGTTGGGGCTTGAAATCTGTTCATAGACAAAGGCAGATTCACCCTGTGTGTGTAGTAAATTGCTAATGAAGAAAATCAAGGCAACTACTGTTTTTCATGTAGTGTAGAACACTACGTATTCATCATAAGATGCACCAGTGTTTTATGTAGTACCAACGCTGACAATTATATTTTAATTTAATTTAATTATTTTAATACAATTTAGACAGAAATTTTGTCATATCATCCCTGGTGCCTTAAAGAGAATTGATGACTCAGAATTTTGCAAAAGTGTTCCACTGCTATTTCCAGTATTTTCTTCCAAGTCACTTATACTCACTTTGCAAGTTTTGATACAAACACTGTCACCCAATCAGATGTGATACTGGAAGCTAAGTAGCTTCTGTTCAAAGTCAGGAAGAAGTTTCTGATAACTTAACGTGTAATGCCTTAAAAAGTAGTCCCACCCAAGGCATGACCCAGTCACATATGTTCCTCATTGCTTTGAAATTTCTTTCATCTGTTCCAAGGGATTTGGCAATTTTTCCTGTCTTTAGTTGCATGATAAGCAATCCTTTTCTTGGATCTTAGTAACAGCTTCATCTGCTGAAAGGCATCTGCCTTGCTTAGGTCAGATAAAGCACTTAGGTGTTTCTCTTGCTAGATAATATGAAATTTAAGTCCCTCTTCCAGCAACAAATCCGCCCTCTAATTAGTTTTGACATCTTCTGCATATACAATAACTTCTTTTTAATGAACACCATATAATCTTGAGGACATCCTAAATTGTATAAATTCAACATGTGTAATATCAGCAATGCACAAAATGTAATTGAAGTGAGAGCAATATGAACAGCTAAGACCAAGTTGGTGCATCTATTAAAAACTATTGCATGAGTGCTGTTTGCTAACACATGTTGAAGGACAGATCTCAATTTCAGAGGCGAAATTCAAAGTGAGTACATCTTATAACTAACGAAATAAACTTTTTCATGAAAGAATGTGAAATTTTTCATGTTGGACCATACGGTCATGTTAGGTATCTGGAGAGCAGATTCCTAAGGATGAGGAGAAAAAAAAAGTATTCAACCTGTTCCAACAAATGTGTTATATATTCCATATAACATACATGTTATATGTGATGACTATTAAAATGCAATAACAATAAATAAGAGGAGTCAATAAAGCAGAATGGAGAGCCCCCAGAAGCCTCTGGGATGTGTATGAATAATGTACATGGTAAAGTTGAAATCATGAAGGCAGAGTACTAGATAAATTGAGCAGGAAAAATTAGCTCACTGTATGGGGGGAAAATTTAAGTAAAATCTTCATTTCACACCATACCCCAAAGTAAATTCCTGATAGATTATACATTTATATATAAAAGAAAATCAGGAGTGCCTGGGTGGCTCAGTGGGTTAAAACCTTTGCCCTTTGGCTCAGGTCATGATCTCAGGGTCCTGGGATCGAGCCCCGCATCAGGCTCTCTGCTCAGCAGGGAGCCTGCTTCCCCCTCTCTTTCTGCCTGCCTCTCTGCCTACTTGTGATCTCTCTGTCTCTCTGTCAAATAAGTAAATAAAATATTTTAAAAAAATAAAAGTAAAAAAAAAAAAGAAAAATCATAAAATAACTAAATCATTTCTGGATGCCAGAAGGCTCTCTAAGCATATTAGTGAAAGAAGAAATAGATTTGGTGACATAAAAATTAACTTCTCTACATAGAAGAATCTTATACATAGAAAGGCAAGCAACAAATTGAAAAAATGCTTGCCACATAAATATGTTATAATAGGCTGGTATCCTTAATATACAAAGAGCTCTTATAATTCAATAAGAAACAAATAACCCATAGAAAAATGGACCAAAAAAATAAACAGTAAATCTACAAAAGAAGCACAATAATGGTAACTAATCAATTTTAAAAAGCTAAATCTCAAGAATTTTTAAAATGCAAATTAAGACAATAATGAAATATATTTCAATATTTCATCTGTCAAACTTTGGGTTCTATTTTTGGGGGTTTTTTTGTTTGTTAGTTTTTTTGGGTTTTTTTGAAAGATCCAATAGCACCATAAATGAGCATGTAGAATGATCATTCTCATACTCTGCCATAGGACTGTAAATCAGTAAGTATATCTTTTTTTCAAGGGAAATTTTGAGACTTTTGAGACTTTCAAATATATATGTTACCTATGGCAGAATTAACCTATTGCCCTATAAATTATTTTACAGATTTATCCTGAAGGAAATTTTAGCTATGTGCAAAGAGATTTACATGCAAAAATATTTATTACAATATTATTTATGATGTCTTAAAAAATCAGAATCAACCTGTATGTGCAAAATTACACAAATAATTTTTGAGATGAATAATTAAATCTAGTATTGTAAGTCTCTGATGAAAAATGCACAAGTGTAAAAATTTACCTTTTTGTAAACTTTACAGTAACAGAAAAATGGCATACTGTTTAGTGATAAAATCCAGATACCAAACCATATTCAAAAGGTAATATTATTGAATGTTTGAAGTAATTACAGTGTATGGCAGATAATTTTGATTTGTTTCTGATATTTTTCTATATCTTCCAAGATTTCTACAGTAAGTATGTATTTTTTTTATAACAAGGAAGTAGGAAAAAAGGAAAGCAATTTGATGATAAAAGGCAAGAACAATGCATTCCTTTTTTTATCAGATAATGCAAATGGTAAAAGACACAACACAGACATCATAATAATTGTGATTTATAACTATTTCCTGTGCTTGAAAGAACAAAAATATTATCACTTTATGTGTTGGATTATGAAAAGTAAAAACACAGTATTTTATTGGAATGGAAAAAGTTAATTTAAATACATAATTTGTACAATTTTACATAGCTATTATGTCCTTATGAACTTTCATAACATTATTTCATGATGTAATGTCTTGAAAGGACAATTAGCAACCTATCATATGCTAATCACTCTTTCATTATCTAAGACTTGAAGAAGCACCCAAATAGAAACAAAGAAAATGCAGTGTCCATCAGAGGAGTTGAGATGTTTACTTCTGATTCACACAGACAATATGACACACAGTTGTAGATAATTGTTTAAGTAAACCAGATTCTTCTTATACCAGAATTGAAAATACACCACCCGTGTACAGAAATGGAATGATCATAACCAGAGGCAAGTTTTCAATAGGAGGGATTAGAGAAAAAACTTTTCATCTTTACAGGTATGGCTTTTCCATCTGGTTCTTTTAGGGTATCCAACTCTGATTACCTTCTCCAGGATGAAGGCGAGATTCAGCCTACATACCTGAGAGTTGTTTTGAACGTTCTGCCACTTTTGTCAGCTTGCTGTGAGAGACAAAATTTTTTTTTCATTTTTACTAGATCCCTGACACAGAGAGAGAATTTAAAAGGTCTCCCCAGAGTCTTGGAGGTTGAATGCTTAAGTGGTGTTTTGCCCTACTCTTGGACTCTGAAAAACAGTATTTTTTTCTAAGGGGTGGAAAGCTGAACGAACAATTCGTCTTACTTTGATTGATGGATTTATCAATAGTCACAAAGTGGTTATGTAAGTCATGCAGTTTCCCCAATTGTGTTATTAAATGACAAATACTGGGTAGAGAAAAAAATCACTTTTAGCAAATACAAAACTTTAAAACTGTTTCAAAGTAGAGGAAAATTGAGTGACTGTTTACCTTTGCCTCATGCTGCAAGATTTAACACACTTCTTTTTTTCCAAAGCCACACAATTTTAAAAGTGATGTCTGTCTGACTTAATGTGTTTAAGTCAAAAGATTCCCCCAAACATCTCTCATTTGAAACCACTATCTGGGTGGCAATAACAATGGGATCAATTACAGAAATGTTACTGACAACAAAAACATTCAATTCACCAACAAAGGTCAGCAGTAAATCTCTTTAAAATATGCACAGCTCATAAAAGTAATGGGTTTGCAACTGTGGTGGAAACAGATGTTCATAAAATCAGCATTTAAACATGAAGACACTGTAAAGTAAATGAAGATGAGATTAATTTAACAAATTAATTCCAAAACGGAATGGGGGAGGAAATTAACAGTAAGGCATGCTACTCCAAATGTGCCCAGTTGTGTGGCAGTCAAAGCTAAGATTATAGTAGCAAGCTGAACCGGAGAGCCGACAAAGGGTTTTGTGTAAGGAGTGATTCAAGTACGGCACAAACATTTACTTTATACTGTTTTATGACTGCAAATTGCTCCGTATTCTCAGATTACATCAACATACATAACATAAAAAAGAGAGACATTTGGTCAGTTTCCCCTCGTCATCAGGTGGAGATGAGGGAGTTTTAGCTCAACTGACTTAATTTCAGTATTGCTAAAACCCCCACAAAAAAGAAAAAGATAATAAAACCATCAACAACTCTAATTTTCAAACGCCAAGGTTAGGGGTGCAAAGGCAGCCGTGGAAACACAGTTGGAGTTCTCTGGAACACCTAGGGAATATTTAAGAATTTCTTTGTCAAGCAGGTGCAAGCAATTATCCAAGCCTCACAAACATGTGCCTATAACACAGCCCTCCCCGCATTTTTTTTTCTACCAAGAAAGGGATGGTGTAGAAGGGTCATTTCTAGGGCAGAGAAGCTGTGCGCTACTTTACATATCCACACACAAAGCTCGACCCTGAACCCTGAGCCATTTCCCATTATGCTCCTGGGTGTGAAGTAAATCTTGAGGATTTCTTAAGTGTGTTCTCACCACTCCTAAGCAGCAGGCAGAATTTGGGTGGCCTCGCTGGGTTGGGGCCTCCCGCTGTTGGCTGCAGTCTTTCTTGTATATATGGTTGAAGGGCATGAGGACAACACTGGTTTTAAATCTTCATAAAATAAAGACAACTATGACTCAAGTTTGGTTTGGCCTGCTCACGTAACAAACATGGCCAGGAGTGTTCTGTAAAAACTTTCTGTCATCGCAAAGGAACAGAGAAGTTAGAACTGAGACTGGGGCAAGAAGAACTCAGCCCCAAAGGGAAGTTTCTGAAAATTATGCTCTTGGTGAAAAGCTGATTTATACTAAAATAATACTTGCAGTGCCCACTATCAGATCGGCTTCTCCGAAGACTGTAAAGCTAGCTCTTGCTAAAACACAAGATTTATTTGGGGCCTTTATGATTTTTGACATAACTCACCGTATAGTTCAATTTGGTCAAATCAATTGGCATTGATATAAACCTTCCAACAATTAGAAGCCAGTCTTGAAACAAAATCCAGGTCTAAGTCATCCAGTAATGAACCATGTTGGACTTCTTAGTTGAGGACTCATTTCTTTATGCCTGCTTTGACCATACAGTTGACTGCCTTAAAACTGAACAAAAATACCAAACCAGTAATTTTTCAGTCGAACAATTTACGTCAGTACAGCTAGTTAGTGTCAGTTAACAAATATGTATTGATCTAGTACTATGCGTAGAGCCCTCACATCGATATCATGAGGGTGGATACCTGGAAGAAGAAAGAGAACGGAAGAAAAGAATATTATTCTTACCCTCGGGAAACCTACCATGTAACTGGAGGGGAAAAAAATGAATATAGGAAACAATCTGAAAATAGTTTATTTTTGACAAAGTATGTATTTTAAAATACTAGAATACATTTTATTTTATTTTAGAAGTACTACAGGTTCGTTATAAACAAATCAAAATGCTCAAAAGAACAGAGGGAAAAAATTTTTAATTACCAGTACCCAAAGAAAATAAATTTTAATATTTTAAAATAAACTCCTTATTTTCAGATAGTTTTAGGTTTACAGAAAAATTGTGAGGAGATGATACTGAGGGGTCCCATATACCCTGCACTCCGTTTTTCTTATTATTATCTTATATTACTATAGTGTATTTGTTTTAATTAAGAAACTAATAATACATGATTATTAACTAAAGTCCCACTTTATTCATAGTTTTCTTTTCATTTTCTCTACTACTTTTTGCAGTTGAGCCCTTAACATATTTTTTCCACTTTTTAAAATTTAAATTCAATTAAGCAGCAACATGTAATGTATTATGAGTTTCAGAGATAGAGGTCAGTGTCTTTTATAATACCCAATGCTCATTACATCCATGGCCTTCCTAAGATGAAGGAGCCCTTAACATATGAGTCCTTGCAAGAGTCTTTGAGCTACAACCCACTGTTACTATTCTGGAGCCCACTGGTGTCATGGTAAGGTGTGAGAGAGAGGAAATGTCTTAGAATCTTATGATTCAATCTCAGTTTTTTAGTGAGCCCCCTTCTGTCCATGAAGGTCCATGACCTTCACAAGTGCTTCTTTAGTGGTGTAGCTTTTTTGTTTTATCCTACCTTAGATTTTGTGGGAAGTCTAGAATAAACTAGGATGGGAGGAAATCTCTCCTCCCAGTCGGCATAAAGCTCTGGTAAAACCCTTTTCCCTGGGGAGGAGGCCTCTGACATGGAGAACCCTCTGGGTATGTTTCACAACGGTTAGTCTTCCCAGCTCTCAACAGAGTCACGAGGTAGCTCATTCTTGGATCTTCACTGGGAGAATCTGGTGGATTTTCTGCAAGCAAAACTCTGATTAAAGTGTAGGGATCCCCCAAGACCATGGCACCCACAGGAGTTTCTCAAATTAGTTCATACTCCGCCTCCAACAGTTTGTCAAAATTACCATCTTACAGCTCCAGAGGCATCTGTTCCAGGCCAGCAAATATCCACTGTGACTCTGGATTTGCCTTTCTCTCCAGATTTCAGGGTACTGAATTGACCTGCATTTTCAATTATAACTTCAGCTCTTGGCTGGGTCAGTTAGTTCAGCTTTTTCTTGTTGTAAGAAGGGGAATGATGACTTCTAAGATCTTTACATACTAGAGCTGAAACAAGAATAAGAAGGCCCACTATTAACAATTTGATGAACATGGTTCATATTTTCCTGTGTACATATTTTACAGATTTTTTGGCCTATTTTTTAAATCTAGTATCAAACTCAACACAATCCTTTACTTTCTCTTTTTTCCCATTTACCAAAATAGAGTCAGTACTTTTCCATGTGCCTAAATATTTGCCGATGCTACACATTTTAATGGGTTCTAGTATTTCATATGCGGCTTGTTAAGAAAAATACAAAAAAATGGAAATACTGCAAAAATATGGCACATACTTTCAATGCTAAATAAGGCAAATCCAAAGACTGTAAGAATAAACTGTACTATTTAATAAAGGGTATAGATTTACTAAAGTCACATGTTAACCTATAGATTTTTGTTTCCAGTTGCAATACAAATATTTTCTTTTCAAGAGGAAATATAACTCCATAATTGAGGATATATTGCCTTGTAGGATATTAACTAGTTTTTTTTTTTTTTTTTTTAAAGATTTTATTTATTTATTAGGAAAGAGAGAGAGAGAGAGAGAGAGAGAGAGAGAGAGAGCAGGTCAGAGTGAGAAGCAGACTCCCCATGGAGCTGGGAGCCCGATGTGGGACTCGATCCCGGGACTCCGGGACCATGACCTGAGCCGAAGGCAGTCGCTCAACCAACTGCGCCACCCAGGGGCCCGATATTAACTAGTTTTATAACTAAATCAGCATATTAGGGGTAAGTGGGTTAAGCATCTAATCTTCAGCTCAGGTCATGATCCCGGGGTCCTGGGATTGAGCCCCAAGTAGGGCCCCTTGCTCAGTGAGGAGTTAGCTCCTCCCTCTCTCTGACAAATAAATAAAATCTTTAAAAAAAATTTTTAAATAAAAATAAATCCGCATATTATACTAATATTCATTTATTAAATTGTTAGTAAATGTTCTTTGAGCCAATCTGAACCTCTTACTGGTTCCTCATTAGTTAGTGAGTAGAATAAAATCCTTAACGTGTTCATTTTATATTTTCATGAGATTCTTGATTTTACATTCTTGAAAATCATTCTTTAGTAGGGTTTATCATAATTTATGTAATTATTCCCTGATTTGTTGACATTAAGTTTTTCTCACATTTGCTATTAGGAATGGCATTGTAATGAGTATAATTTTCCTTGTAAAAAACATAATTTTGACTCATCTCTGATGTTTTTTTGACATAGATTGCTAGAAGCAGAATTTCTAGATCAAAGAATACTGTTAAATTTTTTATTCATGTTGCCGAATTGCCCTTCATGAGGATTATACCAATGAATCCTCTCAGTTGCAGGAATCACAGTAGTGCCTTTTTAACTTTAATCCAATCTTCTCTATAATAAACATCCTACCTTATTTTAAATAATTGGACATTTGATAGACATAGTGTTTAGCTGTTTATCTATTTTTCAATTTTGATTACTATATTGATTACCAGGGAGGCATAGATTCTTTACATGTTTTGGGTTTTCATTCACCCATTGGAATGTCTCCTTTGAGAATTGCAGATTGTCTTTTGCACATCTGCCTGTTGAGACATGTGTCTTCTACCTACTGATTCATAAAAACTCTTTCTATACCCTCTGACATTTGGTTGCAAAAGTTTCTCATAGTTTGCCTATGGTTCTTAATTTCATTAATGGTATGTTTGGTATAAATGGAACTTTTTATATTTTACATAGCCAAAATTATGTTCTACTTTTCCTTTTGTGCTTAAAAATACCTATATACTTATTAGTAATAGGTTGTCACTGCTGTTTTCTCTGTTGTCTAATAGCTCCGTGGAACTTATTTTGGTGTAACTTGCCACTCAGGGATATAATGCTTTCCAAATTGTTAATTTCTTAAAAATTGGTATTAATATGCTTCCTTTCTCTCCAGATTTGAAATGGTACCATTTAAATCCACTAAATTCTTATGTCTCAGTTTTGTTTTTATTATCTTGTCAGTACCATGGATCTGATTGTTGTTACACAGTACCTACTATTTAAATTAGTGATGTGTATGCTTTTTAACAACTGCAATTCTTGTCTTTTGTATGCAGATTTCTTCTCCCTGTTCTTACTTATTTCTCTTTATTAACTTTAAAGTGAATTCCCAATTTTCCAGTCCAAAAAAGTCATTTTGATTAGAATTTCATTCTTAAACTGAAGGTAATGGATAACTTGTGACATACATCCAGGAGCATGAGGTGTTTCTTTTATCAGACTCCCTTTTAATGTTCATCAGAAAAATTCATTGCAGGTCCTACATGGTGCTTCTTGGTTTTATACTAAGTGGTTTATATTTTGATTGTTCTGAAAACTTAGACTATGGTAATTTTTATATATTCCATAGCCATTTCAAAACTACATGCATGTTCTTTGGTTACAAAGTGGAAAATCAAATATATATATATATATATATATATATATATGCACACACATATATACATATGTATATATACATGTACATATATATGTATATATACACATATATGTGTATATATACATATAATCATATGAATGATTATATATATAATCATTCCTTTGAATTATATTTCTCAGATTCTCTATATCTTATCTTTCTTATATCTATATGATATGGCTTAAAAACAATTTCATAACAATTTCAGGTCTGATATTTACAACCATATGTGTCTCCTAATTGCTCTGAGACAGGCATTAAATCAGGCATTAAATCATTAAACTATGTTCTTAATCAGAGACCTGAACCCTGGCTACACACCACAATCACCTCAGTAACTTTTTACAAATATGAATGTCTGATGACCTGTCACAGAATGATTTTAAAAGAACCTCTGCAACTGAGAGCCTGGACTTTACTATTTTGTTGTTGTTGTTGTTGTTGTTTTTTAGAAGTTTCCCCAAGTGATTCTAATGGAACCAAAGTCACAAACTGTTATCCAAATTATTATTATAATCATCTAAAATGTACTAAACATTTTTATAGCCAATCATATTAACCAAGTGGGTGAAATGCTATCATCTGGACACTAAAGAAATTTACATACTAAGCCACCAGCAAGTTAGCATGTATCTAAAAGGAAAACACTGAGCGTTTAAAAATTTGAGGTCTAATCCTGAGTCTCTAACAGGCTCGAACTCTAACTTGAGTAGCTAGTTTGTTGTACTCCTCTGTACCTTATTTTTCTCACTTGTGTAAGTTGGATGAACTAAATAATCTCTAGGAGAAATTTTAAATTCAAGCATTTAAAGATATTTCTGTAAGAATCAGTTAAAAATGAACAAAGAAATCAAGGATTATATGCAGGTGGGATGCACAAATAGTCTTGTTTAGCTCGATGGTGAGATTTAATATAGAGTCTCAGACTCAGATGCCTTCAGGGGCCAAAGAGTTAGCATCAATTTGTGAAGCAGCTAGGTCTCTGAAGTATGAGATCTGTTGTCATCATAAGGCTCGTCCAATGTCTAATGACATTCAAATTCAATTATATAGAACAGTGGTTTCCAAAGTAGACAGAGAAGACAAAGAAGACAGCCCCACAAGTATACCAAATGATCCACTGGGCTGTAATAAAACAATATGTTTTATCAATATTTAATACATGGATAGACAATAATGCATATGTAAATGTATAAGTTGAAATACCTATATTGGGAAGGAATGCACAATGCTTCTTAAGTTATTCAGTACATGATTTTAAAAGAATGCTTAGACACAGCTAATATAGATGGATCACCTGTCCTTGAACAAGTTACTTAACTTCTCTGAATTCCTAACCAAAATGGGAATAGTAGCGAAATTTTCCTTGCATGGCTGTGATAAGATTTAAATGAGACAATGCATACAAGTCTCATTGAATGTTAGATATTATCATAACCAATTAATATCCAAATCAGCTCTCTTATAGTCTACTAAATCCATTTTCCATCTGCCCTTTCCATTTCAGATCCCTCTGTTATACTGTTAACTCAACTGACTTTCTAGAACACAGACCAAACACATCACTGTACTGCTTAAAACACATACTTCTTCATGTGATTGCATGCACGAGTGCACACACACACACACACACACACACACGTATTAGTGGTTGGTTTCCCATTGTCTGAACAGCAAACTCAGTAGCTAGCCCAGCAGTCAAGACCATTCACAAACTGACCCTTCCACCTCCCCTGGCCATTTTGTCATCACTCCTTGACACAGACGCAGTGGTCCACTGGCGCTAGACTCTATCTTAAGTGCACCAAATATTTTTACATCTCTTTGTTTATCTCATTTAGGAAATTCCTTCCTCTGCTTTTTCCTCCCAACAAAGTCCCACAGCCTGTGGTTGTTGATTACTTACTGTCTCTTGAGTAGGTCTGGTAGAAATAGGAGTAGACAAATTTAGAACATATTTGGGATGTCTTCAAAGACATCAAAACTTGCCAGTTGTGACTAGACAAATGATTAGTTTTTATGAGACAAACTGAGAAAATCACCAAGCCTGAAGCCATCCGGGTTGATTTAATCACTGTCCAGTGGGCCTGGCGTGTACCATGACACCCAAAGGAAGCCAGAACTAAAGAAAGATAAGTGATGGAAGAACAAGGCAGGGAAGAGGAAGTGCTAGCTCTATTAAAATAAAAGGATTGGAGCCTAGGTGTTAAATAAGTATGTGATCATCTACAACTAACTCAGTAATGCTTGGTCTTTCTTCATTTGTAAAGTCAAGGAAGCTGCAATAGAAAATATATGAGATTCAGCTTTTACCATTCTGTCCTGCTCCGTACAAAGAGCCCAAAATTAATTATTACATGTAGTTTTACATTTATGTTGTTCAACTTTAACCGTGTGTGTGTGTGTGTGTGTGTGTGTGTGTTTAATCCTGGAAGCAAAGGGAAGATAATGGTACATCGTTTACACCTTAGACATCAGAAAATCTCTAAACGTGATCTAAATAAAATAAGTGCCATTTTAAAATATCGGAGTATAGGTATTCCAGATGGTATGCTATCCTGACTCACTTTTCACCTCTTTTCTATTTATTACCCAGGGGGACTGAGGTTTAAATTCCAATTCAATCCCTTTAGCGTTAAGATAAACAGGTGTTTTTTGGCTTACATAGTGCTTGTATTGCTCTTTAAAAGTTGTTTGAAGGGATGCGTGGGTGGCTCAGTTGGTTAAGCGGCTGCCTTTGGCTCAGGTCAAGATCCCAGGGTCCTGAAATCGAGTCCCACATCAGGCTCCTTGCTCGGCAGGGAGCCTGCTTCTCCCTCTGCCTCTGCCTGCCTCTCTGCCTGCTTGTGCTCTCTCTCTCTTCAACAAATAATAAATAAAATCTTCTTAAAAATAAATAAAATAAAAAATTTAAAAAAATAAGTTGTTTGAAAATTACATTTCTATTTATCAAATCATTTGAAATAATACCAGATGCTCTCACTTGTAGGAAGCCAATGAGAATTGCTTTGTAAAGTAAGGATACTTTGGGTGGGACTGGTCCTCACCAATATCTGAAGATTGGGGTTTTTAAAAGTTTAGAACATTTAGAATGCATATGTAAATATAAATGTACATAAACTGTTATGAGAGGCAGAAGAGTCATCTAATATCATGGGTGCTGGCCAGTATGGTGGCCACCACCCACACGTGGCTGGTGAGCCTTAAAATATGGGTGGTCCAAATTGAGATGTATTACTAAAGTTCTAACGCCAAAAGAATAGACTACCTCGTTAGCAACTTTTATGTTGATTACATCTTGAAATGATAATTTTGATATGTTGGTCAAATAAAATGCATTTTAAAGATACATTTCACCTATTTCTTTTTATTTTGTAATGTGGCTGCTAGAAAAATTTAAATGACATATATGGCTCACATTGCCTTTCTCCAGGCAATGCTGCTCTAGTGGCCTTAAGTATGGCATTTTACCTAGAGTAATGCATACTCTATATCTATATTTATCACAGATACAAGAAAATGGAAATTATAATTCTGAGTGATTTATTTTCTTATTCTAGTAGAACTTGTTTTTTCCTATTTCAAAGTACACATCTAATTTGGAATGGATCCCCCTGATGACATTTCTCCGAAAATTTTATATGAATATAATAAAAAAAAAATTGTCAGTGATGTTGAAAGCCTTTCTTCATTAAAAGATTTTCTAGATGCACTTAACAAGAGCTTTATATAGCTCGCACAGAAAAAGTGCTTGAGGTAGCACAATGTACAAAAACAAACAAACAAAATGCAAATATGGGAAATACAGAAGTATCAGGCAATACTTTGTTGCTTCTAAGTCAAAAATATACACTTTATGTATTAAATTAGCGATTGAACACATAGACTCAGGAGGAGCCTTAATCTGGCTTAAAGAGTTACTTCCTTTCACATAAAAAAAAAAAAAAAAAAAGCAAAGAAAGAAAAAGACCTCCTTGAAAAGTTCTGACCCTCTTGCTTAAAAAATGGCCCAACTTGACTCAGACATAAATTATTCGCAAATATTATTATCCTTTTGTATAACACTTTTGAAGCGGGACAGATATAATGATATGTGGGGCTAAAATTTTGAAATCCCTGAGAGAATATTTTTTCACAAAGGTTTGGATCTGTAACTAATTAAAAATGAGACTTGTGTACAGAGATTCAAGTTCACATTAAAACTCTCCAATGGCAAAGACCTTTCACGTTTTGGAAGACAAAACTGTTTTTCTCTTTCCCTGTTGTTTCCTTTAATGACTGGTAATAAAACAGAAGGAAATACATTTTAGCCCTAAGACACATCTGGAAATGATATTTCAAATAATCCTCCCATTGGTCCCCCAGAATGAAGTTTAAGCACCCTGGTGACCTACTTCCCTTACCTCTGGAAACTCTTGAGATGAAATCAGAAGGGTATTGACAGTACTGCAATTTCCTTGGGGCTCGGGGAAAATAAATATGCATTCCACTCCTTTATAACTCAGCTGTGGTTACACCCACATTCATAACAGCACGATTCACAATAGCCGAAAGGTGGAAGCAACTGAAGTGTCCACAGACAGATGAATGAATAAACAATATGTGGCATGTACATGCAATAAAATATTATTTAGCCTTACAAAAGAAGGAAATCCTGCCACATGCATCAACATGGATGAACTTCGAAGACATGCTAAGTGACATTAGCCAATCACATAAAGACAAATACTGTGTGAATCTGCTTACAGAAGGTATCAAGAGTAGTCCCGATCATAGAGACCCAAAGTAGAAAGGTAGTTGCCGGGGGTTGTTGGGAGGAGTTATTGTTTAATGGGTAAAGGGCTTCAGTTTTGCGAAAGGAAAAAGTTCTGAAGACTGGTTACACAACAACGTGAATAGACTTAACACTATTGAACTAGACACTTATGGATGGTTAAGATGATAACTTTTAAATTTTATTTACGTGGTTTTTTTTAACCACCATTAAACTAAAAACAAAACAAAACAAAACTCAGCAGCAATACTTTCTTTAATTCACCGATTTAGCTGGTTGGGCCAATGATATTTGTGCTCTTCAGAAGACATCAGAATCTTCTTTGGCAGGGAAATTCATCGAGTATTCAGTGTTGGAACTCAAAGGCCCTGGGACAGCTAACCCACACCCACCATTGTTCATGTTAGTGCCAGGAGTGAGGTCCAGGGAAGCAAGATGGCTTTGACCTACAACCGTGAGGTTAATTGTCAGTTCAGCCAGGGCAAAAATTAAATTCCTTCACAACACAATACTCTGTTTTCTTACACATATCTGTGACCCAGCAAACCTTCATGAATAACATGTTATTATGAAATTTTTTTAATGAAAAACCAGCTCAGGTGTTAATCATTGCCAAGGTCTTATTTTCATCAATTGATTGCTTACCCCAAAGCTCTTTAGCAAATTTGAACCGAGTGAAACGTAGAAATGATGAGGTCTCATTAGTATCTGACTTCCCTGAATGTCTAGACTTTAGCAATTCAATTGTTATGGTTTTGATCTTCAACAGTAATGTGGGTTGATACAGAATCTTTTTTTTTTTTCTGCTGAATCTTTTGTTCAGAAAGCACTTAAATTGTGAGATGGCCTACGGTAAGTTTCCTTTAACTGGCATGTTTAGAAGACCAAATTTTTTAAGAGTTACAACAGACCATCATTATTTGTACGGAATACCCACCTGAAGAGGTTAAGACAAAATACAAAGAAAAAGAAAAAGGGAAGGAGAGTGTATGATTAGAGCTTCCTAATTAACTATTTAGAAAGTTCAGATGATACATTTAGACCTTAAAGTGTCTAATCCACCTGTAAAATATTCCCCATCTAGCCCTCCTGAAGGCCAGGCCACCTGCAAACACGATGTTTTTATAGTTTCATTTCCCTTGTTGAGAACAAAAACAATTCCCCAGGTTCATAGCTCCTGCTGTCCACAATGCCCATGTTCTCTCTCTAATCCACCGGAGCTTCGACTTCTGAGAAGATGCTCAACATGGCTTCCGCTTTTAGTTCAGTCAGTCTCTTGAGTGTAGTGTCTCAGTAATATTATTATTATCTTGCTCACATGTATTGTCATGACAACTCTGTAGAACCACAGCTCCCCACCTCTCCACCCAAGTGACCTGAGCATGCCACAGTGAGCTCAGAGGTTTCCATGGAAATTTTAAATTGTTGAGGGAGCATGGCAATACTTAGTCACAAGAAATTCAGACACCATGCAAACTAGTAGATCCAGAGAGTTGATATTTTCAGCATGAGATTCCACTACGTTTCTTTGATGACACCATATCTTTATGTAGGTGGATATTTAGCAGGTACTGTGGTATAAAGCAAGTACAATGCAAAAGTCAATTTGGACCAAGAAAAGAGTGTGACAGTGTTCAATGCAATTCCAAGTTTAAGAAGTTGTGCAGTGTACAACAGGTGCACCCGCCTTCTTAGTAAATAACTGTGATGACCTAAGAATAAAATTGAAATGGTATTTTTGTCTTTCAATATATGTGTACTATTTTTTTCAGATGGTTATTAATTTATTAGGACACAAATACTTATTGTTTGGACCTAAATACTTAATAAACAACTATTAAATATGTAAGTATTTCTTTTGGCCTAGAGACACCAAGGTCACTATGAACTGACAAAGTTAGGGATCTGCTGCTGTAGGAAGTCTTAGAATTGATATTGTGGTTGATTATTGATGCCCCAACACACCTTCTGACAATGATGACACGGAGGAATTCTATTACCAAAAAGTTGGACAACAGCAGGGATTGAAAAGCTACTCACAGATACCACTGCTAAGCGATTGAACATGAATTCCAACCTGAAACTTAGATTCTTTGTTGAAATAATGGCTCTAAAGCATATTGAAGAGTCGGCTATCAGTGGCTCTGCTTCTTGGTATCATATACCAGGAAACTGTCATTCTTTTTTAAAGTAAACAAAGTATAGGAGCCCTAAACAAATTTCCCTCTAGCCTTGACATTCCTGACCCTGCCAAAATGCATCAGTGAATGCAAATCAATGGGGCACCCACAACAATCGTCTCTTGATAATATGTGCTTCCAGGTAGATACCTCCGAGTAAGAATGTTCATTACCTTGCATGTTATCCTGGAAATCTGGTTTCCAGGCTGCCGAGAGTGATTATAACATCATGAGGAAGCCCATGGAAAGAAGTCATGTATGGATTTCATATGTCACTATCAAAGAGAAAACAAATGATTTTGGATTTCCTAGTATCATATTACTAAGCATTTTCTTGATTATAAGGAGGTCTGAAATGCTTGAAATACCCCTAATTTGATTTAAAACTCTGTTGTCATAATCATAATTCTGTACCAGTTGGTTGCAATATGTCAGCTGCCATTGGTGATCACTTCTGACCATGTTCGGGTTTTGTCTTTCTAGTCCAATTTTTCTCACTTAAGTCTTTTGCTAAAAGCCACTTCAAATAGATTTGGGGAAAAAAGTGGTGTAATACATTCTGGTAAAAAATTATGGTGATGCTCACTGAACTTCTTTAAAGTGGATTTGTCAACAAAATTGATGTTTTTATCATCCATGTTTCTCCACGTTCAGCAGTAGTAGCTAATCCCGCCAAGTGGGGCAACTTTTGGAGTTTTGTCTTAATTATCTGCATTCTTAATTAGCTAATGACCAGGAGACACAAGAATGTCTCCTGGATGCTCCTCTGCCTGTATCTAGTCTCCATTCATTGTACCCTCAGAGATTTTCTTTATTAAAAGCCATGTGGCTAAGGACAAATGGCCTATCTGTGTTATCTCCATCTTTATCAGCATCGAGGACGTTCCCTCGATGACACTGGGGTGTCTTTAACAGTAGCAGAATTTTCAGGAATATTTATCCCAAAGCCATCTGGCATTGATTTTTCAGCCTTAACCCCTAGGGTTTCATGAGGGTCTTAAGAGGAAAGTGGTAATACGTCTCTGGCCATTGCAATTGCCAACACGAGTGATACAGACTTTCTACACCAACTAATGTAGGTAACGTAAAGCAAAGAGCATCTTGGAAATGGTGTTGTCTCCTTAATAGTCAAAGATTTTAAGATTACACTGAGAGTTTGTTTTATGTTTATAGGATAATATCTAAAGCCAGAGAACCTGAGTGCAATCCTAGTCCTGAACTAGCTGAAAGTCTGAATAAACCACAAATATCTTCAGCCTCAGTGTCCTTGTGTGTGAAATGGGGATAACTTTAACACCTAAATCACAGTGGTTGGGAAACTAAATTTGAAAGTGGTATTCAAATATGAGTTAAAATTATCTAAGGAGGAAAGTGGTATTTTGAACTCAGCAGGATTAGGGAATCTCTTTGATTTTAGTCTATTTGCTGTGTTTAAGTTCTTATTTGTATATTGATTGTGAGTTACTAGTATAACTGTAATAGCTCTAGAGAATTCTTGCAGTAGAAATGCGCTTCTGTTGAATCCAGTCTTGTTATACCACTTCCTTAACACAAGTACCTATTTCCTTGAAAAGCACCTGTTTAGCACCTTTGCAATATCTAACATAAAACTAGTGTTTCGGTCATTTCAAAAAAACTCGTCCATTTTACAAAGATTTCAGTAAAGACAGGGTTACAACTCCATAAGCTTCTTTTCTTTTAACCCTTGGAGTTTGACTTTTGAAAAATTTCTTCTCAATTTAAACCAGTTTTTAATTCTATCATTTTGTCTCAAGAGCCAGAGGATTTCTAAGTTGTTCTTAATTTGTTTTCATGGGTAGAACATTCTGAAAGCCACTCTCCTGATGAAAATTAGTAAACAAACTCAAACAGGGGGCAGTCTGAGTGCTCACAATTTTCTCTTTCCACTCTTCCCAGAGACAGCATTGTTATTTAAAAATTCAGGAGCAAATATACCATCTTCCTTCCTCCTTTCTGACTTTTTTCTGATTGACCTAAGATTGACTCCGTCTGAGGCCTGTTTTGCATGCCACAGCTGATCGTTCTGTTCTCGTCAGCGTCTTGAGAGAGAAGGGCTCTTTTTCTGCTCATCAGTTAATGCAAATCACTTAAATTACATTCTTTCCTCATTGCCCACTCTGCCTGGCAGATGCAAAGACATTGATAAGCACCGATTTCCTACAGTTGAACGAGATGGAGATGCTTCTGTACTCTTGACATCAGCTTCAGCCCACCTGACTTTTTTATTTAGTTTTTTTTTATTTTTTCCAAATATGTTTATTTTATTTTTTCAGTGTTATTTAGTTTTGATGAATGTTCCTTGTTTTATACTCCTTCTCTGGTCAATTTATTTAAGTTCCAATCAAAAAGGAGTCCCTAATTATGCTTCTCCTGTGCAAACACTAAATAAATACTTACGGCAAGCCTTATGTATGCGCATACATATATATTTTTTCTCAGATGCCCAAGTTGTCCTAGTTTACTTTGGACTGTCTCAGTGTTAGCACTGAAAGGCCATCCTCCCAGGAAACTCCTCAGTCCCGGGGAAACTGGAATATGGAAGTCCCCCAGCCCCGTCTTATTTTTGGTTTTGTTTTCTACAGTTTCAATTCCCCATGATCAGCCGGGGTCAGAAAGCAGATGAGCCTCCTCCTAACCTCTTCAGAAGGTAAGTGGTAGCCTAATGCTACCTCACATTCACTTGACTTCATCTCAGCACGCAGGCAGTTCTTCCTCTTACATCATCGCAAGAAGAAGGGTGAGTATACTACAACAAGAAACCACATTCACGTAACTTTTAGTACAATCTACTGTTATAATTGTTCTACTTCATTATTATTATTGTCAATCTCTTATGGTGCCTAGTTGATAAATTAAACTTTAGTGTAGGTTTTACGTATGGGAAAAAAAAAAAAAAAACAACATAGTATTTGTTGAGTTCGCTACCATCCGTGGTTTCAGGCATTCACTGAGGGTCTGGAAACATATCCCTCACAGATGAAGGGGGAATGAATGTAGTTGGTCATCCTAGCACCACTGAACAGTGTGATTAATTCGGCCTATATTTAGGTCCTCCTAACTTTCTCGAAAATCATTTCCCTACAAAGCTCTTTTTGTAGGTAGGAGCTCTGTATATGAACAAGTTCAAATTGTGTCACAGTGACTCGGGGTCAGAGAGCTCTGCAAGCCTGCCCTTCGTTTATGAAACACTCTTTCTCTTAATTCTCAGCATTCTATTTTTATCCCTTTTCTTATTGTAGCCCCCTTGCAAGCTTCGGAGGGCTGTATAAAATAGGATCACTTGAACTCTGTTTTTGTGAATTAATTGGTTGGTTTTAACTTAAGCAGTCAGTTCAGTTATAAGAAAAATGATAGATAATGTAATTTAAGTTATTAACTGTGGATTTATCTCATAGCAGAATTAGGGGTGATTTTATTTTCTTCTTTTCTAAATCACTATGTGCAGGTGTTGATTTTACAAGACAAAAATCTTTTAAAAATAACTTTAAAATTAGGTTTTAAGTAATCTCCGTTAAAATGTATAATGTTCACCAAAATCCATCCATAAGACCTCAGCATTAATGGTCAGGGCTGCTGCCCTGGGGAATACACATAGAAAATTACTCTGGTCTTCTGTCCAGAAAGACATCACCATCACACCAGAAAAGGAAGACACCTATCAGGATCTAAGAGATTGAGAATTGTGGAGCAGGTCAGGCATATTTGATAAGCTGACAAGGTCAGTTCAAGAATGAATGAAACTCCTGGACGAGATAACCAGAGGCAAAATGGGATTTGGAAGGGAGGAAAGGAACTAAAAAAATAAGTCTTAGAGTATTTTTTTTATTGGACCAAAGGAACTTTCATTTATTCATATACTCATGGATTTACTTAAAAATACTTACTTGATACCTTCTATGTGCCAGTCTTTACATCAATAAAAGAGAGGTATACAAAATCATTGCTCTTTCAGGACTTCTATTCTAGTGTGGTAGTGACAATAGATAGCAAATATAGTAAGTGCATAGTATTTTAGAAAGTGGAAAGTGCTATGGGAAAAAACAGAATAGGCTTAGGGACATCAAGATGCAAGGTAGGGTGGGTAGAAGAAGGATTATGATACTAAGTTGCAGAGCAGTGAAGGATTCAACTAGTAAAACTTCTTAAAAGGGACCAGGCTTTACCTAGAAGAAAGTGAATGAAAACAGTGCCTTTGCAAAAATGCACCAGGATTCCAAATGCTGGAATATCTAACCTGTGAGGAAGGACAAAAGAGGGACATTGAGTTAATGTCAACCAGATGTGCCCAATTTGGGCCTCCTTACCTTTAAAACTTGTCTGTTCCTATTTGTCTTTACCACAGCTGTAATGAGCAAAGCAGTAGTGTTAATAGTTTCTGGAATATCATGGTAGGCAACTATAGAAAGTTTATTTTGTATAGACAAGCATCATCTAGCATTTTCTATTGCAATCTAGGGTAATATGGAACTCATTAGGGCTTTCCTAATGGAGCAAACAGGTTTCTATTCTCATCCGTTTTTCTTCTTTGCCTGATATCAAATGCTACCAAAAAATAATTTTAGTATTTTAATTAATGATTGACTTTAGGGTATGCGTGAATACATTTATGTGTTGTAGAAGCGAAAGACAGAATCAAAAAGATTTTAAACTATGTAGATAAATGAAGCCATTAAACCCATGATAACAAGAAAGCGCATCATGGGGGAAAAGGTGTTGGCAGTAAGCCGGCATTTTATTAGTTAAAATTTCCTATGTTGAAATTGTCTTGAAGTTCTGCACAAAAGTGCAGAGAGGATATGTATCGATACGATGAATGAATGAGCATAGAGAAGAATATAATAATGACTCTAAACTCTCATGCATTATGAAAACGTACCCATATATCCACTGTTGCTTTTTATTAAGAAAACTGAGCCTCCCGGAGGAGAAACATTATATAAATTGTACTGTTTAAAAATTGCTGTGTTCATTATGAGGAGCTTAATTATGGTCATCATTTACCCCCAAAAATCAAAGTCTTGTCAAGGAATTCATAATAATGAATGTTTCTCATTAAAAATTAATGAACAAGTGGCTGATTCTGAAGGTATAAAGTCTGTGGACTATCATTATTTTCCTTTCGTGTTTAAAGGAATTAATATTCATGCAAATTAGATCCAAATGACTACAGTTTAGGTGGTTACTTAGTACTACAGATTATGGATTTGTTTATCACCATAGAAGCCAATTACATTTGTCAGCATAGGCTAGATTATGCTGTGATAAACAAACCTGGAAATCTCAGCGGTTTAAGAAGACAAAGGTTTCTTTCTTGCTTGGGCAGAATGCGCTGTAAATCAAGAGTACCCCCACAAAGCCATGCTTCTCCCTACCATGACTCAGCAAACTATGAGCCTTTCATTTTAAATCTCGGCCATTTCCCCACTTTCGGGATCATCATGGAACAGAAAGAGTGAGGTAGAAGGAAGGTTGTTCATCAGCTCTTAAGTGCTTCAGCCTGAGGTAGCACACGTCACTGCTGTTCACAGCCCAATGCCACGTGGTTTTGACTAGCCCATCTGGGCTGTGCAGCGGGAAACAGACGAGTATTCCGTGAATGATAGTGCACCTACAACAGCAGAAGCAAATCCCAAAGAAGAGACTGGTAAAAAGCATATTGCCTACCAGATAAAGCTCTGCTCAGAGTTTTTTGCCCAACACCCCGCATGAGGGAGAGGACAGAACATTCCAAAACACATCTGAAAACATCTCTGTATCTCGAAAACGATGAAGTAACGCTCAGATCCCTTAGTTCGCGATGTCATTGTCCTTGCATCCCTGTGATCGGAAACATATTATAATAACTGCTCACAGTCCAAGACGGATCAAACCATCAGTTTAAAAAAAAAAAAAAAAAAGACAGTTGGTAAATCCATCTCGCAAAGGGAAATGGAAGGAGTTACTTCCTTGAGCATGGCGGGTTATCAACGGCCCAGGCAAAGCCCTGCTCCTCAGGGGGAGGTACTGCCTTCCGTTAAAGGGAGTACTGCTCCCTTGGCCAGATTAAAAAGGAAGACGGTGCTTTGACTGGGAAAGAAAAACACTTCATTCTGAAGTCTTGTTTGAGAACACACACAATTTAACTTCCCGTTCTTCTTCATCCCTAGGCTAAAATAGCAAATAAATGAAGGACTGACTTAATTAAATGCATATTTTAACAGCATTTATCTGGCATTGATTGGCTGAGGCCACTTACAGTAAAGTGTGGAATAGTTAATACAAGTGCTGGCCATCTCCTAAAGGAGGTGACCTCAAGGTTATATAATTGTAGCAGTAATTTATTTAGCTTAAAATGAATGTGTTCTCAATTAGGTTGGTAGGCATTATAATAACACAAGTGGGATTTATATTTGCTCATGTCTTGGCTGTGAGGGTTTAGTTATTGGATTTGTTTGCCTATATTTAGTCCTCCAATTCAAGATCCCTCCCTCCCAGTAAAGATCAGGAGGCTCGTTCATGCTGATTAATAGAGGCCCAGTCTTCATGTTGCAGATATGGGCCTGATCTCGCCGGAGGCCACAAAGGAACAGACATGTAGCAAAGCCGCCAGAAGTCAACATGATCTAGGGGGTTCTGTTAGTGGGAACTGTTTCTCCCCCAGGGCAGATCCATTGGCATCTTAAATTTGCCCCATAAATTGGCGATTAATATGAAGATACATCACTGCTAGGGCACGGTAGGATTTACTGCAGGATTGATGTGGTTGGAGTTCATGTTTTAGAAACACACCTTCTCTTCCTATACTCTGCTAGACCTCCAAGGCAGATAAACTGGTTCTCTATAGCAGAAGCAGCAATCATCCATGACGCTCTGCTTTCACATTTGAACTTCTGATTCTGTTTATTCAGATAGGGGAGCTGAAACGTCTTTACCTTTCCTTGGTCAGATGCAGTAAAGAAATTTTCAGAGTCAATAAGCAAATGGCTGAGTCTTTACCAACCCTGGCCCCACCCAGGTCTCTGAATTTTTCAACCTTTGCATGCACGCCAAGTGTGCAACTGGTAATTCTGTATGAACAGATAAAATCGATCATGATTATCATTTTCATTTATTTACAAGCTGTCAGAGATGAGGGGTCGGTGGCTCACAGGGTCCCACAGAGACTGATCTGGAAGGACTCAGCCAGTAGATGTCTCTATTAGACTCTCATAATCATGAAGTATTCATGTCCCCCTGGGAGGGTGCCAGCCCTCTTAGGATGAGTGTAGCCTGCTTGCAGAATGTGTATTTTTATCCAAAAATTTTAAAAAATCTCAAAAGGAAATCTGTCACCAGTTGCCCTTGTGTTCTAATTTAGACTGTCAACTTCACAACGCAGTTTTAGATCAACCAGTGGGGCAGGAGGACCCACTCTTCCCCCTGACGGATGGAAGGTTCTCTACCGTGAAAGCCCCCACCTCAAATACTACACCTATGCAACCTTCCTCCTCCAGGGAACTGAAACTAACACTCACCTCATTGTCCGCTCTGAGACCATCTGCTTTGCAGTGAGGGCTTTCACCACAAATTTATGGTCCCTGGGAAGAGTAGAGAGATTTTTGGTTTTTTATTACATATGCAACAGATTCAAGTAAGTGATCAAACCTTACTGCTGGAGATGAAAACTGTCACCGAAGCAGGAAGTTGTATTGATGTTCTCCAAAGCAGAGTGCTCGCCACCAGCTCACTTTTGTTTGTACTTAGTGGCTTTGCAACCCAGAGAAGTTTGTTCAAGTATCTATTGGCACAACAGCAGAAGGGAGGAGAACTTTATATTTAAAGGTTGCATAACCGGGGTGCCCGGGTGGCTCAGTGGGTTAAGCCTCTACCTTTGGCTTGGGTCAGGATCTCAGGGTCCTGATATCGAGCCCCACATCGGGCTCTCTGCTCAGCAGGGAACCTGCTTCCCCCTTTCTCTCTGCCTACTTGTAATCTCTCTCTCTCTCTCTCTCTCTGTTAAATAAATAAAATCTTCAAAAATATAAATAAATAAGTAAACCAACAAATAAATAAATAAATAAAGGTAGCGTGACCAAGTCTCAGGTCCTGTGATGCCTCTAGTCTCAGGAAACACTGTCCAGTGGAAAGAAAATTGGACTGGGTGTTAGGAGATCTGTGTCCCTCTTTTCATTCTCTGTGTGATGTCGAGTTACTTAACCTCTCTGATGCTGTTTAGTTCTCTGTGGCATAGGGACTAGAACGAGAACAAAGGAAGACAAACTTCTTGAAAGCAGTTTAAAAATTCTTCCTTCTCGGGATTTTCCCGAGGTATGAATAGGATATTTAATCCTCCTGAATCACGCTCAAATGCTGTCGATTCTTTCCCCCCACCCCTTCTTTTCTCGTTGGTCTGGTCAGTAGGAAGTCTAAGAATGCTTTTTTAAAGAAAATTGATGAGAGGGGATTTAATAGGTAAAATGAAGTCTTGGGATTATTTGAGCATATCAGAGATTTTTATTTATGTGCTCTCTAACACCCTCTTTATTCCGAACATGGGGTCGGTATTCAGTGTCAGAAGGACAGCACTGATGACAAGTCAGATTATTCATATCCTCTTTGATTTGTGAGCTGTCGCTCCGGCTCTATTTTCTTAGCTCTTAAACTGTGATGGAGGAAGAGTGTCCTTTGCACCAAGAAATGTAACATACCAGAAGAAAGCCATGACCAACTGCTCCAGCCTCCATGCATTCATCACCCGTTCATTGGTGTGTCCACTGGGAATCTCCTTTATGCCTGAACCCCCGCTGATGGGGAAGTGCTGCTCACATCCTGGTTCCTCCTGTCAGGGGATCATTCTCCTGTCTGGGAGGAACATCTTCAGGTGAATACCTCCAATGCTAATGGGTACATTGGATGCTACTTAGGATTTAAAGCACCGAGAGAACCCAAATGAGGGGATTTCATACTCTCAAACTAGTGAGGGGAATGTGGGTCAGAGAAAGGCCCCAAATAGAATTAATGTCACAGATGGGACCCAGTTGATAAAAGGAAAAGTAGCTGCACAATGGGTGAGGGGAGAGGAGGAGGATGTCTTAAGTACCAAAAATAACGAGAACAAAGGAAGACAGACTTTCTGGAGGAAGTTGAAAAGCTTCTCCATACTTCACTTGAAAGAAATTGTCCTGAAATTGTGAGAGTATTCATACTACATACAGATGTGTGGAGAAAATAAAGATCCTTTATTCCCTAAAGCTGTTATGATCTTCATGGGTAGTAAAGGGAAAAAAGATGAGCTGTTTAAAATCTGGTCCAAAATATTGCAGATTTTGACTCACCCTCTTTGCGAGAGCTGGTCAGTGTTCCAGAATTCTTCTCTTCTCCCTGATTCTATCCTTCCCTAGCCTCTGCTGCAGGATTCCTTTGCACAGAAGCCCTAATTTTTGATCCAGCATCGCCTTCCTCTTCAAAGGCAAACCAGCCAATAAAGCTCTCAAGATAGAAGGGCCAGGCACGGTGGGACTCTGTCCGTGCAGTGCCCCACGTTCCTCCCTCCCTCTCAGATCAGCAGGTGGCAGGGTGACATCTGTCCTCCCTGCTTCCTGAAGGTACATATGTTCCTGAGCTGGAGTGAGGGAGACTTGCCCACTATAGAATATAAACAAGAGAGGTAATTTGAAAATAGCATACCTATTTCAAAACCATGCAAGTTAAACAGAAAGTTCTTATATGTGTGACTTCAAAGCACTTTTAAAAATTCCCTCTTTCGTCACTACAGACGAGCCAGGGTCAAGTTTGTACTTGTTCACATTTCAGACAATCAGCTGATGGACAAGAGACTTCTACTTTCATTGTTTTAGGCTTTGGGCTCCTGAACGGTAGATGGGAAAGTATTCATGTTATATAGAAACGTATCTTTTTCTTCAGCAGTGGCAGGAATGCTATATAAAATTGACACTTCATCCAATTAGGTTAGCATCAAACATTTGAATCCATTTCATGCTAAAGATTTTTTCTAGTATCCATTTTGTAATGCTGACGAGCCAGGCCAAATGGAAACAGGGCACAAAGACGATAATTGCCACTGCAGCCTCAGAGATTCAAAACATTGTTTTGAGAGAGCGGTATCTAGATGAGAGGAACATTGGGACAGACACAGCTCTGAGACACACACGCTTGAAGTCTGCAATCACTCTGATCAATGGAGTTTCTGAAGTTCTACTCTGGAAAGTGAAGACTTTACTCAGAAGGTGACGAAGGCTGGCCTTGTCTTGCAGCTCTTTTAGAAGAGCCTGGAATTAATTTTAATTTTAATAACTTCATTGGCATGACAGGGCAGGCACGTTTTGTGAAAGTCAATATAACCGAAGCCCAGTGGGCGCCTGGGTGGCTCAGTCGTTCAGCGTCTGCCTTCGGCTTAGGTCATGATCCCAGGGTCCTGGGATCGAGCCCCGCATTGGGCTCCCTGCTCACCGGGAAGCCTGCTTCTCCCTCTCGCATTCCCTCTGCTTGTGTTCCCTCTCTCACTATGTTTCTCTCTGTGAAATAAATAAAATCTTATATATATATATATATATATATATATATATATATATAAATAAGCGAAGCCCTGTGTGGAGATGGATTGCACCATCTCTTTCCTTGTGCTCTCCTCGATGACCACGTCTGACTATGAGACTGCCAAGGCCAAGGCAAACACTTGTTTCCCTACCTCCTCACCCCTTCCATCTAATTTTCTACAATAAGTAGTGTTTGAGAAAGCTAAAGGATTTAAGGAAATACGCTACTTTTACATGTCTCCAGTCATTGGATTTTTTCCAGCTTTATTTCTATACTCTGGTCAGTGAGCCCAAAATGGATAAATAAATCTACAGAGTTTGCAAATTGGCTGTTTAGAAAAACAATCTAGCATATTTGTGAAATGTTCTCTTTCTGGCATGGCACGTATAAATATTCTACATTTATGACCATTGTCAATTCGAGGACCTTTAATAGTCATGCCAAGATCGGAACTTGCAATGATGTGAGAAAAATATATCAATATATACAACACTCATATTCAGGGTGTCTGTAAAAATATAGAAACATGGGTAAACACATATAATGCCATCAATGACATTGCTAATCCATAAGAACAATTAAATAATATGGAACAATATTAATGTATCTTTGCTAATGTCAGCAAATTTAGTAATATTAATGATGATATTAGCACAGATACCTTTTCCCACCTATGTTCCAGACTTTATGGACACACTGCACAATGTGGTCCCAAATGTATTTTTTTAACATGTGCATACATGTGCACATGTTTAAAACACCAGAGAAATATACAACCCAATTTTTTTAAAGATTTTATTTATTTATTTGTTGGGGGGGGAGAGAGAGAGCGCACTAGCACACAAGTAGGGGGAGTGGCAGGCAGAGGGAGAAACAGGCTTCCCACTGGGCAAGGAACCTGATGTGGGACTCGTTCTCAGGGTCCAAGGATCATGACCTGAGCTGAAGGCAGACGCTTAACTGGTTGAGCCACCCAGGCTCCCCTAGGTACAGCCCAATTTTAACAGTGTGTTTTTCTGTGAGATGAGGTTATATCTCATTTTAATTGTCTTCTCTGTTTCTGATTGTTCCAATATTTCTAATATTAGCATGTGTTACTTTGAGTTGAGGGAAAATTAAAAATAAAAAAGACAGCAGAATAAACCTGGGAGATGAATTCTACCTGCAGCTCCAGTTGCTTGGAATCATGGTTGTGAAACTCACACTTTGCAGATAAATGACATGTTTTAAGGATCCAGGGAGAAAAAAAGAAAAAACAAGAAGTATCAGAAGGTCCAAATGTTTATCGCCTAATGCACTGATAGTAATAGTCTCGATATAACCATTTTCTTCCATAGAAGTTTCTAGGAAAAAAACAGAATGTGATAGCATGGTTTCTTCATCTTCTATTTCATTTGACCAAAGCACCAAAAGCGTTCTGAAAACACAACTAAAGCTCCGTTAACAACTATACATTTAAGGGACAAATTACACAAAATTTGCTCTTGGAAGGTTACAAGAAGGAGTAACGTACATGTACATTTGCCTTTGGCAGGTATTTTTAAATATGAAGGGTGTTTTAATTCATGTGGTAACAGGAACAAATTATCGGTTAGATTTATGAGAAGAGATTCAAGAGACTATCCTAGTACTCATCTACAACCAGTTCTGCAAGGGTGTTTGTGTAGCCCGAGTGGGTGCACGCAGAATTATTACTATAGTCTACAGCAATGGTCGGTTCCAAGCTGCCCTGTGATAACATAGATTGAATTACGCGGTCTAATAACTTGGGAAAGAGCTTTATCATGAAACTGAATGTGTCCAGTGGTTTTTATATGGCTCCGACCTCTTATAGATCGTTTTCTCTGACACGATTTCTATAGCCTTATAAAACTTCTCACATGTTTAACCTGTACATATGAAACCCAGAAGATGAGAGCCCCGTCCTGCCGAGGTAGCAATCACTTTCTCTATAAGGAAGACCACAGGTTCCCATAAACCTTAAAGACAGAATATAATTTGAGTTTTTCTCCTGTGGAATATTTCTAATGCCGAAGTGTACAACATGACCCAAGCACATTTAAGGTACATTTGAAAGCCGTTCAAGAACAAAACTGAAAATAGGCAGGGATCAAATGGTTCTGGCCAGTCCATCGGAGAATACTGGGTTCATGCCTCATAGGCGTACCTTCCTCTTGCCTTTGAGAAAATGACCTGTCGGCTGTTGTAAGGGAAGAGTTTTCATTCTGTAGACGATGGAGCCAGCAGATGATTTACCCCCAAGAGGAGAAAATAACAACTCCTCCATAGAAGACACCGCTTTGCCTTCACCGAGAGGCATCTGAATAAAGAGAACTCTGCAGGGCACTTTGGTCAGAATGATGGTGTCACCAGCTACTTCAGTAGATTTTTTTTTTTTTGTTTAATAAAAATTCTTGTACCTTGATCAATGTCTGCTCTTCAATTTAGAGCTGAGATTAATTCTCCAAGACACATTATGGTACAGTATGAACACCCGAAGTCATCTTCGAACTGCTTGCTTTCACATTTGGCATAACTAATGTACCACCTTAGAAACTGCTTCTATTGACCTTTAGATTAAAAATATGTTGGATTATCGTGATTGACACTTTTAAAATGACTCATTCTTGCCAAACACAGCATAACAACTTTTTTAAACATTCCCTTTTCTTTACAACTGCCTCGACTTTCATTACACGAAACACGGCTGGCTGTATTCTACACCGTCTCTCATTGATTGCCTAATGTGCTTTTTTTTTCTTCTTCTTCTTCAGAGTTCAAGATTTACATTTGAAGCTAAATGTTTCAGTGATTGCTCTGTTGGGTTTCATTATACCAGTGTAGTTAATCAAAGCATGTCTGGCCTTGCTACCATGATTCATTGTATGGTTTTTTGAACTTAATCATTTACACAGAATGAATATACACATTATCACAGGGCTGGATTTCTTTCACAGCCTGCATGACACAGCACTGTGATGCCTTTGTCAACTGCTGGTTCCTGAGAACGTCACAGTTGCTAGCGTTTTTTGTTAAGACATTTCACGGATGGGCTTTCCATTAGAAAGAAGCAAACAGGAAGCCCCTGGGTGGGGCTACACAGAGCGGAAGAAATGCTGGCTGACTTGACTCATCTCCAGTTGGGCTACCTGGAAATCCTTTCATTTGGCCACGATGAGTCTGCCCATGATGTGTGTGGTCTTCCTGATCATAACCGACAAGTAACCTTTCCTCCCCCTCATCCCTAATCCCATCATAAGTTATTGACTCCTGGCATCTGGGTAGGGTCTGGCAGATCTCAGATTTGGGGGACAGCCTGAGAGAGTTACTGGGATTGTTGTTTTTACACCAAAGAAGCTAATTGTGTTAAGTACTAATACCTGTGAACTGGATCTAACATGTCTAGTTTCAGTGTCTAACAGGTCCAGTGATGCTCCCTTTGATACCCTCTTCCTCCACAGAAAAAAAGCAAATTCACTTTTAACCAGAACAGGTGGAGGGCGGGAGTCTACTTTAGGCTCCTGGAGATCAGGAGTCAGTTTTTTTAAGAAATTTGTAACTATGTTGTTAAGCACAGCCTTTACTAGAAATCAAAGTATATAAACTTTTAAGTAATTATATATATATAATATATATATTTATAGATTTTATTTTTTTAAGATTTTATTTATTTGAGATTTTATTTTTTTTTTTAAGATTTTTTAAGATTTTATTTATTTGAGAGAGAAAAAGCATGAGCCGGGGCAGGGAGCAGAGGGACAAGCAGACGCCCTGCTGAATAGGGAGCCGGATGCAGGGCTCAATCCCAGGACCCTGAGATCATGACCTGAGCTGAAGGCAGAGGCTTAACCAACTGAGCCACCCAGGCATCCCTCAATTAGGTATTTTAAAAGGAAATAAATGCTCAAAACTTATCACTTCCTGTGTATTTTATTAAATCGTACTATTCTGTATGTCCTTGAGGTTCTCTGTATCTAGTGTATCTGTATGATGCAAACAGGATATAGTAGCACACTGGCCTACATCTCTTCCTAACTCCACATTCAGTGATGTCACATCAGTAGCCTGAAATCAGCCATGATGAGAGTACTTACCTCAGGAAAATCACACATGCCATAAAACAGGACTTGACCTGCAGTTTTGCCTCTTCCTCGTGTGAAGTAGGTAGTATTTTCTTTTGCCTTCCAGAAAACTCGACTAAGTCAGTCTCAGAAAAATTCAGTAAATAGGGGCGCCTGGATGTCTCAATTGGTTAAGTGACTGCCTTCAGAATGGGTCATGATCCCAGGGTCCTGGGATTGAGCCCGGTGTCAGGCTCCCCGCTCAGCAAGGGAGTCTGCTTCTCCCCCTCCCCCTACTCATGTGCTCTCTCTCTCTCTCTCTCTCTTTCAAATAAATAAATAAATAAAATCTTTTTTAAAAAGAAAAGAAAAGTTCAGTAAATTATCTGGCCATAGGATTCTACTGCCGATATTTTCTGACTTCAGAATCCATTCTGTTAAGTCCTGTATTCTATTTCTCCCCTCCAGTGGAACATGAATGTGCCGCTCTCCCTGTACACTCATAAAAACTACTAGTGGCATTAACGGGTGTTTGGTTGGTGTATTTGTCATGGTCCTTGAGTTAGGTACCACTTAAGTACATTTAAGTTTAAACTTTTTTTTTTCAATCAGAGAGCCAATTGTTACACATTTCCCAACATACCACTCTCCAGAATTGGAGGTCCAGTTGAAACAAATCTACCCCCAGGAATGACCAGGCTCTGCTACAGCAATCCTGCCCCTTGACTTTCACATCCTCCTTGCCTCTCTTCCACGCCATGTCTTGACCCCAGAAGAACACTGAAAAGGATTCCTAGAAATAACTAATTTTTTTTTTCTGTTGATAAAAAAATCCCAGTTACTAGAATTTACCCATTGTCAAAACTCTCACGGGTCTTCTTCAGGACTCACCATCACTACCACCAATTTTGTTTACTGTCTTCAGCCAAGATGCTCCCATCTGGTTTCAACAAGGAAGCAACGTGAAGGCGGTAGAAATGAGAAAAGGAGAAAGTTATACAGACATAGAAAGAGGTGCTGGGTTTGATGGGCTTTGAAAGAATCACAGACTGAACTACCTGAGCCTGTCCTCCCTAGGCCATTCTGATTTGCTTTCCATGGAGAAAACAACCTCTTAATGGGACACTCAGGGCCCATGATGGACCAAGTACTCCCTTACTAATGTAGGATAAAGGAATTGAATGGCATGGTAGCTGGGAGCCAGAGACTGATAAAATTATATGGGGCCCACCCACTTCTGTTACAGATTTTCTTAGCATTATTTGTGAGCACACTCACAAAAGAAGCACTAAGTCACTCTTTGTGTCTACTAGTCACATTTTGTGGGGGAGTGAGGGTGAAATGTGCACATGTTCTCTTGGTGGAGCTTCTCTAATGGGATATTCTATCCCCACCCCAAAGCTCTTTAAATGGTGATCCAAAAGCCTGACCTCTGACACATTTCAGTCTTTCTGTTCATTATTGGTACCATATGCAGCAAGAATTACCTTCAGCTTTACCACTGACCCTGGAAGTCATGCCTTTCTCACAGCTTTATCTACTATGGCATAAAAATTGTTTCTTCAAAACTATTAGTCACAGCGAATACTTTCCTCATGTGTACCATCATCGACATCCTTGCCTGTTTGGTCACTTCAGATGGAAAGAAACTGAGAGGTGTCTGCCTCACTCCTGACTCAAAGAGACCCTCGATAGCTCATAATGGAAATGGGTGTATTGCAATTAGATATAAATCACACTCTGACTTTCCAAGAAGCTTTGTTCCCAAATGCAAAAGAAAAAAAAAAGGAAGAAAAAAGAAAAAAGTGATAGCAGAACTCTTAAGGTAGTTACAAAACTTCTATGCAACGATATCAAGGAAAGGTGGTAACAGAACTCATTTAACTATAAAGCCTAAAACTTAAAAACTAAAGAAAGCTTATCACGAAATTATTATCTATTGTTGGGATTCCTTTTATTCTCTTATTAAAAATGCTCTACAGCATTGTTTTTTCCCATATATGCATATATTTTCCTCCCCAGTCAGACTAAATATAAAGTATTTTGCAAATAGTAGTTGCTCCAAAACACTAGTCCACTGACTGATTTCAAAAGCTGTGGGATTCTACAAACTGACCCATTAAGCAGCTGCTCTCACCTCAAAGATACTCCTATTAACACTAAAATGCAAAATTAGACTTCACATAGGCTTGGTAATGGTGCTCTCGCCTAGTGTTCAATCCTATATATCAAAATTCTAATCAGGTAACAAGATGCTGAGAACATAGGTGGTGAGGTTGGCCTTCTATGCAATTCCATGCTATGTTATTAAGGAATGCTTCAAGCAAACTTGAGGTTGAAAGAAAAAATAAGCATTAGTGTCATACAGTAAAACTTTAGGGGAAGAAAAAACTAACAACATGATTTGGTGCAACTCACTTTTGTCAAATGAGCCATTTCTATTCTAGAGTTTGGCTTTAGACTGCTAGAATGTTCTGCAACTTGGGCCAAGTCACTTTAACTTGCCTACTGTCAAACCTTTTGTGAAAAGAGGAAAATAAGATTGTCTTTGTGCATTTGCTGTTCTAAAACAAAACAGCATATGCGACCATATGTGACAAAGTACCAAGGTGACCTATAAACAACAGAGATTTATCTCTCATGGTTCTAGGAGCTAGAAGTCCAAGATCGGGTTCTGGTGAGGACTTCCTCATAGTTCATAGATGACCATCTTTTTGCTATGTTAAAGCTGCGAGTAGCTTATGCTACTCATATGGTAGAAGGGGTGAGGGGTTTCTTTTTGCTATGTTAAAGCTGTGAGTAGCTTATGCTACTCATATGGTAGAAGGGGTGAGGGGTTTCTGGAGTCTTTTTCATAAAGGCACTAATCGCATTCATGAGGGATGCATCCTCATAACCCAATAATCTCCTCAAGGCCCCACCTCCCAACACCATCACACTGGAGATTAGTTTCAATGTATGACTTTGGTGGGGGACACATTCAGTCTGTAGCAAATGCATCATTGGAATATTTCCCTGGTGTTCTGGCAGGTGGTAATTCTGGCCTTGGTATCTGCAAGTGCTCAGAAGGCCGGTCCAAGGCAATACTGCTGAGTCCCTGGGACAATGGTGTGGTGGTAGTGGGGGTGGGGAGGGCATGGAGGGCTTGGGGTGGATAGAGAAGTCAGTCAGAAGGAGCCAGATACAGCTGCAGTGAGCTTTCTCAGCACAAAGCAGGATTCTGGCCTCTTGAGTCTGTGAAACACTCCAATTCACTGAAAGCAGAGAGGAGGAGGACTATATATATTTATATATTGATCTGCATGCTGGGGCTTCAAATGTGATTCATTATGTACCATTTCCTTTACCCTAATCCATCTGCTAAGGTTCTCTTCTGCTGTGCAGAAGGAATTTGAAAAAGAAATGCGACTTTAACTGGGAAGAGAGTAACAGCATGACATAGTTAGAACCACCTGCACTAAAAAAGATTCAAGATGGTATTTGTCAAATATTGGAAGATGTGTGTCTGCTAGCTGAGGGATAACGGGATGTTTTCAGAGACTGTTTTAAAGTTCTATGGCCAAGAAAAAAAAAAAGGCTGCATTTGCTTCTCATAATAGTGGTTATCATTTCTCTTGTGAAATGTTTATCTACTGGTGATCTCACTATGGTTTCCTTTGGATTGTCTTCTTGTTTTATTTTCTCTCACTAGAAAAAGCAAACATCTTGGTTCCTGTCTCTTTCTATTATAAGTACCTAGCATGTGCAAAGTTAAAACAAAGACTGCACATTTCCAAGAAACTGGATAAGTACAGTCAAGTGGATCCCAATGGAAATGCCATGGCGTGGGCATTTGGTTACAAATGCTTGTTGATTCTGTAAGAAGTGGAGGAGAGATGGGTCCAGAAGGGGGTGGGGGTGGCGAGAGAAGAGAGGATAAAATAAACAAATTAGGACAGAGCTTCCTAGTGAATAAAACACTACTATTCAGCTCAACTTAGAACTTTAAATACATGTCATACTAAATTTCATGTGTTGAAACCAGCTGATAATTCAGAGATTAGCAAAATTACCTATCATACCCATATGGGCATTTAAGTTTTAGTCTACTGATTTGCTTATTATCCACACATTCTGGAAGATACTTCCAGAATGGAAGATACTTCACCAAAGTGTATTTTTGAGCTTGGCCAAGGTATTTATTGTAGCTGCATATTTTCTTTGGTTCCTGGATCTAAAAGAAATTTTTTTATCATAAAACTAATATAACCGTGTTACTAAAAATCTGGACAGTAGGAAAAATGAGAACAAAAAATTGCTAAAATATAACCCCATTACCACCTTAAGATTGTTGGTGTATGATCTTTTCCCTTTGGGACTTTTTTTTTTTAAGATTTTATTTATTTATTTGTTTGTTTGTTTGTTTGTTTGTTTGAGAGAGAGAGATCACAAGTAGGCAGAGAGGCAGGCAGAGAGAAAGGGGGGGAAACAGGCTCCATGCCGAGCAGAGAGCCTGATGTGAGGCTCTATCCCAGGACCCTGAGATCGTGACCTGAGCCAAAGGCAGAGGCCTTAACCCACTGAGTCACTGAGCCACCCAGGCACCCCCTCCCTTTGGGTCTTTAATCCTTCTTTTCATTTTTACATTTTACTATAATCATTATATAAATATCACATGTTTATATACATATATGTAAATTTTATATATGCCCATATATGTAAAATTTTATATATATGCAAATTTTCTGTCCTATCTTTTCTCAATAAAACTATATTTTAATTATTCTCTTGTTCTGAGCTCTAAAAAATACAATTTAATAGCTGCATATTATTTGTGAATGGATTATAATTTGCCTAATTTGGCATTAAGTCCATATTAATATATGTATCTCAAAAAGTGGGGTCCAGAAGTAGATAGATTGGAATATACCTAGTTGGGAAAAAGTAAGGAGTGCCTCGGTGGCAAGTCTGTTAAGCATCTGCCTCTTTATTCAGCTCAAGTCATGATATCAGGCCCCAGGAATGGAGCCCTTCATCATCAGGATCCCCACTGAGCAGGGACTCTGCTTATCTTACTCTCCCTCTGCCCCTCCCCCTGCTCTCTCTCTCTCTTAGATGGATAAATAAATCTTTTTTAAAAAAGAAAAAGTTAAAGATGTTACTTTATAACATCTCCCGTCTACTATCATGTACTGTGAAGTTCTAGAAGAGGAACTTGGTGTACTCATTTCTCACACTTAATTAAACATGGAACAGTTTTCACCATGGAGCATAGCACAACGATTGGTGTTCCCTAGAGCACACTTTGGAAAACAATGGCTTAATCATTACCTTCTTATTAGAGAACTACTTTTTAAAACTTATCACTATAATAATTAAATAAGAATGTAACATCATATGCAAATAGATTATTGAATATTTAGGAAATTTTTTGAGGTTATATTCCCAGAAGTTCAAATAAAATGAAATAAATGGAAAATTTGCTATATTTTTAAGGTCTTTAATACGTATTACCAAATTTACTTTCTAGTTGCTTTACTGGTATATTAATTTTTTTTTTTTAAATATGACACTGTTCCATAGAGTCAGTTGTGATACTTTGGACAATCACTACTGCTCTTGGATTTGAGTATGGCTGAGAAAACCAACCAGTTCATTATATAATTGTATAATCAGCACTATAGTTCTACACTCTGCTGGGTGCACATACTGTTAGTCTCCTGAAGTATATCCCCTATGAAACTTAAACTTACTGAGTTTAGAAGCTGCAAACTCTGACTTCTGACTATTTCTGACTATCACACACTTAGATGATAGGCAGAAATTATTTTCTGGTGTTTATAAAGAGGCTGAAGATGGTGTGGTGTTGTATCTTTGAGATACCTAGAAAGTTGCTGATGCATGAGGTATGCTGAGTAAATATTGACCGAGTGGAGGAATGATTTAAATGCATGAATGCATACCCACAAAATGTTTCCTTCCTATCTTGAGATAACCCCTATTTCACCCATTTCCCCTTCACTGAGGTCCGCACTATACAGCACTGCGAAACTCTAAACCATGGACAGTCTAGGTTTGCCATGGAACTTAAATATGGCAGACCAAAAGTGGTCAGTGTTCTTATAAATGCTCACTTAAAGGATGATGGATATAAGCAGCAGATCTTGGGAGCTACAGGCCATTTGCGGGCTGTATGACCTCTTCATCAAATCTTGGACCTCTCTGAGCTTCAGTTTCATCATGTACAAAAGGAAGTTAATAGTACTTTTTCCTGGCATCTGGAAGTTCTGATAGATACAAAAGCACTTTGAAAAGTTAATACTGCAGGGCGCCTGGGTGGCTCAGTTGGTTAAGCAACTGCCTTCGGCTCAGGTCATGATCCCGGAGTCCCAGGATCGAGTCCCATATCGGACTCCCGGCTCTGCCAGAAGTCTGCTTCTCCCTCTGATGTTCTCCCCTCTCATTCTCAGTGTCTCTCTCTCTCTAATAAGTAAATAAAATCTTTAAAAAAAAAAAAAAAGAAAAGTTAATACTGCATTGAAAATATGAGGTATAATTATTATTTTTACTAAATCTACAGAACTCATCCCAAACAGTGAGAAGATCTCGAAAATGGAGTGTTAGGAGTTTGTAAATTAAAGAGAAAAAGTAATGGAATTTCTGGGCATTGATTTTCCTTCAGGTGGCAGGCCTAAAGACAACACCAGTGTTTTCCCTAAAAGAACAAAAGTCTTCACTCTTGCTGGTGTTTCCAGTTTCTTCAGAAGTTGCTAGGAGTAGCAAACATCAGAGTAATTTGCTGACTTTTGAAAAAAATACATTGTTGACAATTGGGATTACATTGTATCTCTTTTACCCTAGACTTTTTCCTGATTCTCCTTTTTATTGGGTTTTAATGAGACGTGATCTTGTGAAATGCTTTGAAACCTGATTAAAAAGCAACATGAATAAAGGTGAAGAAGAAATAACAGCAGTGTTGCAGACCTAAATAATAAATTAATGAAAAGGCAGTGGTAATTATATATAATTAGACACTTGACATTCATGAGGGATACAGACTGAGACCTTTGGAGTCCCCAAATTTATGAATTCAGAAATATTAATACATGCATTCTTGAGAGTTGTACATTTCTCAGGCATATCTTCATATCAAATTAACCATTATTTCAAACTTTGAAGGTTAGATCTTGCTCAGTTAGTAATTCTGGCAGTGGCCGGCATATTTTTCTAAAACAGTTTCACGAATCTAATTTCCTGGTCTCCATATACAGTTTATGATGGTCTTGTTTATCTTATTTACTTATGTCACTGCCAAATAAATATTGCACTTACTTGTTTTCCTAAAACTCCTAATTGTGGGGGCACCTGGGTGGCTCAGTGGGTTAAAGCCTCTGCCTTCAGCTCAGGTCATGATCTCAGGGTCCTGGGATCAAGCCCCACATAAGGCTCCCTGCTCAATGGGGAGCCTGCTTCCCCCTCCCTTCCTGCCTACTTGTGATCTCTCTCTCTCTCTCTCTGTGTCAAATAAATAAATAAAATATTTTAAAAAAAACACCAAAGTTTTAAAAAAACTCCTAATTGTGTACAAGAACCCATTTTTCGTTCTTTCTTTTTTAAAATTCTTTTTCTTTGTCTTTCTCTCTCCCTCTCTTTCTCCTTTTTTTCTTTTTTTCCTTCCTTCCTCTCTCTCTCTTCTTTTTTTTTAAACCACTACAACCCTGAGACCAGTTAAGAGTGCAGACACAGAGCAAGTGTGCTCAGTAAATATTTGCTTAACACTTTCTTATACTTCCTCACTTCCATGTCAGTACAAATGGTTGACTTTTTGGTAAGGATAATTTTTGCACAAAGAAACAAAGTGGATTTGTTTGTTTTGTTTATTTTGTTTCGTTTACTCATTTCATGAGATTACTGTCTGCTTTCCCACCCTGACTTTTTTTTCCACATGGAAGTCCTAATGCAGTAAATACCCCTTGGCCTCTCCCTTCTACTCTAAGGTGGTGGTGGTTCTCAACCAGGGGTGATTGTGCCTTGCATGGCAATGTCTAGAGACATTTGTTGCCAGTGAGGTAGGAGGGATGCAACTGGCATGTAGTGGGTAGAGGCCAGGGATGGCCCTAAACCTCTTACGGTGCACAGGACAGCCCCTTACAACAAAGAATTACCCAGCCCAAAATGTCAGTAATGTCAAGTCTGAGTTAGAGTGATGTGAGGTTTAGGCATAGTTGAGGATTCTTAAACCAGTCCTTGCCCCTTTTTCTTTTTTTTTCTTTGTGCTTACAAAAAACACACATTTCCCTCTGTTTACACTATTTCTTGGGGTACAGTTAGTGGGGCAGGATCTGTCTCCCACAGTGCAGACCTGCAGTTTGGGATGTATGTTCAATTCAGGGAGTAATCGTAAGCCCATATATCTTCACTCTCTAAAAATCAGGTTAAAATGAGGGATATTTTAATCTCCCTCTGTTTGAGTCCTGAATCTCTGTCTCTCAGTGCATTCTAAACTTGGGTAGGAAAGATCACTATTTGGGGGACATTGTTTATAATGAAGACAACATGAGATATAGATGCTTAATGGTCAGCTGGGTTTACTGACTAGCTATGGCTGTCCTCTCCTCACACCAGTCCTGCTAACACACCGTTGAAATGATGGTCATTATAGCAGTAGATGCTAAACATGTGGCAGTGGGGAAGATGAAGTCCTTGAGGCAGGGAAATTGAACAGTTCATTTATTTAAAGATAGAAGAATGGCTATGAAGGGAGACAAAATATATAGACATGGTACCCATTTGGGATATGCCCACTAATATATCTGTCCTCAACTTGGATGCTAGAATGTACATGTATTATTTCCGTCTGTCCAGAATACATCTTTTGAGAACAGAACCTACATTGTCCTTGGGGGATGACATTTCTTCCACTCTTGGTCCATGTGGGCCAACACCATACCTGGCTCCAGGGGTAGGCATGAAAACTGGCCCATGAGAACCTCTCTTCCGAGGGGTCTCAGTGAATGGATCAGAAATAGGCACACGCCCCAATCAGAACCAAACCAGTGTCATGATTTTACTGGAAGAAACAGAAGATAGACACTTTTTTTTTCCTGGGCTTGGGGCTATGAGTTTGTAGCCTAAGCTGCCATAGATAGGATGCATGAAATAGAAACCAACATACAAAATATAATGAGGTAGGAAATGGAAAGAAAGAATCTAGAACCTCATGCTGTCATTTAATCACTGAGCTCCAGCTGAGCCTAAATCTTGGATTCCTCATGTACATGAACCAATAAATTCCACCACTCCACCTTTAAAAAAAAAATGAAAACAACTTTACAATATAGAGCCTTAAGTAACAGAGACATCAGATGTGGACTCACCATCTCAATGTCCCGAAATAAGGTAACACCTCTTAATTCTGGATACGTATACATTGTCCATTGTCTTTGCAAATTACATACTCTTGATGCCCCTCAACTTCATTTGTTCAGCTGCTCTGGTCACATTTGAAAATATTTCCTACTGGTCACTAGACACTCTGCTAGCTATGGGTAAATTGATGCCATGAACCAGGTTATAGGTGAAACACAGTGTTTCTTGGCACTTATCTGACCAAACCCCAAGAAAAACCCACCAAATGCTGTTCTACAATGATGACTAAAATAACAACAAAACTGATACCACTAGCATCTATAGTTGATTAGTACTTTAGCACTTTTCAGATACTATGTGAAGTGTTTTTTGTATTATCTCATTGAATGCTCTCCCTAACCTTGTAATAGAGTCTTCATTTTTCTACTTTACTGAAGAGGAATCAGAGACAGAAAGAGGTTTAACAACTTACCAGAGGTTACAAACTTAGCAGGAAGTGGTGGCTTTGCAAATCAGATCAGACTCCAGACCCTGGGGCCCTAACCACTGTTTTCTCCTACTTCTCAAGAATACTCACCGCTGAGTACCTTTACAGCAAGGTTTTACAAGGATCAAAAATCTTACTCATTTTTCCTGGGAAATTCATTCGTAAAGTGATTCTTTTCTGGCATCTACCAAGAATGATTTTACAATAAAAGATTGACAGGTGAATACAAAGCAGGAGATGTGATGGCCACGTGAGAGTCACAGGCCCTTTGCCATTGTCAGTCTCTAGCCTTAGTCAACTGTTGACTTCTCAGTCTGTGTCCTCCATTGCAAATAGAAGAGGGTGACTTAAGTGTAACAATAGTGATGATCATTGGTTGAGGACCTACTACGTGCTAGGGGTTACACCAGCCTTTTCCATCCACTGGCTCTAAGCAATCATTCATGCCTTTTTAGGTCTAAACCTCCCGTGATAACAGGCTGTCTATGAATTAAAATGGTTTGGAAAGGGATGTGGGAGAGAATACAAAAATGCAATGGCTTGCAAGAGTTGGATTAAAAATTCCAAATACTACAGTCTCCCAAAAGTCAATTTTTACTTTTATTCTTGACAGGGCAGCATTGTTTGTCCTTGGCAAGCGTGCACACTGCAACCATTATCCCCGTTCCATGGATTTGGTGTGAATAAAGAATGAAATGCTTACAGCTGAGCTCTTGGTGGCCTGCTTAACCTTTTGGCGGAGTCCTCTTGCCCTGCTGACAACCCAAAGGGACACGTGAGTACCCAGAGCATTTTCTTACTATGCAGGCATTTTCTCCAAGGGCCACAAAAAGGCCTCCGTGACTCAAAGATGAGGTTCCTTGGCAGCAAACCGCAGTTTGGGGGGAAAGGCGGAGAAATTCCAGAGGAGGGAAGGAAAAAAGGAAGTCTAAACTTCAGCCGCGGCTCTCAGTTATAACTGAAAGCAAGGAGGACGGTAGATGACAATTGCTCATTTCAGCTGCGTGCCTGCGTCAGAGTCCTCTTGAAGCTGGTATCCCCGGTTTGTATTTATTTTTATTTAAATATCCTGGGACAGGCACATTATTATCTGCTGCGGACATCTTTAGTAAACAGGGAGCTTAGGCATGTTTGCATTGTTCCGGCTTGTCGCAGTTGTTGACCTGATTGGATCACGCACCGCTTTGATCACATAAAAATGAAAGCAGTTTTTACTGCAAATTGCGCTGGAATGATTTGAAAACTAAACAAACCAAAAGGACATGTTCTATTTATTCTTTATTACTTACACATTTAAAAGAACACACAGACCTCCCTTCTCTCACTCCCCAAAATGGGAATGTGTTTAGAATGTACTTTTGAACCACCTTGTCTTTGAACATTCTAGGCAAAACCCTCTGGAGGGTGCTTCCAAACAGCATCTGTGTGCCAGCAATTTTGGTTTGAAAAGGCACACTTTTTTTTTTTTTCCTTTTTTTCCTCTCCAGACTCTTACCACAGCCCTGTCTGACGAACCCAGTAGTTTTTGTCTTGACTCTGGCACTTACTGGCCTTCTAAACTCCAACACGACAGCTAACCTCCCCGAGTATCGCTTTCCTCGCCTATAAAATGGGGATAGTGGCTTAGTCTTATTGAAGCGATTGAATTATTTAAAGTCCATGGTTGGTATTCAAGGAAAGGCGGATACTATTTGTAATTTTGGTGTTGTTTTTCAATTACAAATGAGAAAATCAGAATCCCAGTGAAATGAAATGACCTGTTTGAATAGTCACAGCTTACAAGTGGTGGAAAGGAGCCCTATTCTTTTGCCTTAAAATCCATCTCTTTCTATTTTCCTCCCATTATAGCAATAGTCTAATACGCAACACATACCTCTTTTAAATGACTCCGTCCCTTGTCACCCCTACTAGGTTGTCAACTCAAAGTCCTGAGGATAAAGATATTCCAAAGCTGTCATTTTCTCTATCTTGGTTTTTTTTTTTATTATTAAAATGCCCCCTAATTAAAGGACACCATTAGGAAAATGAGTGGAGAGACAATGGTTTTAAAACCACTGTTTGCATAATGATGTATCTGTTGCTCTCGCTGCCTTGTCGTGCCTTTTTGATCAACAGCCATGATAGCCTTATCTTTGCAATGCTACAGTCATGAGGTTATTAAAAGGGACCAAATACCCTAACAGCCTCGTACCTTTGATTTTCTGCCATACTCTCCAAGTTAATGAGTAAGAGGGTCAAGGGAATTTATTCCTGTGCTTTAGGAAATCCACAAACAATATTAAAAGAGAAGTTGGTGGCAGATTAAGAAACTTTTAATAACCTTGTGCAAACCTTCCAGACTCTCATTACTCAGCTTCAGTTAGCTCATATAGGTGATTGAAATATGCAATTTCAAAATATGCTGTAGGAGCTAGAAGACACCCAGCGGCTGACAGAGAAGTAGTTTAGGCAAGAAGAGAGAGGTCTCGGGGCCAAGGAGTTCAGCAAAAGAGTGAGCTCTTTTATTTTGCTGTATTTTTTTTAACTAGAACAACCACATAAGAAGGACTGTTGAAAGCCTTGGAGGGTTTTGTATGCACACCATTTTGAAAACCACTAAGGACCACTGATTGATTATGTGAGCCATGTATACTGTGGTTGAAAGAGAACACTGCATTCTCTCTCCTCTCTCCCTTTCTCTCTTTTCCTTAAGGTGCTAGATTTCTAGGCAAGCGAGTAGCTTCTTAACTGCTCTATCAGTTCCAGTCTAAAAAATAAAAACTCTGAGGTGTATTCCTATTCATCTTCGAGCTGGTATTTATCTTGATGATGCTCGTTCTTACGGCCAACTGGAAATTTGTACGTAGTTCAAGATTATCAACCAGATTCCAACTTGTAGCCTTAGCTCTTTCTACTTCTGAGAACTTGGGCCAGCCACTTATTAGTTTCACATAGAGCGAGTTAAGTATTTTATTCATGTTTGATAAATGAAAATCTGAGGCTCAGAAAAATTAAGTAACTTATGTAAAGTTACACAGCTACTAAGTGGAGTTTTGAACGTTCGGTTTATGTCAGTCTAGCTCCAATGTCCTTGATAGTGGACCACACCCTGACCTCTGTCTCCCTCTCCATAAAATAATACTCATCTCTGTTTTATCATCTCAAAGATTTTTTTGTAAGAACAAGACTCATATTTGCAAAAGTGTTTTTATCAACTCAAAAGAGCAATAAATCAATGTGAAGTTTTCCGAGAGAAGAGAAGAAGGGCACTTTTCAGTGGAGAAAACCCCATGGTCAAGGACAAGAAGAGGGGAGAGAGGGACATTCCTAAAATACACTCTCGATCACACTGACTTGAGTGAGGATTCATGTAGTAGAGCAGGGGGTCTACAGATTTTCTTGTCAAAGGCCAGTAAGCAAATATCTTACGCTTCTCAGCCCACCTGTTTTCTCTCAAATACCCTCTGCATGAAAGCAGTCAGGGGTGACATGTATATCAATGAGTGTGGCCGAATTCCCATAAAACTTTACTTATGGACACTGATAGTTGATTTTATATAATTTTTGCATATCACAAAACATTATTCTTGTTTTGATTTTTGTTTCAGTCATTCAACAATGCAAAAACCATGGTTAACTCACAGGCCATCCAAAACCAGGCAGTGGGCCCACGGGGAGGTTTGCAGATTCTTGCTCCAGATTAGTGAAAAATCATGAAGTGGCTGAGTTCTTCAGATAATGTCTGCTAGGCAATATGACGTCACTAAGGCTTACTAGCAAGGAGGATTGATTACAAGGCTATGTCAGTTTGGAATGCTTTGGGCTGCAAAGAAACCCAAAAAAGCTAACATCCGGTTGGAAGGCAAGCCATTTCATAGTACTTCATAGTTAACAAGCATCCTGAATGGAGGGATTCCAAGGTCTGCTCAGAAGTTTAACAATGTCATCAGGGATCCAGCATCTTCCCATTCTTTTGTTCTGCCGTTTGTAGCAGGTTGAATTTCCACATTTATTCTTGAGATTGCTTCTGTGGCTCCAAGCATCATGGCCCCACATCGCCAGCATGAAAGAAAGGGAAGATTTTTCACGGAGAACTCTTCCCATTTCAATCTCTTTTGTCTGAAAGCAAATGCTTTCACAGAGGTCCTTCAGCAGCCCACCCCTTGGCTAAAATTGGGCCATATGGCCACATCTTTGCATTATAAAGGAAAATGCAGTTGTCCTCATCAGCCTATGTCCATCATCACTTGCCATCAGGCTGCTATAACAGAATACCGTAGACTGGGGGCTTAAAGAGCAGGAATTTATTTCTGCCAGTTCAGGAGGTGGGAAGTCCAAGATAAGGGGCCAGCTGATCCAGTGTCTGTCAAGAAGCCTCTTCCTGGTTTACAGACCGTGTTCATTTTGCTGTGTCCTCGCATAATGGAGAGCAGAGAGTAATCATCTCTCCTCTTTCTCTTCTTAGGAGGGCCCTAATTCAATTTATGAGGGCTCCACCCTCATGACCTAATTATCCCCCAAAGGCTCCACCCATCACATTGGGATTTTAAACTTTGACATATGAATTTAGGTGGGAGGCAAACATCCAGTCCCTAGCAGTCATTTAGCACATTGGTCCAAACAAAACTAGGATTCCATGAGCACGGAGGAAGTCCAGTGGTGACTCTTGGAAATGCCATTGACAAGATCTGCCTCAAGGGATGAAGCAGCATTTTAGGAGAAATTGAGCTAGAAGCCACACTGAGGTAGGATGAAATTGCTGGATCCTACATGGCCCTCTATCTTCCCACTTTCCCTGTACAATGGAAACTATCAATAAATACTTCAATTTTTTAAACCAAGCATCAGATGGTCAAGGGCCAGGACCATACTTTGTTCATCGGGGTGCTCTCCGTGCCTCCCTGGCACGTGGCTCCCCGTCAGTAGGCTTTGAGAATACTCAGCAAATGGAAGTGTCCAAGCTTGCAGACAGAGTTAAGGAAATCCCCCAGCAAAGGCATAAAAGTCTGAAGTAGGGAGAAGAAGAAATGGGTGTAAGAAAGAAATGTTCTTGAATCGAAGTTGTGCAACCTTACCTTTTTCTCTTCTCTGTGGAAAGCAGTGAAGCCTCCCAGCTCTGAGGGCTGCTCTGCTCTGATGGTTCCTGGTCCCGCTGAGTCCTCAGAGGAACGGAAAAGACCAGAACCCATCTTTTTGCCTCACAGTGAGTTAGCCAGGAAAGTTAGCAGTGTCCCTCCTGAGAACGGGCCAGGGACAATCTGAATAAACTTGAAAGAAATTTCAGCAGAAATGTGAAGGTGGGCTCACAGCATGGGTTGTTCTTTACCAGCCACGGTCGGAGGCTGGAGCCCAGTGCAGAAAATTAGGTTTCCATCTTCTGTTCCTCTGTTTTACACGAGCTCTAAAGTGTTATCATCTCCTCTAACTTGTGAATTGGTGGCCATGTTCCCTGAACAGATGGCAATACCCCAGTGAATAAGGTAAGCAAAGCTTTGTCACTAAGCAAACGAAAGAGGATGATAAATGCCTCTTTTTCTAATTTTTGCATCGTGTGAGTTCAGTGTTGTCATCAAATAAAATGCACAACAAAGTTCATCTGTTACAGATCGATAATATGCTCAGTATTTGTCCTTGCTGCATGGGTAGAGAGACAAAGATAGTAAGCAGGTCATATACACGGCTATAATTTTATTATTAATCTTATGTGGCAAAGCCAACGTCTCACATTTCATCTTTCCTTTATTAATCAGCATCTATAACAGTGTCGATATATATCGCCTTTGCTAATGTTTTGTAGTTTTCTCTCACATGTACTCTCCCAGCACGATTCAGAACAGGAGTCACACCAGTTCACTTACAGACTCATCTCTGAGGTGCCTTCCTCTGAGGCTAGAGTTTCCTTTGGGCTTCACTCTCTTAGCCTCCGGGCTGAGGCTCCTCGTTCCACCCATGCCTCCCATTCCTGGTTCCTTCTTCACCCTTCTCACTCCGTCCCACTTCCCATCACCTCAGCATCACCTCAGGCAGACATGACAAAGGACTTTTATCTGGGGTGCCAGCTCCAACTGGATTGTACCGGTTGTTAGGGGAGCTCTGTTTAGAAAACTTGTGAGCAATGGCTAGTATGGGCCTGGAATGTAAGGAGGGCCAGGTTCTTGACTTGCCTAGTCTCAGTGGTTCTTAGAAGGTAAGAACTTGGCTTGGCCCTACCCAGACCTGCAGAGGACCTGCTGTCAATGTCAGAGTTGCAGGAGAATTTAAGACAGCAAGTGCTAAGGCACCCAAGACCACAGTGGCCCAGGCCAGCAAGAATAACCTCACCGTATGCACTAAGAGAGAGATCATGGCCGAAATGTGGGCTGTGGGTGAGCATGCGCAGCAGGAATGGACACAGAAAGAATGGACTTGACAGTGAAGCAGAAGAGGAAAGAGTAAGAGAAGCACCTGAGCAAGAGGGACTGTTCTCAGGCACATCTCCTGCCTGCAGAGTCCACTCTCTAGGTCCATCAGCTTCACGGGAAGAACAGCTCTTGGACATACTAGGTCTAAGGGAAAAATCTCTAGGGACCACACTGTCATCTCGCTGTGTGTGAGGACAGCCCTGCACACACACGCACACACACACGCACACGCACGTGCACATGGTGTTTGCGGGCATGCACATATAAGTACACACATGCACACACAAATACACACAGTCTTATCTTTTTTCACCATTCCTCATGGATTTTCTTTTTTTTATGATTTTATTTATCTGAGAGAGAAAGCAAGCACATGAGCGGAGGGAGGGGCAGGGGAGAGGGAGAAGCAGACTCCCTCGCTGAGCAGGGAGCCCCCACGGGGGCCTCAATCCCAGGACCCTGAGATTGTGATCTGAGCTGAAAGCAGACACTTCACTGACTGAGCCACCCCAGGTGCCCCTCCTCATGGATTTTCATACTTCTTAGCAACCTCACTTCTCTTGGATTCTCCCGTCTCCCTGGAGGAATTGGTTGCACAGCCCTGGAGCTGAAACCGAGGCTGTTTTCTTACCAGTATGCTGCACCCACCCAGAAGCTTACTTTCAGTTTAGGTACATTGTTGCCAGGAGAGCAGAGTGGGCGGCACATTACATAGAAAGCTCTCAGGCACTGGTAACTGGGGTCCGTGCAACCTCCCTGGCCCACAGCTTAGAAGGAAGAGGGCACCTGACCAGGTGGAGAGAGGCTGGAAATCTAGAAATGGGAAGAGCAGATGGCAGTGGGTGACGCCAGGCAGGAAGCCTGATGTGTCTGGGGAAGGACTTGGGGAAGACTCCTCATGTGGAAGCCCTCCTGCTGAAATTAACCCTGATATTGACAGCACTGCCCCCCTAGTGTATTAGCGGAGGTCAGAGGCCTCGCTCTCCCCCTCATTCATGGACTACTGGGATTCTCAAAACAGAGGCCAAACACTTTTCTTCAACAACTCAGTTCACACGGATGGACTACCTGACGTGAGGTGGGCATTGGGTGCTTGGAGAGATGACTAGGGCTTGCCTCAGGGATTTACAATCTGGAAAACTAGAGGGGAAAAAAGAGCTAATAAATTAGACAGAGAAATAACACCCTGACTCAAGTTGGTGGTGAGATGTTTCTCTCTCTCACCATCAGAACCTTGTTCATGGGATTGACACCAGGGGGCAAAGTTCCAAATAATCCATCCCAACCACAAAATTGTTTTGGAAGTGGCATGCCATATACCAGTGGTTTTCAACCAAGCGTCACTTTGGTCCCCTTTCCCCAGAGGACGTTTGGCAATGTCCGGGAACATTTTTGGTTGTTGCAACTGGGAACAGCATTCTTCTAGTGGGTGGAGGCCAAGGAGACTGCTAAAGACCCTACAATGTACAGGACAGGCCCCCACAACAAAGAATTATCCCAGCCCAAAGTGTCAATAGTGCCAAGGCTGAGAAGACCTGCCTTATATTAAAATTCATGCAAATTCTGCATTCTACTCAATATTGAGAATAATATTATTTAACTGTGTGTGTGTGTTTTGTTTTTTTGTTGTTGTTTTTGTTTTCTGAGTAAAATTGACACTGAAGGAAAACGGGTCATGTTTCTCTGATGCGCTGGCCTGGGCTCTGGGCCTTGGGCACCGTGCTCTAAAAAGCATGGCCCCCCATCCCTTCTTCTCCATTGATTGTACTCATCCTTCAGCTTACTTTCCACCTCTTCTGTGAAGACATCACAGAAGCTTATAGCGGAGTGGTGTCAGATCAGGCAAGTAAAAATATGAGATGCCTGGTTAAATCTGAATTTCAGAAAAATAATCTTGTAGTGTCAGCATAGCCCGTGAAAATAGTTTGGACAACTGAAATTTAGAACTTTGGTTTCAATTTGGGATTTGGATATCAAAATAAAAAGAAGAAATACTTTCTTAAAACTAGGAACGTGTCCCATGTGATATTTGGGATATGTTTATACTGAGCAATATTTATTTTTTTAATCTGAAATTTCATTTTAACTGGGTATCCTATATTTTATCCAGCAGCCCTACCTACCCCAGCTTTAAGTGTTTTTTGTCTCCTCTCAACTCATATGATGTTATGGGTTTTACTCCTCTGGTACTTGTGTTTCATAACTATATTCGAGTAATTCTCCTTTAGCAAGGCTGTTTTAACCCCCCTAAGTAGAATCTAAGGCTGTTTTAACCCCCCTAAGTTTCATAAGGTGGGAGTCAGGCCCCATCACTTTGTTCTTGTTGTCTAGAAAAGTGCCCTGAATATTGCAGGAACCCAATAAATATTTTGTGACTGATGCATCATGACATTTTCGTTCTATGCCGGGAAGCTAGAAACTTTATTAGGTATCATTACATGATACATACTCATAAGACTAGGATTTTAGCAGTGAGTATAGACTATGTTGGTTAGGATTCACTTGGCTGTTAGGACTCACCGAAACAAACAAACCAATAAAAATCATCCCTAAAACAAGACATAAGTGTACTTCTCTCCTGCATAAAAGCAGGCTGGAGATGAACAAGGCAAGGCAAGTATGGTATCTCCACTGTCAGAGACCCAGGCTTTGAATTTTTCAACTCTACTATCTTTAGGGTGTGGCCTTCGCCCTCACCTTCCAAATAGCTGCTGGAGAGCTTGCTCTCATATCCACATTCCAAGAACCAGAAGGGCAGGAGGGAAGAACAAGGGCTCACCCTCACAGTTTCCTCCACTTGCATCTCACTGACCAGAACTCAAGCATATAGTCACCACACAGATGCAAGGGAGACTGAAAAATATGGTCTGTGTTCAGGGGAGAAGTGTGCCCAGCTAAATGTGAGATTAATTTGAGAGCAAAGTGAAGATGTATTATTTGATGAGCAAAGAGCAGTCTTTGATACAGATCTCTCCTGGCCTGAGACACAAATTCCATTACCACGTTTGACTTCTATCCCTCATTCCGAAAGAAATGGAAAACAGACCCCAGAAGAGTTCCCAGTCCCCATCGCAACCGTTCACACCTTATTTATAAATGCCACCGCCTTCACTCAGCCTTCTTAGGTTCTTCCTTTCACTTATACCTTTATGAACCATCCCAGCATTTAATGTATATGCATGGTTTTTACCTTGCCTCATAGTTATTTCTGTGAATTCCCATTTCCCCAGTAGACTATGGACATCTTGAGGACAGCATCAATAAGGAAATCTCTGTGGCCTCTTGATGTGTCGCACACACAAGGAGCTCACCTGTCAGTTTCATGGGGGAACAGCCGTCTCACACCTGTGGGAAAGGAGCGACAGCCTCGCACAAACACAGGAGGGAGATGTCCACATTCTTGGCCAAGATAATACAGTGTAGGGATTATTTAATGATGGCCGAGATAATACAGTGTAGGGATTATTTCAGTTAGTTAAGCGGATTTGGTAAAGGGAGAAAATGAGTTTGTTTGGAGACTACAGGGAGCTTTTGAATATAACCGATGTGGGCTAAAATCCTGCCCCAAACTGCTCAGAAAAACGGCACGTCTGCAAAAGTTGCCATTACTGAATCCGTTGGTGTAGGAAGGCGGTTAGTGAAGGCTAATGCCTATACAGATGGTGTAATGAAGAAATGGGAGGTTTAGGCAGGGGAACCACAGCTCCAACAGAAGGAGCTGAAAAGATATAGATAAGATTAGTGACATATGTAAAGGCCCAGATACTGTGTGACAAAGTCTACCCAGCTGAATAGGCTGGAGCCAGAAGTAATAGGAAGGCCATGTTCTCCCTAATCCGCCAAGATAAGCTGTTCCATCCAGAATTATCAGCCAACAATCTTCAGGGTATCAGGCTGAAAATGAAGTTTCAGACTGCTTTGATTCCTCATCCATAAATGAGAAAGTGCCTGAAGGATCTTTATTTATTCTCGTTCCCACCGAAACACTCTTCAAAAAGTGCCAATATACTAGCAACAGATGCATAAAGCCTCCCTTCCTTTGATTGACAGAACATGATATAAAGCAACCCTCACTTGACATTTCAGTTTTATAAGTCTCCTAGCAGGGGGAGGGAGAAAAAAAAAAAAATCTTGAAAAAAATCCACCAGAAAATAAAGAGGATTTTTGCAAACTCACATGAATGTTTTCAGAATCAAATTTAACAGTTTTATTTCTCTCCAGCCCTTATGTGATATTTCGGGTTGCAGATGAATAATTTCAGCAGAAGTAATTTCAACCATGTACTTATTAATGTTTATGGCTTATTAAAACAAAGTATTTACATGTTAATGTTTGTTGATTACTGGATGTTTAAGTTGCTTAGTTATAAATAATTGGGATATTCACTCTGGGGAGGAGATATTTAATTTGGTGCTGTGTGTGCTTTAATTTAGATTTCAAAATAAGTAACTGAGTGAGAAAATGTCATCCACACCTATGCATTTCAGTTTTGAAAGGTCATCCCGTGGTTAGTTTATACATTTAAAAATTCTTGTCACACTGTTCAATAAGATATTAAAGTCAACCTCACCCCTCTACATATCTCTTGCAATTGACATATAAGTATTTTGTTTGAAACAAGAACTGAATTTAATGCCACATATTTCTTCAGGAAGAAGGGCCGAAAGATCTTCCAGGGGAGCCTTTCAGAAAGATTCCAATGCTTTTTGTCTTATCAAAGGCATCTCCCTTGTATTTAATTCCCCTCTGAGCTTTCGCTGAGGTGACGGGTAGCTGGAGTTGTCCACGTCCTGTGGCAAACAAGATGGACTAGGATTTCAACGCATCCGCATTTCCTCGATGAACATCAAAGCTGCCTTGGATCCTAGGGTTGACTTCACGTCACTCCAAGAGCATTTCAAATGGTAATCTTCAGCCTGTAAAGAAAACTCTGGATGAATAAGAGCAAGAGTGAAAATATATACCAAATCTGACAAACCTTAGCTAGATGGAAGTCGGTTTTCTTTCAAACATAATTTACTTCTCTGCGTCTTCTGTTTTCCCCACTAACCAACCAATTGAACAGTTAGAGAGCATGTGGATGTTGCCAAGAATGGTGTTGTCACTCTTTGTCCTGCTTTGGGTGATAATAGTGGTGGGTTGGCTCCAAATCTTATTTATTTTGCCATAGGGAAGTGGAAACTTGAGGAAAGCAATTAGGGTGATAATACTCCTATTACAGACTGCAAACTTGTGTCCTGCCAAAATTCATATGTTGAAGCTTAAGTCCCTAATATGATGTATTTGGAGATGGGCCTTTGGGAGATAATTAGGTCAGAAGGCCCTCATGATGACATTAGTGCACTTATAAGAAGAGACTCTCCCCTTCCCCTCGCCTTCTTCCTCCCCCTCCTCCATGCTGCCCTCTCCCCTGCTTCCTCTCCCTTGTGAGGACACAGCAAGAAGGCAGCCGTCTACAAGCCAGGACGAGTAGTCCTTGGGAGACATCAGAACTGCCTTATCTTGATCTTGGACTTCCCAGCCTCCAGAAATGTGAGAGAGAAATATTTGTCCTTGAAACTACCTAGTCTATGGTATTTTTGTTTTAGCAGCCTGAATTGACTAAGGTAGTGCCTGATAATAGTATTTTTATTGGTATAGAGATACTCTCAGGGAAGCCAGGAGCAAATTATTAGAATGCCTCCCCCCACCTTATTTTTTTGATTGGATAAGAGATTCTGTAATGTTTCCAGATGTCAACCAATAACCAAGGAAAGCAGGAATTAAATTGAGAAGATTGAACAGAAAGTATACAGATATAAATATTTGCAAAAATTTAGGAGAATTCATTTTTTTTAAGATGTATTCATTGATTTTAGAGAGAGAGAATCATGAGCAGGAGGGGCAGAGGGACAGAGAATCTCAAGCAGACCCCACACTGAGTGTGGAGCCTGACATGGGGCTCGATCTCACAACCCTGAGATCATGAACCTGAGATCAAAATCCTGAGCCAAAACCAAGAGCCAGACAACCGACTGCAACATCCAGGTGCCCCAGGAGAATTCATTTTAAAAATAGACTTCTACTACCCATTCATTTAGGACTATTCATCTTAGATACAATAATTCAGATGATACATGCAAAATGGATAAAGAGCATGAGATGGGATGGAATACTAGGGCTATACAATCTAGCCCCAGAAAAAAGGATCTGATTAAATTTTATATATATGCCCCACTATGAACCATGAATCAGAAACAAATGGTTAATTTTTTCAAAATAGAAAACTGACTCCTAAGAAGTTCCAGGCTTGACTCCCAAAGACATCAGTGGGATGTCTATTTGGATTAACTATAGTTCACAATGCCTCCACCTCCTTCAATCTATTTTATCAGTCTACCTGGTGATTAACTAAATCGTATCATGGCACAAAATAGCCTCTCTTTTCATTTAAAGCTCATAGAAACACCCAAGATGATCCAGGTAAGGAGTGCCCAAGTGACATGAGGAACTTTCATCTCCTGGGAGAAAAGGGCTATAGCATTTTAGAAATATGTTATCATAACTGGACCTTAAATAAGAAGAAACACATAAAATCGGCAGATAGTATTAAAATAAACTGGGTTGGCATAGAAGTTTCTCCTGAAAATTAACAGGGTTTTTTTTTTAATGCATATTATGGGACAGGAAATTTTTCTACTTTATCTCACTTAAAATTCCCAATAACCCTGTGAACAGAGTGCTGTCAAAACCCCTGTTTTACCTAGAAGGAAACTGAGGCTTCTTTCTGAGCCTAACTGAGCGCGGTTAGGTCACTTGGTCAAGACTGTATAGCTAGTGAGCAGTGGAGCCCAGCCTTACACTCGGCTGTCGAATTGCACGTCCAGCCTGCAGTCACCACTTTAGATGACTGGTTTTTGATTCTTTTAGTTGGGAGTTGCTTCTGAATATTTATTACACACATACTTTTTTTTTTACATCGTAATGGGGGAAAAAGTGCATAGCCTGTGCTTGACTTCTAAAGCCTTTGGAACCTTGGACATGATAAAAATATTTCAGAATATGTAGTGTGCACAGAACTGCCACAATATGTTTATATGGTAACAGCCAAGCATGGTGTGTGTGTGAGTGTGTGTGTGTGTGTGTGTATGTGTGTACATGCGTGTGTTTAAAAGAGTCATTCTGTTATTCTAAAATACATTTTCCGGGGTGCCTGGGTGGCTCAATGGGTTAAAGCCTCTGCCTTCGGCTCAGGTCCTGGGATTGAGTCCCACATCGGGCTCTCTGCTCATCAGGGAGCCTACTTCCTCCTCTGCCTACTTGTGGTCTCTCTCTCTCTCTGTCAAATAGATAAATAAAATATTTTTAAAAATGCATTTTCCATACATAAGTGTACATCCTTTGCTAAAGGCAGCATGTCAGAATGACCCTTAAAATTTCAGGATAAGCACAAATTAAGTCTACCACATAAAATAAAAAAATCCCAAATACGCAAACTTGATTCCAAAAATGGCCATTTAACACAGAATTGTTGAATAATTCATTCTGTGCTATATAGGCAAGTTCTGCACTCAGTTGGCCTTGGTATAGGTCACATATAAGCTGGTGCACTTTACCATAACTTGTGCCCACCATTTATTGTCCAATTGTCTTACAAAGGTGTGCGATGTTGCCTGTAGGGAGACAAGATAAGAATGTGGATGACTCCATCAGGACTCCCTTACCATGTGTTCTGTACAAGCCAGCAATAGATGAAGTGTACAAATAAAAGACTACACTTTATAAAAAAGTAAATATAGGCATATTCTCATTAGTACAGGAACTGCCTTCCTAGAAATAGGAATGCTAAGTGAATCTGTACCCTCCATGTTTAGTATTAGGTCATAGCCTTTGTGAGGATATGGTCCCCACATGGTGATTGTTTAATCGTTAACAATGCCTAACATAGTCCTTGTTCTAGAGCAGACACTCAATATTTGTTGAATGAATGAATGAATGGATTATCCGTTCACTTCAGCTTCCCTGAAGTCATCACATATCTTTCAGCGTTGTTTCTTCTGGGTACGAGCCACACCACCGCAGTCTGTCTCCCTGTCTGCGGGGTTGTCTGTCTGAGGGCTTCTGCCCATCCTGATTGGTGGCTGATCCTTACCCTCTGTTTCCCCACCTATAAGCCCACCCTTTGAAGGTGCCACAAGGCATTATCAACCTCGAATATTAAAAACCCTCCTAAAAGTCTTGCACTGTTTCCCTTCCTCTGGCATGTTTACAAATACATTTCTTATTAGCTGTTATGCGTCAGAATTGCTCAGCTAATCACAAAGCAATGGCAGAATTAGATACTCAAGGGAATCAACAAATTGCCGGACAAACACGATTCAAACTGAGCCAAGCACCTCATGGTCTGCTGCCGGTCTTTGAAAGAGCCTGGCATCCCAGTGCTCTCTGCTGTACCAGCTACCGTGTCATTAAAAAAAAGTAGCTATTAATTACATTATTCACTATCTACATATTTTGTAAAACTATTTTCTGAGACAAAGAGTAAAATATCGACAGGATGCTTGGGTGGTTCAGTCGCTAAGCATCTGCCTTCAGCTCAGGTCATGATCTCAGGGTCCTGGGATAGAGTCCCACACCAGTCTCCCTGCTCCGGCGAGCCTGCTTCTCCCTCTCCCTCTGGTGCTGCTCCGCCTTCTCTCTCTCTCTCTCTCTCTCTCTCTCTGTCAAATAAATAAATAAAATCTTAAAAAAAAAAGTAAAATATTGAGTCAGTAGTATAGGAATAAATCCCAAATGTATGCCTCCCTTCAGTTAGAAAACAACAGATTTCTTTTGTTCTGTTTTACTCCTTGATTGAAGTGCAGCATACCTACCATAAAGGGTGCATATCTACAATATGCACTGTAACAAGTTTTACCAAAGAAATACAACCGCCCCATAATCATATAAAAATCATTGCCAGCAAACCAGAAGTCTCCCCCTCATACCTTCTACTCATTACTTACCCCATTCCTGACCCACAGCAAAGGAACTCTAGGATCTCTTAGCAAAGATCTGTTTGCCTATGTTTTGCTTCTTATAGATGTGTTATATTGCATAGACCCATCTGTGTCTGTCTTCTTTCACTCAATCTTTTATCTGTGGGATTTATCCACATTGTTGCAGGTAGCTGTGATTCATTCATTTTCATTGCTATATAGTATTCCATTGTACTAGTATATCACAGTATATTTATCCATTCATTTTTAATGGATGTTTGGATTTTTCCCCAGTTTGGGGCTATTACTGTACATTATTATATATGTTTTGGTACACATGTAACATTTCTTTTGGATATAGAATGAGGAGGGAAATTGTCAGGTTAGAGGATAGGCACATTTTTAATTTTTAGAAGGTATTTCTCTACAACTTCCCCAAGGGTATGAGAGTTCCCATACTCTACACATGTACGATACTTGATATATTTTGGAACGTTTTTGATTTGGGTTTATTTGAGTCATCCTTGTGAATGTATAGTGTTACCTCAGTGTGGCTTTCTTTGCATTTCCCAAATACCTAACAATGTTGACCATCTTTCCATATTTTCATTGATCATATAGAAATCCTTCCTGATAAAATGATTTTCAAGTTATTGCCCATTTATATTGTTATCTATTTTCTCTTATTGAGGTACACAGTTTTATATATGTAAACACACATATATGCATATATAAACATATACATATATAATGTATATGTACAATGTATATGTTCAATAATGTGTTATTATTGAAAGACAATAATGTGTTATTATAGAAAGAGATATAGAGGAGGGGGGAATAGTTCTTTTTTGGAAATACATTAATAGCAATTATCTTTGTCCACCCTCTCCCTGGTCTTTTCACTGTCTGGATGATGTCATTTAGTGAACTAAGATTCTGAGTTGTAATACAGTTCAATTAATCAGTCTTTCCTTTTATGGCTAGTATTCTTTGCATTCTATTTAGGAGAACTGCCTAACTCAAGGCATTAAAAAAACTCTTCTGTATCTTCTAAGAAGATATATGGTTTTAACTTGTTCCTTTAGTTTCTGTGATGCCTCTAGAACTAATTTTTGTATATGGTGTGAGTTGAGGGTCAAGATTCATTTATTCTCTTAATAGGGATATCAAAATGATTTCATACTGTTTTTTGAAAAAACTTTGCTCTACATAGAAGTGGCGCATTTGTTGTAAATCCTATTTATGTGAATTTGTGTTTGGACTCTATCCTTTATAGGAATTTCTTTGTCTTTGTGTCAATACTATTTTAGTTACTATAGTCTAGTAAATACCTATGTAAGACCCCTTTCTCCTTCTTCAAAATATCTTTGCTAATTTTGGCCATTTGCACTTTATATAAAGTCTAGAGTCAGGTTGTCAATTTCCACAAAAAAAATATCTGGGGTCTTGAAGAAACTGCAAAGTAAGTCAGTATGGTAGAGTCATTCAATGGCAGAAGGTTGGCAGAGGGGATCTAGGAAGAAGAGTGAGATGGGAGGCCACAGAAGTATATAGAACGCTGGACCTTTCAGGCTTTGGGTTCTGTATTAAGGACGTTAGCCTGTGAGGTCCTGGGTTCTATATACCTCTGTGGCCTCCCATCTCACTCTTCTCCCTACTTCCCTTCTGCCATCCTCCAGCCATTTGAACAACTCCGCCATACTGACTTCCTTGCAGCTTCTTCAGATGGCCAGGCCTCTATTCATCTCAGAGACTGTGATTGCTTCTCTCCTAACAGAAACTACATTTTCTATTTAGGATTCAACTAAAGTTTCCTTTCTCGATATGCCCTATTATATAGGGATATGGGTAGGGATAGGTACTATGTTTTGCTCATCTTTTTATCCTATAAACTTGAACAGCACGTAAGAGGTCCTTTAGAAACATTGTTTGAATGAGGGAGAACATATTTACTACAATTCTCCTACGTTCACTGATCATCTCAGTGTAAGAACCAAGGTCCAAAAGAAAAGTGAGCAAAACAGAACTATCACTAATTTACTCATCAATTAAGTCAGCAAATAATTATTGAATACTGGCTCTGGGCTAGGCACAATGGGGGACATAAGGGATACAACATTAGGTAAGGGAGGAAAACTCAAGAAGTTTATAGTGTAGCGAGGGAGACAGACAGATTCATATAAAGGGGAAAAAAGGTAAATTTTAAAATCACAAATTGGGATAAGTTCTATAGAGAAAAACAAACAAAACAAAACAGGGCACTAAGCTCCAGAACATTGAGAGTAGGGAGCGCTCACTTCAGAGAGAATATCAGGCAAAACCTCTTCGGGATAACAATCAGCTAACTTCTAGAGAATAAGGAACCAGTGTCTACACTCATTCAGTTCTGAACCAGACTACTTAACGTGATCATAATTTTATTCAGGTTTATTTACCTCAGGGGTTCTCAAAGGGCTGTCCCGAGACCAAGAATAGGCTTCTCCCTTCCAGAAGTGCCATAAGGTCAAAACCGTGATAATAAGATCATAATACTTAAATTATCTTGCCTCTGTCACTGCAAGTATTTCATGAGGTTACTTGGAGATTGCCAGAGGCTATCTGACACATGACATCACAATAGGCTGAATGAAGAAGCTGTCTTTCATTAAACCAGACATTGTGGAGATTTGCAAAACAACAACAAAAAACATATAGCAATGCCATTTTCCTCACTGAACATTTTTATTTAGACGATATTGGTATATTGATAAAAATATGTGTTATTCATGTTAACCTGTAATGGGTTTATTATTGCTGCTTTGTAATAATTTAAGAAGTGCTTTTTTTTTTAGAAGTGCTTTTAATACTTGCAGGTTTTAATTTCTAATAGTGATAGCTAAAACCCAGATAAACAAGAGCTTTTTCAAGTTTTCAGACATTTTCAGGAGCATAAAGGGGGTCCTGAGACCCAAATGTTTGGAAACTGCTGGTTTAGCTGATAGAATTAACATCAGTGAAAGAAATACGGTTCATAGATGAAATGAAACCCAAGAGGATATTTATAAAATAGTCCCTGCTAACTTTCAACTTTGGACACAAAATGACAGCAACTGCCTAGCAACTGAAGCATTCAGACATCTCCAATGTTCCTAAAAGCCCAGTGGTTAGCAATTATGGACAAAACATTCTGGATATTTGAGTGAATGTGGGCAGGGTTCCATGGTGAGGAGGGTTCTCACTCAATTATTTGGGGCCTCATAAACCCAGCCTGATCGTTTTCTTTTTTAAGATTTTATTTATTTATTTGACAGATCACAAGTAGGCAGAGAGGCAGTCAGAGAGAGAGGGGGAACCAGGCGCCCTGCTGAGCAGAGAGCCCGATGTGGGGCTCGATCCCAGGACCTGAGATCATGACCTGAGCTGAAGGCAGAGGCTTAAACCCACTGTGCCACCCAGGCACCCCCAGCCCGATCATTTTCTATTTAATTGGGAAATTTTGCAGTGTCTTGTTTATAGCACAGGGAATAGGGCACTAGGCATTCTTCAGTGAAATACAAATAGAACCAACTTCTCATTTTAAACTTCTGGAATCTTTTCCTTGAAATGTGGCCTCCAGGTCTCTCCCACCCAATTATTAGCTGGACCACGCCTGCTCAGCCACTGTCCAAGATGATCAAAACCTGACTCCATAAAATACTCAATCCCTCCGTGTCTCTACCTGCTCCCTGGGCACCGTGGCACAGTATCTCCATTGTACTTTTTGTGATTTTCACTTTCATTGGCAAACGAAAAGTAATGAAACTGCCAACCATAAGAGATCAGTTATGGGGGACATATTTCTTCATTAGAAAACAAAACAAGCAAACAACAAACAACACCCCCCCCCCACAAAAACTAAAATCAATCGTCTGTCATTACTAAGAAAAGATTTCTCTTTATAAAAGTCTAACGTACGTTACACTGTATCTGAAACTAAACTAGAAGTCAACCAAAGAAAGCACCCCACAGAGAGAAGGAAGGAAGGAAGGAAGGAAGGAAGGAAGGAAGGAAGGAAGGAAGGAAATAACAGAATATATTAAATTAGTAAGAGGTGGGTTGTTTTTTTGTTGTTGTTTTTGTTTTTTTGGCTATTCTTATACCTTGTTTAATGTGCTATACCCCAGGAAACATTTATATTTACACAGATTTCAAGCAGAAATTATCATATTACTCTGAGAATCCTTCTGTTTGAATTTAACCTTTCTAAGGTTCTGACTTTTCCTCTTGTAAATATGTCCTTGTGGACTTATATGAGATAATGTATGTGAAAAGTGCATAACACTACAAAGATATGTATACTCATGTATTGTATTATTATTGCAAGAAAAGAAAGTGAAAGAAAAGCTATTAACACTACTTATGTATAATCCCCTCCATTGATTCCTAAGAGTGTCTTTATGAATCCAAAGTGTCTTATTTCTCGACTAATGAAACATTTCTATACTGACCCTTTCAAGTGTATATGCCATGATGTAATCAATCTGTAACATGGAGCCCTCTCTGTGTTAAGATCTCCAAGTCTTTTTTGGGTACTAACTAATCTCTGGAGAGATTCTCTATTAGCAAAGCTCTACAATATGCATTCCCCTAAGTACCTAAATACTGAAACAAAATAATGATTTGTAGATGTTATTAATAGACAATGACCAAACTATACCATTATCTTTATAGTTACTTTCACAAATATCTTTGAGCACATTGATACATTCTCCAGAGCTAGATTTTCCAATTCAGAAAACCAAGAGGTTCTCAGAATATTGGGGGGGGGGGGAAATAACATGAAAATCCAAACATTTAGAATAACAAACTCATAATAACTGTCATTCCTATTGTGAGGACTCAATTTATTTGAACAGACTTGACTAGAATAATAATATTCAATGAATGTAAGGATGTGAGATCATTATTGTATTTCCTTGAAATTATTAATAATAGTTAGAAAGACATCGTGACACTGTAAGATGAAACTACTTCCAATCCAGTAATTATCCTGCTGTTAAGAACTATGAACACATGAATACAAACTTTGTCAACAGAATTTTATAAAATCTTCTATAAAGTGATCATTTACTTGGAGGCCTTCAGTCATCCTATCGCTTTAATGTTCTTCAGCTTTTTGGCATACTAGGACAACGATTTGGAAGAGGTGGATCTCCAGAAAATATTTACTTCACAGATTGGCTTGTGTGTGATATATTCATTTATTCATTGACAAAGTCTTTATATCCCATCTTTGTTTCCCTGTTAGTGTCACTCTAAAATGAAGAAAGGGGAAGAGAAAGATGTGAAAATGATTTTTCTTCTTAATTCTTCTACCATACTCAGCAAACACTGTTAATAAATGAGAACCTCAACGCCAGTTACAAGAGAGATACATGGAAGGTATTTTGGAATGTCCTAAGGGAATGCCTCCTATTCTTAAGTGCATCACATACTTAGAAAGAAAGATGTCTTTATAAGGGGGAAAAAAAAGACACAAAAGTAGAATTTCCAGTTTCAGCTTTATGGTGTAAGTACGTTCAGAGAAGGAAGAAGCAGGCAACTTTGACAGTCCTTACGTATTCCTGGAAGGCAGTGAGATGCCCTACATTGCCCAGTATTACAACACTGAAATCATAGATTTTGCCCCAATAAGTCTGTCAATCATACATGAAAAATTGGATTATAAAATCATTAAAAAGAATTTAAATGTATTTAAATCGCCATTTATATATTCATGGAGATTATATAAGTGTGGAATAGCACCAAAGTCTATATAACAAAGAAAATATCATGTTTAGCATAAATCAGGCAAATCAGGTTTAATATTTGATGCATCTGAACATTTTTTTAAAGATTTTATTTATTTGACACAGAGAGAGAGAGATCGAGAGAGAGAGATCACAAGTAGACAGAGAGGAAGGCAGAGAGATAGAGGGGGAAGTAGGCTCCCCGCCGAGCAGAAAGCCCGATGCAGGGCTCGATCCAAGGAACCTGAGATCATGACCTGAGCTGAAGGCAGAGGCTTTAACCCACTGAGCCACCCAGGCGCCCCATCTGAACATTTTTTATGGGCATTTCAGGCTTTTCTTCCTCTATCTTCTTTCTAGGTAATGTTGTTAATGAATAATACAGAAAGTATAAAGTAGCCAACCCCCTCCCATTCCCTTTTGTTGGGGCTGGACAATCAGTTGGTGCATTCAGTGGGGCAGAGTTGTTTATCGGGGTTAGGGCTGAGGGAGAGCCTATGAGATCAGAATATTGGCTATTTAGGGGTATTGAACTAATATATAAAATAAATGAACTGAGGATAATGGGGAGCAGATTTCTCACTGTCGAAGACAGTCTAAATAGAGAAAGGGAATGCTGGAAGTGACATTGTAGTACTAAACTAGAATTGAAAGTGTTGATATGGAATCATGTTTTGCAAGATACATAAATAGAAACAGGTATAACTGCCTATGGGCATGTGTGGGTGTGTGTATACAGGCACATATTTCTTAGTTCTCTCCAGAAAGAACCTAGATGCAATGACACACTGGTAACAACATCCAAGGGACTCAGATCTTGACTCCTGAGTGGCTTCCGCTTGTTTCAAAGAAACCAAGGGTTCTGGGGAAATGGCTGCATGTAATCAGGCTGGAACAGGGAAACAACAAGATGAATCTGGACTATCTTGTGCCGGAAATTAAAAATTGTCCCAAAAAATTATGTCGAAAGGACATAGGAACCAACTTGAAGCAGCTTTCATTGGCTAAGCCTGGGACAATCTGATCATTGAGACATACAAAAATAAGGGGTTGTAAGACATTGAATGAAATGGAAATCTGGGTCAAACCTGGTACAGAAGGTAGGGAGGTAGATAGAGGATAGATAGATAGAGATAAATTGGTTGGTCTAGCTTTTATGGTGAAAGGAAAACTCGATCATACAGTAGGATAACATACATATATAAAAAAAAAGATCCAATTTATAAGATCACCTTTTGCCAGCCATCATAGAAATAATAAAACTGGTTAGTAAAGATCTGATGAGGAGGGCGCCTGAGTGGCTCAGTTGGTTGAGCGGCTCCCTTCGGCTCAGGTCATGATCCCGAGTCCCGGGATCGAGTCCCATATCGGACTCCCGGCTCTGTGGGAAGTCTGCTTCTCCCTCTGACCTTCTCCCCTCTCATTCTCAGTCTCTCTCTCTCTAATAAATAAATAAAATCTTAAAAAAAAAAAAAGATCTGATGAGGAGCAGCATATTTATATAATCTCAACATTGTCTCCACAAATTACTTAATTACTTATCAATTGATAGGTACAAAACACATAGAAAGTAATCTCACAATGGAAAAACCTGGAAAATAAGATCTAAAGCAAATGGTAAGAGTTAATAGTGCCAAGAATGGGAGTTATGGAAATTGTGAGCCTCCAGAAATGATGCGCTGAGAGCACTCTTCAATTCTACAATGCTTCTGCCAAAAAATGCGTACATTATAAGAAAACATCAGATAAATCATGATTGTGGGACATTCTACAAAAATTGGCTGGTACTCTTCAAACTTTTCAAGGTCACGAAAGATAAGGAAAGACAGAAACTGTTCCAGATTGAAGAAGACGGAAGAAATAATAACTAAATACAACATGTGATCTTAGATTAGGTCTTATACTTTATAAAGATAGTTGTTAGGAGAATTGGTAAAATTTGAATGGGTCTGTGGATTAGGTGGGAATATTTTCTCAATGTCAATTCTTTGATTTTAAAAGTTAGACTGTGCTGATGTAGGAGAGTGTCCTCATTTTTAGAAAATATGCATTGAAGTATTAAAGGGTAATGGGGTAACATTTCTGAAACTTAATCTCAAATGTTTCAGAAAAATTTGTTGTAATGTGCACGTAGGTATATATATATTGTGTGTGTGTGTCAGAAAGAGTGATAAGATAAATGGACTAAAATGTCATATCTGAGAACCTGATTGTAGGGTATACCAGAGATCTTTTCTACTATAATGCACCTTTTCTATAATTTTAAAATCACTTCAAAATGAAAAGTTAAGAAAAAAAACTCAATTGTCCTCACTTCCTAATAAAAGGACATGAGACCATGATTTTAAAAAGCGAAATAAAACACCAACACACATAAATACAAGGAGCAATGGTCCAGGGACACCTGGGTAGCTGAGATGGTTAAGCATACAACTCTTGATTTCAGCTCAGGTCCTGATCTCAGGGTTGTGAGTTCAAGCCCTCGGTTGGGCTTGGACTTGATCCTAGGCATGGAGCCTACTTAAAATAAAAAATGTGGTCCAGAATATCTACAAAAAATACTGCAGGGTTGTATTAAACTATTAAAATGTATTTTTTTAAAGATTTTATTTATTTATTTATTTATTTATTTATTTATTTATTTATTTATTTGACGGAGAGAGAGAGATCACAAGTAGGCAGAGAGGCAGGCAGAGGGAGAGGGGGAAGCAGGCTCCCCGCTGAGCAGAAAGCCCGATGCGGGGCTCGATCCCAGGACCCTGAGATCATGACCTGAGCCGAAGGCAGAGGCTTTAACCCACTGAGCCACCCAGGTGCCCCTAAACTATTAAAATTTATCAAGGAAAAATAGTTGTGTGTTTTACCCAGTTCTGTCTCCCAGGAGATGGATGTCAAAATTTGGGTTCCAAATTTATGTCCACTTTTCTCTATTTCAATTTATTGATTTCTAGCTTCTCAGAGAGTCATTTTGGCAGACTGCATCTCTTTCCAATATTTCTCAGTGAGACTACTTTCCACATATCCATGTAAATTTTTATAAATGTTCTCAATATGACCACATATCATATCTCTCCCCTCTAGGAAAACAGAGATTTTTTTAAGTCCTAGACAGTACCTAGTATTTTAATTTGAGGCACTGCACCTAAAAAATTAGCCTTTCTTCCCTAGAGTTTGGACTTAAACAAGGAACCTTTAGATGGTACGCAGAAGAGAAGAATATTATCAGAGGTGTCTCTTTTCAGCTTTGGAGTTTTGTAATACAGCCAGTTTCGTGTTTTTTCTATGTTTTTTTTCTAATTCTAGATATTGAGTTTCATGATTAAAGCTTAAGACTATTTTATAGGTATGATTTTTTTAAGAGGGAATCTTGGTGAGTCTCGATATTTGTTTGAGTTATAAACTACTATAAGCAACACTTTTTCACTGTCACATTCCTCTAAGTTTTCAAAATCTTTTTTAAATTTTTTTTTTAAGATTTTATTTATTTGACAGAGAGAGATCACCAGTAGGCAGAGAGGCAGGCAGAGAGAGAGGGGGAAGCAGGCTCCCTGCTGAGCAGAGAGCCCGATGTGGGGCTCGATCCCAGAACCCTGAGATCACGACCTGAGCCGAAGGCAGAGGCTTTAACCACTGAGCCACCCAGGCGCCCCTAAGTTTTCAAAATCTTAATCAGTTAGTAATTGTGCTTAAAGTTACAAAACATCTCCCCCAAAAGAAACTAAATGATGTGCTTACTGTGTTGGGAAGGTAAAGTAATTGAGTTTGGGTAGAAATCTAGGGTGACAGAGGTCCAGCTCGATCCAAAATGGTGATGATGTTGATGGTAGTGGCGATGATAATGATGGTGATGATAATGATTGTGATGATCACGTTGGTGATAACGGTGGTGACGATGATGATGGTGATGATGATGATGATGGTGATAGTGGTGGTGACAATGAGATGACTTTAGTGGTGGTGGTGGTATTGATAGTGATGATGATAGTGATGATGGTGTCAGGGATAGTGGTGGTAATGATGATGGTGATGATAATGGTGCTAGTGAGGCTGATGGTGGTAAGGGTGGTGATGATGGCGGGGCGATGAGATGATGATGACGGTGGTGGTGGTCGTCGTGGTGATAGCCATGATGATGGTGAAGGAGAAAGAGGGAGATAAAATGATGCTGCTGCTGCTGATGATGATGATAAGTGCCAACAATGAGAGCTTATTTACATGCTCCTTTAAGGGTCTCATGTGTCCTTGACATGTTTAATCTTTAAAATAACCCTATAAGAAACTATGCCCATTTATAAATGAAGCAGCTGAGTTCCAGAAACACAGATAAGTTACCAGAAGTCACAGAATCAATAAAATGTGGATCCGTGCTCCAATCCCAGGTCAGTACATCTCATTCGCCCTAACATGTTGAATTAACAATTGCTCTCCCCTTCCAGGCCTCTCTACCAGCACATACTTACTATATTCTCTAATCATTTTGGAACCCAGACATTGAATGGGAAAGAATTTTAGTTCTGCCCACTGTTGTAGTTCAGATATATACAGACACATCTGACCCACTTGTGGGGCAGGAAGGCCTATGGTAGCTAGATTGTAGACACCAGCAAAGAGGCCTCACACACACGCAGAAGTCACGGCCGTAGCCATTGAGGTCTGAATGAGCTGACTCTCATTACCTTTTTGACACCATTTCCTGACACTTTTTTCGTTGCTTATTACTACTCCTATCACACTGGCCTCTTTGATGTTCCATGGATACATTAGGCATATACTCACCTCAAGGTCTTTGCATTTACTAATCCCTCTGTTTACACAAATGACATACACACGTCCATTTATAATGTGTGTATGTGTGTCTGAAAGAGAGAGAGAGAGATCGATTGAGATTCATAAGTAAGGGCAGCCTCAGTAACTGACTGAAATAAAGGGAGCAGTGGTTCAACATATAAGGGAGACATTGTTATGGAATCCACGCTACCGTAGAGTCAGGGAGATGCATGTTTCTCTGCCCTAGAAAGATGGGACTAAAAGGCAAAACCAAAAGAAATGCAACTGAAGGTTGATGCAACTCTGCTGGGTGGCTCTCTCCCATGTCCATTGCAGCTGAAGAGGGGGACACTAGAGGGGACAGGCACTACCTGAGGATGATGGGGAGAGTAGTGACCCTAATTACGCTCAAGGGAGTGGATGGGTCAGCACCGCTGCTGGGTAGCCTGAGCTGACATCAGCAGCCCAGTGGCATCAAAGCTCAGGACGCAGCCACCAAGATGGACAGGCTGAGCAAGAAGTACAACCAAGCAAAGCAGAGAAACAGGAAGGTGATGGTGTGCATTTCACATGGTGCAGTCTTTCCTGGAAGCCTGAACTGAGACCCAAGAACACGGAAGGACTGAATATCTGTCTGGAGTTCTGTAACTTAGGAGTCAAGTCTTAAAGTGATTCATCACCAGAGCTACACATTCTTGACAGCTGAGACTCACTAATACTGAAGAGACCACTCGATTAGATCTGCTTTTTTTTTAAGATTTTGTTTTTTTATTTGAGAGAGAGTGGATGAGAGAGAGCAAAAGAGCACAAGCAGAGGGAGAGGGGGAGGCAACGGGGCTCAAACCCAGGACCCTGAGATCATGACCTGAGCCGAAGGCAGATACTTAACCCACCAAGCCACTCAGGCGCCCCTAGATTTGCTTTCTATTATTGAGTTCTTCAAATCCCTACTTTTTGTGACTTTCTGTTATAAAGGAGGAGCTAGGAACGAATTAATATTCTGTATTTTCCTAACAAACTGTCCAGCCATCCAGATGCAGAAACTGATGATTTGCTATTTGTCATTGCTCTTCCCAATATAGTTAAAAGCTTGTTCAGAGACGTAGAGGGATCTACATAGAGGGATCTACATGCACTGTCGTGACTTTGTTCACTCACTTCTTCTGCAAACACCTGTAGCGTGTTTACTAGGCACCAAATGCTTAATAGATCCAGCAAGCGAAGTTTATGGTATGGGGAGAGAGATCATTAACACAGTGTGCGATTAATAAGTTAATTATTGGGGGTGTTAGAAGACACAAGTGCTATGGAGAAGAAAAGTAGAGTAAAATAAAGAGATCAGGGACAGCAGACAGGGGAAGAGAAGGGAGGTTGCCATATTAAGTAGTAGGAATAATTTAATGTTTAGCAATGAGAAGTCAGAATTGTTTAATCTGACCCATCCCCAGGCTGCCTCCAAATGTCTGCCAGTAGTTGTCCCGATGAGAATATCCAGCTGGAATACTTTAACTAGCATAATTTAAATTCTTATAATATTTAGTATTATATAGAGTATAATAATTTAACTTTGTGTGCGATGATATAATTGATGCATTATAGAATTATATAGTTTTAGAAGTAGAAAAGGTCTAATTAGAAAACTGTTGACTTCTCATCCCACAGATAAAAATACTAGACCCCGAGAGTTTTAAGTGTTTTGCTGCACCATCGCTCAGCCGGTAAATGGTATAAAGAGAACCAACCTATAGTTTCCTCAAAAAGTCTTTTTGTAAACACAAGTTTCAAATGTTCCATCATGTAAGTTTATTCTTCTATTTCTTGTTTAGTTGTCTAATTCTCACATCATTTTCAGTCTACCCTGTTCCACTCTGCTTTGTCCCTTAGTTATGTGCCTGTGTTCATGTGTATCCTTTAGGTGCTGCTTTATGTAAGTACAAAAAAATATGAATACATCATGTGCCCTGTTTTAAACACAAAAGTAATAGACACTGCTCTGTACTTTCGTTGACTTTATTGCTTTTTAAGAGATCCCTTCCCCATTCCTCTAAATACTCCCGTTCCTATCTTGCACCAGAGGATATAATACTAGCAGTGATCTTTTCTTAGCAGAGATTGGGACTATAGAACAGAGTTCTTTAATCAGGGTTTCAGTGAGAAAGGCTACACTTTGCAGATAACAGAAACCTGATTTACAGAGACTCAAACAAACAGGGATTTTATTCTCCTCTTATAACAAGAACCCCCCAGGTAGATGTTTGCTGGCATTGAGTCAGCAGTTCAACAATTCATTCAACAATGAATCAGGGAGCTGGATCTTGTTTTTTCATGCTTCCATTCTTGAAAGCTGGCTTTTATCCTTGTGCTGTTGCCTTGCCATTGTAAAAGGCTATTGCGCCTCCAGGCTTATCCAAGGCCTGTGTCTCAGGCTGCTTTGTATTATTATTCCTGAAGGAAAATCCTCCTGCCAGTCCTCCCATTACGCCCCATTGGCCAGAATTGAGTCACAAGCCCATTCCCAAACCAATCACAGGCCAAGAGGAATAAGGTTACCTGGCACGTGTAAACCAATCAACCCAGGGGCGGAGGTAGGATTCTAGCCTCATATTAGGAAATTATGTATTCCGAGAAGTGTGAGGGTTCTCTTAACTGTTGAGAGTATATTACACTTTCTCACATCCCACCCTTTGTTTCATTGTGTGGCCTTGCTTTAATATATTTGTTCAAGGACACAGATTTTAAAAATAATAATTAAAGGAAAAATCATGTGAGAACAAGAAAATGAAGAATGGGGGTGAGGGGACTAATATCTGAGATAGCACAAAGAAGGAGAGGAAAAGAGAACAGGGCCTCCGTACCTGGGTAGATAGAGGTTATCTTAGAATAAAAAGCCTGTGCTCTGTTAAGGCTTTCCCAAACTACATGATAAATATAGGTATAAATAAATATTAATAAATACTAGCTCTGTCCTTATTGATGTTTGCTAATTACAAAAGGAAAAATAACTTTACAGTGGAGAAATCTGGCAGACATCACCTTACTCAAGGAATCAAAGTTAATATCACCAGTAGTGAGAGAAATTGAAACCATGTGTCACATAATAGGATGCAATGAATAACTTGCCAAATATGTATAACCTATATCTAATCATGAGGACACATCAGGCAAGCGCAAATCAGGGATAGTCTGCAAATTGAGTGGTCTACAATCATCAAAATGTCAAGGTCAAAAAATTAAGAAGAGACAGAGAGCAACTATTCCAGAATGAGAAAGGTGACTAAAACTTCATGACAGCTAAATGCACACATGATTGTGAACTGGATCCTTTTGCAACAAAGGACACTATAGGACAATTAACAAAAATGGAAAGGAGTCTGAGGATGAGATGTTGGGAGCATACTGATGTTAAGTCCTGATTTGGATGTTTGTATGAGTAGTATTGCAGAAAAGTGTCCCTCTCTGTAGAAAATACATACTAAAAACATTTGAAAGTGATGGAGCATTATGTCAGCAACTTAAAAAGATTCAGGGAACAAAAAATTTTTGTATTATCTATGCAAGCTTTCCAGAAGTTTGATTCTGTTTCAAAATAAAAACACTCTTCTGCTGTTTTCACTTAGCGATACATAAAGATGTCAGTTCTTTGTGATGGCTGCATAGCATTCCCATGCAGGGAAGTAACTAGTTTTCTATTGATGGACATTAAGATTGCTTTGCACCCTATGCTGTTACACCCTATGCTGCAGTATTTCCATACTTAGTATTTTTCATATGTACCACTTTTTCTGAAAAATAAATATCCAGAAGTAGAAATTATTTTAACTGCTTTTAAATAGAAGCCATGTTCCAAGATACATAGTACACTGTGCTCAGTGATGACATATTTACTAAAGCTATTTGAGGCTGACTGATCTGGTTTGGTTTTGTTTTGTTTTGTTTTTTAGAGACAGAGGAAGCATGGGCATGCAAGGGACGGGGAGGGGCAGGGAGAGAGAGGAGAGGGAGAATCTTAAACCTGCTCCGTTCCCAGCACCGAGCAACGTGGGGCTCAATCTCATGACCCTGAGGTCATGATCTGAGCGGAAATCAAGGGTGAGACCCTTAACCGACTGAGCCAACCAGGCACCCCTGATCTGGTTTAATAATATTTTCATTCATTGATAGAACAAATATATTTTGGTTTGTTCCTATGGAGTAAGCTCTTTATCAGTCCTAGAATACAACCATAATATTTGCCTTTAAAGGATATTAACATTTGAGAGATTTCACAGGCTGAGGTTAATTAATTTAAAAATTTCCCCCATGTAAAATATATCTTAATATTGACAAATCTTAAATGGAGGCAGAAAAAAAATTAAAACCCTTTTTCTCTTAAGGTGTATATAAAAATGTTTTTAACATGGAAAGGAAACCCTTTAAAAGTTTTAGATATTTTACTGAAATCACTTATCAGCCTTAGTGTTGCTATTAATATTATATCTATTAATACTGTCTATGTTATGATGATTTCAGTTAAGTCCAGTTGGCAGTTTGACACAATGATTCCTCTGTCTTTTCGCCCATTTTAAGGTTTCATTGCACGTCCTTGGAGGTCAACCATCTCCTGAAAGATGGAGAACAATGGCCCATCTCTACAAGAATTAAATACTATTTTCAAGGTTGTTTTTTCCATATATTTCCTGGAAAGAATTCAGAAGTAAATACATTCATAAAATTTTTTCGATTATAAGTGGAGGCCAGTAAAGACTCCCACTCAATGAAATTGACACTTACAGAACTGACAAATTGCTTAAATGTCCTTTTATGGATGTTGATACTAGCTGTGCAAACAGAAGAGACTCTCCATCAAGAATTTATCAAGGAGGGCGCCTGGGTGGCTCAGTTGGTTAAGCAACTGCCTTTGGCTCAGGTCATGATCCTGGAGTCCCAGGATCGAGTCCCACATCTCCCCCTGCTGAGTGGGGAGCCCGCTTCTCCCTCTGACCTCTCCCATCTCATGTTCTCTCTCTCTCTCAAATAAATAAATAAAATATTTAAAAAAAAAAAAAGAATTTATCAAGGAGATTCCCCAAAATAAATAATAGTGCAAATCCCAGGATATTCCTAGACAGCTTTGTTAGGAAATAATAACAATTAAGACTTCAATTACAAGGAAATAAATCTCTTAAGTTCAAAAAGTCATTCCTCAAGGAGCGCCTGGGTGGCTCAGTTAGTTAGGCATCTGCCTTTGGCTGCGGTCATGATCCCAGAGTCCTGGGATCCAGCCCCTCTTGGGGGGGGGGGGGTCCCTGCTCAGTGGGGAGTCTGCTTCTCCCTCTCCCTGCTTGTGCTCTCTCTCACTGTCTCTGTGACTATCTGTCTCTCTCTCTCAGATAAATAAAATCTTCAAAAAAAAACCAAAAGTCATTCTTCTAAATTGAGGACCTCCGTGGAAAGATTTGGAGTTGGAACTAGATATTTGTCCCAATGGGAAGTCAGTCTCTGGTTTTGAAAGGGCCAGGCAAAGCCCTGGATGCAGAAGCATGCGGTGGTTGGGAGCCTGGTGGCTTGGAATGCATATCCTCAGTATTTTATAGTGTGAGCGTTCAGTGGGTCAGTGATATACCTTCTCTGAGTCTCAGTTTCTTCAGCTGTTTAAGGAGATAATAATGCCAACTTTTACCCAAGACCTAAATAAAAGTAATCTAACCTAACTAGTAGTCCAATGACCATGAGTTGAAATTTGCATATGAGTGTGCCTGCTGATTTCTGTGGGGCATCTTAGTGCATCATTAAAGACCTGCCCTGAGCCTGCTTTTCCAGCCTCACCTGTCTCCACACCTCCCCTCCTAAACTACACTTCGGAAATAATCCCCATGATGCCACGCAGTTCCCTGTGCTGTTTCACATCTGTTCCTGTAGCCTGGGATATTTTCTGATTCTCATGATCAGTGCGAGGAAAATATCCATCAGGAAGCCTCAACTCACCACGGGGATTCCTACTGGACCATGTCCAGCATGGGCACATGTGCCTATTCTTATTGAGGAGGAACGGGGGTGGGGGGCAGAGAGAGGAGAGTCGACAGGAAGCGAGAGACTCAAGAGGCTGAGGAGGTCCTTGGGGCCAGATTGTCGAGGGCCTTACATGATACACACGAGTATGGCCTCATCTTAAGGGCAAAATCTTGCAAAGGCTACAGAGCATTTTACTAGAGGAGTGACATGATCAGCTATCTTTTATTCAGAAAGATGATCTAGCCACAGTGACAAGGATAGATTGGAGATGGGGAAAATATCACAGATCCAGATGGGGTCTCTCATCTCTCTGAATGATGAGAACAAGTCTCCCTGCCAGCCCCTTTCTCCTCTCCTCTGGAGTTTCACAGGAGTTGGTTGGTTGGTGTATGGACCCAGACGGGGTGGCATTTGACGGGAGTTCTGGAGCCTTCCCAAGCATCAGGGGTGGATATTAGGGTCCCTGAGGGGTGAGGACGCCTGTGGCAGCCCAACCTCTCCCCATGTTCTGCTCTCAGCCCTCCTTTCCTTGTAACAGAGAAGACGGAAGGCAACATGGATTTCTTCTAATAATGACAACAGAGAGGGAATTGGAGAAGCAGGGGTACACAGCAGAGGAAGGAGAGCATGCGTCCAAAGGTTGTTACCACTTTTGCCCACGGATACTGTGCTAGAAGCTTTTCCTATTCAGTGGTTCTCAAGCCATTATAATCACGAAAAGGGCTCATTAAACCATAGAATCAGCGATTCTGATTCTACAGGGTGGGCGTGGGACCAATAATTTGCCAGTCCGACAAGACCCCTTGTGAGGCTGATGCTTTTGGTTCAGCGGCCATACTTGAAGAACCACTTGGCCTGTTTTGTCTCGTCTGTTCCTCTCAATAACCTCGCGAGGTGGTACTGTTGCAACAGAAGAAGAAACCACTCCTGGGGGACTTGGTAACCTGCCCCCTACCCTAAGTCAACTAGCAAGCAGAACAAAACTTTGGGGCCAGGTTGTGCTTGGCTCAAAAGCCCATGTGTTCCCCACCTCACGTCCCTTTCCCCGACAGCTGGCTTGAGACCTCAGCGAGGACAGATGGAGCTCCCAGCTTTCTCCTTCCCATCAGGGTCCCAATTGCCCACAGCTCTTAAGTGTGACGGTGGTGTGTAAAGGAACATATTGTACATCTGAGCGCTTCCTTTTCTCCACAAACCGTGTTAACTCCTTTCGCTGTGGTTCCTCACTCCGGCCCAAGAGGTGATATCAAACTATTGCCTATGCAGTTGCTCCGGGAACATTTTCTTTGAGAGAGGTACGAAATGAACATCCAACTGTTCCACACACAACATAATGCCTGGAAGTCTGCAATCTGCCCACATACATCTTGCCTTTGATGCCTTTTCCAGTAAGTCCAGGCCTTCCCTTGTGCTTGCATTGTTAACCCTTAGCACAACCACAACCAGGTGGTTTCATATGGACTTGCCCACTGTACTCTCTGCAGGCAAGTCCTCCCCATTTTTTTTCTTCTTTTAAATATTTCCACATGCTGTAGATGTCCTGCCAAATCCTGTTTCTGACGTTGGATCGTTTGTCTTTACTTGCTGGTTGTCCATTTGGAGCTAGAAAGAAAGGAAAAGCAAGCGCCCAAGGAAAGCATGCATTTTCCATATACCTGTGCTTTGGAATTAATTATTTTATCTATAGGTAACATGTAATTAGCTGTTTGGGGCCCGATTTTGGCCAAAGGAAAAATTTTAAGCTAGTATTTCCTTATTGCTGTTTTTAAAGGTAATATTCAACCTATAAAGCAGCAAGGTTGGCTTGAGGAATTTTATAAATTCTTTCTTTCTGTGTTATTTACAATGCATATGTTCCTTTACTGCAATAATCAAAAGAAGGCTAATTGCCCTGAGATTTTTTTTTTCTGCATAAGTTTTTCCCCCCCGGATAAAGAGGTAGTGAGCACCAACAATAAATTTTTCTCATCTGAGTTTGCACAAATTAGAACACGATAATCCTCTTGAACTTCCAAATTTACCTCATTGGTATAGTTCTTGTTGACCTCATTAACTTAGTATTCGTTGATTTAAGATTAACACAGCTTTGTATTTCTTCACTCTGAGTAGAATTTTTGTCAATGTTGGTTTTTCTTTTTAAATCATTAGACTGTGGGCGCCTGGGTGGCTCAGTTGGTTGAGCAACTGCCTTCAGCTCAGGTCATGATCCCGGAGTCCCGGGATCGAGTCCCATATCGGACTCCCGGCTCTGCGGGAAGTCTGCTTCTCCCTCTGACCTTCTCCCCTCTCATTCTCAGTCTCTCGCTCTGTAATAAATAAATAAAAATCTTTAAAAAAAAAAAAAAGAAGAAGAAATGCTTCTCCCAAAAAAAAAAAAAAAATCATTAGACTGTGCATAGTGTAAGAAAGTGAAAAATCTATTTTCATAAATGTGAATTTTCGAAGTCTAATATATTCTTCCTTTTCTTCTCTTTTGTCTCTTTTTCTCTTCCCTCTCTCCTTTTCCCCCCTTTCTCTTCCCTTTTTTTCTCTTCCCTTCCTTTCCCAATAGTTCAGCCTCAGACCTATCAGGTAGTGAAGGAGGGGCCAGCTCAGGGAGGGATGTCACAACTCCAGTGAACGTGTGGAGGGCTCTGCACTGAGGGATGGTCGTGCTGGGTGGCCCAGCTTGGGAGGTTGCCAAATTCAACAAATAAAAATATGGGAAGCCTAGTTAGGTTTGAATTTCAGTGAAACACTGAATGGTTTCCTTTTAGTATAAGTATATCCCATGCAATATTTTATACTTAAAAAAAGTTTATTTATTTGAAATTCAAATTTAACTGGATGCCCTATATTTATTTTATCTGCCAACACTATCAGTGTGGGATGTCAGAAAATAATCTCGATAAGAAGGGCATCCATATGAGGAAGGAGCAGTGGGTTAACGTAGGGTGTCAAAGCTAAGCAATATGACAAGGACATCACTGAAGTAGAGGGGTGATGGCCCCAGAGACTGTTTATTCAAAAAGTAATTGGTCAAATAGGGAAATATATTGAGGGTAATGTTGAGGATAGGAGTCAAAATTTGTAAAAAGAAAAAATTAGAATGAGCCCAGTTTTGTGGGATTAGGATTGGAGACATCGGTGTGAATTCATGGTTAATAATGAGCAAAGGGTATATATATTTGCTTTACATGCATAGACTGTTTCTGGAAGATGCATAAGAGAGTAGTAATGATATTTACCTCTAAGGAATAGAACTTAGTGGCTGGGGCATGGAAGGGAAAAATGACTTCTCCTTATATTTCCTTTGCTACTTTTTACATTTTGTGCCACATGCTCATGTTACCTGCACTAGACGATATTTTTTTTAAACATTTGAAAAATAGAACTGGCTCTATTTCAAATCAGAGTATTAGAGGTAGCCGGGACCTTAGAGATTTTTCAAGGCCACATTTGTGAATTTAAGATGTTGTAAGAGAAGACTAGAAACTTTAAGTGAACTTCAAGGTCAGAGGATGAAATAGTGTGTTATATTGGAAAGAAAGAGCACTGGATGAAATTATGATTCTCTCCCATGGCAGCATGGTGCCCTTGGGCAAGTCACTCACCTCTCTGAACCTCACATCCCCCCATAGAACTGAGCACAAAGCAAGGGCTCAAGGTCAGCTCACTGAGGGACAAGTCCTGCTCAGCTTTACTTGTCACAGTGCATGAACTTGGACAAGTCGACTGGCCTCCTTAAACTGCAGAATCTTCATTCAGATTCAAACAATCATACAGTTTATGATTGCACTAATTTTACTTTATCAAATCTAAGAAGGCTTAGATTATTTAAAATGCGCCATTATTTTATGTTCCACTAAGAAATTTTTAAAGTGCAATTAAAGTGCAATTAATTGTAAGATGGTAACCATCATGAGATGCATACTGACTTCAAAATGTTAAAATGTGGAAAAAGAAATGCATCTTAGAATCAATGTAATATGATAGTATTTACCAAGGGAACTGTTTTATAGTATAGGAGGTGGTCCAGTGGTAATTGAGAAATAAATGGATTTAAGTGAAGACAATCAGGCTGGCATTTAAAAACATTACGAGGATAGGAGAAAACAAGAAACAAAGTAAAGATATAATGGGAAGTAAATATCATAATCTTTATACAGTTTGTGCACACTTGAAAGTGTACACAACACAAAAAAAATAAAATAAAATAGAACTGGAGTCCCTTCCCTGGAAGACAGGTTCTGGTGTCAAGTAATTTGGCCAAGAACCAAAACCTATCCTCTGTTTTAAAATGAGATGTTAGGAGGAGGTGGCAGTTGTGTGGTTCTGGCTCGGGCATGGAAGTAGGCAGCCCTGGAAGCATCAGGTTGAGTGGGGGTAAATACTGCCTCTGGGCCAGCATCTGGGTGAAGTTGAAAGGAGCAGCAAAGTAAGAAAGGGATCTTGTGAGTTCTGTAAAGTATGTAACTGTAAGCATGAATGCCTGAGAACTTTGGAGGAAGGTGGCCCTATTTAATTGTTCCATTGATCCTGGAAAGATACGAAATTGAAAATAATATGGTTGTGTGTCTAGGTTGTGTCATCCATCCCACTAATTAATCAATACTGGATCGAGTCCCAGAATGAGGGAGTCATGTGGAGGGAGGAACAGACGCTTACCCGAGAGCCCCAGCCTGGGATGAGAGACATCCGGCCAATCCGTTGGTCAGGTCAGTCTGACCTTATAATGCCCCAGTGAGGCTGGAAAGTAGAGTGTTGAAGAGGAAGAAAACAACCTCAAAAGGTGTTACGAACACTGAAAAATTAAAATAAACAAATTTGGGGAGAAAAAAAAAAAGAGGGGCCCCTGGGTGGCGCAGTTGGTTGAGCGATTGCCTTTGGCTCAGGTCATGATCCCGGAGTCCCGGGATCGAGTCCCACATCGGGCTCCTAGCTCCATGGGGAGTCCGCTTCTCGCTCTGACCTTCTCCCTTCTCATGCCCTCTCTCACTCTCTCTCTCTTTCCTAATAAATAAATAAATAAAATCTTTAAAAAAAAAAAAAAAGAGGTGTTACGAGAATTAAATGAAATCACTACATCTGGTACGTGGTAAGGGCTCAATAAATGCTAGCTATTGATGAATGGAAAAAAAAAAAAGCTTTATCAACCATAAATGCCATACAAATATTTATATCATTTAGTTTTTTTTTAAGCACCATCATGAGCAGATCCTGATTCTTGAGGCTCACAATCTAGACCTCTTTGCAACGTGCTACGTTATGCTTATTTCATGCACTGTTACTTTAAGTTGAACTCTTTTGCAATAAACTGCATTATATACACTTGTTCATAAACAATAGTTGTGTGCATGGGGTGCTGTTTATCTTTCAGATATTTCCATAATGCATACACATGATGTAACATAGAAACACAGATTTTTCTTTTAAAGAGCAAAGCTTCAGCAGTTTCTCTTGAATTTTATTCTGTCATTTGACTACATTATATTTCTGATGTTCAATTTGCACTGAGTACATTATGGACTTCTCTAGGGAACAGAAAGAAATTCTTTTAAGTAAACATTAAATGCTTTGATAAATCAAAACACGTGAATGAAATTTCTGTTAAAAATGTTCCAATCTGTTTTGAGACTTGAAATAAAGCTCTGTCTTTAACATAATAAAAACCGTTAACCCAAAGGCAACAACAAAGTAATAATAACTTGTTTTAGGAGTAATGCATAAGGCTTATTTTAAAAGGTCAGTTGTTATATAAAATACAAGAGGAAATCTTGCTATAAACTAATTGTAAAGAAACTTAAAAGCTGTAAAGTCTGTTCTTTCTGATTTAAACTGGCAATAAGAAGTGTACATTGTTTGGAATCCAGTATAACAGCTTATATCATAAACTAGCCGTAATCTCTCATACTGAAAAGTCACCCATATTCTAAACCATGGAATATCACCTCAATAATAGCTCTATGAGAATGAGATGCTGCCTGGCCCATCACAGCTGTATTCCCAGTATCTAGAATGATGTCTGTCCAGAGTAGGGCTCAGTAAATATTTCCTGAATGAATAAATGAATGAACAGTTCATATAGAAATTCAGCGATTTTAGAAATATCAATAAACAAAATTCTCAATACAAAAAATAGGTAACTGGAGAACGATAATTTAAAATACAAAACACTGCACCTGGGTGGCTCAGTTGTTAAGCAGCTGCCTTCGGCTCAGGTCATGATCCCAGAGTCCTGGGATCGAGGCCCACATCAGGCTCCCTGATCAGCGGGAACCCTGCTTCTCCCTCTCCCACTCCCGCTCCTCCTGCTTGTATTGCCTCTCTCTCTGTCAAATAAATAAATAAAATATTTATAAAAATAAAATACAAAACAGTGCTATGAGCTTGCAAGTTTGGTAAAGGAACAGTGGAACAGAGATTTGAAAAATCTTAGCTCAGCTAACTAACTATATTTACTAAGTCACATAGCTGAGCAATTTAATTTCTTCACCCCTAAAATGAAGAGAGAGGGGTGGCTGGAACTAATGATTCTAAAGGCCCTTCCAATTCTAAAATTCTATTATGCTGTAAATACAAAGGCCCACCCTAAAAACAGATAAATTTGGGGGCACCTGGGTGGCTCAGTGGGTTAAAGCCTCTGCCTTTGGCTCGGATCATGCAGGGAGCCTGCTTCCTTCTCTCTCTCTGCCTGCCTCTCTGCCTACTTGTGATCTCTCTCCTCTCCATCAAATAAGTAAATTAAAAACACACACACACACACATTTTTTAAATATTTAAGAAATATTTAAAAAAAAACACAGATAAATTTGTAGCTAAATCACTGTCAAAATTGACAATGTGGAAGAGACTTCTGGGTATCCTCCAAAACCTGCTTTCCCCTTCTTCCTGGGCACAGAGTTAGGCTACGTATCTCGGCTTCTGCTGCAGTGAGGTGTGACCATGTGTCCAAGTCCTAAGGATGAAACATTAGGAAGTGGTGTGTGCCATCTTCAAGCTTGCCTCATAAAGACCTTCTATGCTCTCTCCTCCAAACCCTTCTCTTTCCGGCTGTCTGGGATGGTGACACACCCATCCCTCAAGTAACCTTAGAGGTCACATATTGAACATAGCTAACATAGCTGAGTCATCATCAGTCAGGATCTCTGAGCCCCTTTGTGCAGTACGATCCCTACTGCCTCCCTCACCCCAGAAATGTTAGGCACTTCTCCTTGGGTTTCTCCTGTTCCTGGATGTCCTGTAAACAGAGGCACTGGCTCTCTTTCTTTCAGATACTCGTCAAGGATGCTGGTATAGTGAACATAGCCTTGAAAGACAGAGATAGTGTCTTTCTGAGAAGCAAAGGGCAGCTTTCTTTGTTGTCCAATGTGATAAAGGTAACATCTTCCTCGGGGTAATAAAGGGCAGTTTTGCTTACAGCTCACTATAAAAGATCCAGGTTCCCTAAGCTCAGGGATCCTTAGTGTTGACTCACTAAGTCAACATAGAGTGTTGACTCAAACTCACTCTATGTGCAGAGTTCACACTGGACAAGCTATGTCCTTTTATGGGACTTGGAAGACATGGAGAAATGACACAAGCATGAAGCTCATGCTGCTTTCAGTGACACGAGTAATCAAGTCATATGTGCTCGACCCAGAAGCTGTGTCTTCTGCCAATCTTCCATGAACCTGCGGTAGGCTGGCTAATTCATAAGCTCATGAGTGGGGTCAGATCTCACATAGCCACAGTTCTTGATAGCCACTCACACCTCCCACGCCACAAAAACCCTAGACTCTTAGGTGAGTGAGCCATTATATTTTAGGTTATATATATAACCATATATACTATATACTATATACTATATATATATGGCTTAACTGACACAGCAGAAGTCACATCTCCATTGAAAAATCAATAAGAAATTAGAGTCAATTACCTTATCTTTGCCAAATAAGGTGACGAAAGTAAAGGATATGAGTCTGTTAAATGAGGGGATTGAATTAGATAAATATTTTCAAAATATATCATGGTACATGCTAGTGCTATTATCTGGTGAAAATAATGTTCTGTATTGAAATATGTTTGCAATACACTCACTGTTTAAATCTTATTCCCCCTCCTTCCCTGGAGAGTCACAATGCACATAAGTTTATTAAAGACTCTGAGAAATCCTGCGGTAAAGAAAATTATTTGCATTATTTAACCAGCAGTATTTTCCTAAATTTTTTCAGCATAACCTCTACTGACATTCTAGGAAATGAGTGTTCCATGGAGTACACAGGGGGAAACACAGGGCGAGATCATTTCTAACATCCCTTTATGCCTCTATGAGTAAAACATCTGAAAATAAGTAAGAAACATATTTATTCATTTATTAGACTAATGTGAGTACAGTCAGTGCTTCTTAAACTTTAATGCACACCTGGGAATCTTGGTAAAGTGTAGCTTTTGATTCTGAATATCAGTGTAGGACCTGATACCCCGCATGTCTGTTGAGTTTGCAGGTGATAATCAGACCAGTGTTTGAGTATCAAAGATCTAGACAATGCAGAATCTAAAAAGTGAATAGTCACACTTACGATGATTGTTCCACAGTTAAGGATATGTTACTGCAAATGAGTTTTTATTACGTATTTAGAGAAAAAAAATGCTCCAAAGTTCATGTTGGACAACTTAGGGGTGATTTCAGAATTGAGTATTACCCGATGAATTTAGGGATATGTTGACTAACTGGAAAAATGAATGGGTATCGGTTTAGAGGCTCTGTATCATCATACAGCCTCTTCCTATTTAGAAGTTTGAACACACAGTTGACAGAGTTGGGATCTTCGGTGAAGACACTAACAAATAGTTTGTGATTCAACCCAGCAGAAGGGATTAATCTGACCAGATTGTTACCTATCTGCTCTACATTAAAGATGGCGAAACTTTTTTCTCTCCAAAAAAGAATGTTTTTCTTTCTTTTGTTTCCTCCTAACTCAAATTTGAATTTTCCTGGCCTGTTTTTCAAGAAATCATTTTTCCCACTCTACTCTTAACAGTTCTATAGCAGAATTTTTTCAACAAAATATAAAGGCATATGAGATCAGGTAGAAAGGTTATAAGGAGATGAGCTTACAGGAGCATGAAAACTTAATATCACTGAAGTTACTTCCAACAATGAAAACGAGAGAAAGTTTGGCATGTGCTAATTAAGGAATTTGATATGTGTGAATTTGTTTCCAATTATGAGATCTGAGTCCAATAATGAATTCTTTGAACCTGTTTCCAAAGTAACATATTTGGTTCTATAATAAAACCTCATAGCAATCCCTAAATAAAAATAATTTGCAACCTTCACGCTAGTGAGAGGAAGAATGTCAAACAAGGCACACCGCATGCTCTCAATGGGAAAATAATTAAAAAAAAATAAAACATTTGACTTTGTAAGAATCTGAGAGAAATTCATGATATAACTTTATGTGAAATAAGAATAAAAGAAAGTCTATCTCCGCTTTAAGTAGACAGTAAGAAAATGAAAGCAATTCAGTGGGTGGGATGATAAAATCATGAGTGCATTTTTCTGGCTCCTGTTAATATCGTACTTCCACCACCGGTAGATTTTTTGTGATTTAAAATAAATATGTTAGATGGTTCATGCTGATGGGTCTGTGGAAACAGTAGTAGTTATGTCAATGGGAGTTCGAAGAATACCATATTTGTTTTGTTAATTTTTTCTTAACATGTTGGTGTGGGAGAAGTGTTGCTTGATTGGAACTTTCTGTCGCTGTAGTGTATAATCTAAGTTATACGTGGGGAAACTGTACCTTTCCCTGAGAAACTCAGCAGAAAACAGATGGCACACCCAAAGTAAACAGTTGAGGAGAGTTGAATGACTATTTACGAAGGTGAAGGCAGGGTTTATGGCAGTCTCTGGGGGGGATAGCAGAGAGCGAGCTGTTGTCACCTTCGGCCTGAGGGAACAAGGATAAAGTAGGCCCCGGGGACCCAGGTTGGGCAGCCAATTTGAAGTGGCTACTGCAGGAGAGAGAGAACTAATGCGGATGCCTAGCATCCTGGCAGGGAAGCCCCAGAAATGGACACCCTGACCTCACATCCCTCCTGCCCTTCTTCGCCCCTGGGCGCATCCTGTTCCTCCACCCCAACCAAAGCCAAAGGAGGGGAGCTAGCTGGTGCAGGTCAGCTTCTCAGGCCTGGAGTGGGACAAGAGAAGTGTGGGACGGGGGACCATATGGAGGAACCAGGGGAAGAGAAGCAGAACAAGGGGCTCAGACAACAGTGCAGAAACAGGATCTGTGCATTTACACAAGGGGGCGCGTGAGGGCTCATGCTAAGTGCTTCGGGCGAATGCTAATGAAGAAAAATATGGCCAAAGGCATTTCTGAAAACCTGGAGCATTGCATAAACATGTTTATTTCTCCTTATGTGCAAGAGTGCCCATGCTGTGTTTGCTTGGCTAAAATAAAATGTTCCAAGACATCCTGTGCTCTCCTTTGCATTAATAGCAAGAGCTAATGGATCTTAAAATGAGAAGAATCTCAGTCAGACCTTTGTTTAAAAAGCTCTCCTAATCAGCTTTTGTATGTATTATATAGAGAACATATGTATGATATAAAAGTAATAAATCACTATTATTGGGCCCCTGGGTGGCGCAGTTGGTTGAGCAACTGCCTTCGGCTCAGGTCATGATCCCAGAGTCCCGGGATCGAGTCCCACATCGGGCTCCCAGCTCCACGGGGAGTCCGCTTCTCACTCTGACCTTCTCCCTTCTCATGCTCTCTCTCTTTCCTAATAAATAAATAAATAAAATCTTTTAAAAAAATTTATTAAAAATAAATAAATAAATAAATCGCCATTATTCCCTCATTGAGCCTCTCTTGACTTCCAAATTTCTCCCAGAACAATACTTTTTTTTTTTTTTTGCTAGAAGTGTAAATTAGTGGTGACGGTGATGATGGTGATGGTGATGATGATGACGATGATGATAGCTATCACAGTTGAATGCTTACTATGTGCCCAAACACCTATGAGGTAGGTGCTATTGTCTCTATTTTAACACCGTATGGGTGAAGAATTGAGGCTGAAGGAAGATCATTAACTTCTTCCAGTCACATCAGCAGAAATAAGTGACTGGGCTTTTAAAGGCAGCCAGACTACAGAACCCCAAATCTTAAACATCCTGTAATCTCTCTCTTCAGAAACATTGCATGATACACTTTTTTTTTATATTGGAACAAATGATTGGTGTTCTTTAAAACTTTTGCTTGAAAGCTAATCCAATAAAACACAAGACTGCTTAAGATGGAGGAAGAATAAAAGAAACAACATCAGAGGTGGAGGGAGGGTGGAGGGAGAATCTGAGGAAGATTCTGCACTAATGTCCGTCTACTTGCTGGCTTCTGCCATTCGCGAATGTTCTGTTCTGCACATTTCCATTGAAACTGGGATGTTTATCCTTCCTGCTCCTAAATGATCGCTGTGAATACTTGGAAGCCCAGTTCGATCATTTTGTTGAATTTGTATGAGAGTCCTAGGTACAGAGTTGTAATAGGATGGTTTTGCCATAGGCCTTCAACTTATCCCGTATCAGCTTTGTTCAATGAAATGCTGAGAAATGTGATGAAATTGTGAAATGTGCATACAGCCACATTGCATCTGTCATGTGAACAGCTTTACTAACACGTTAAGCTGCTTTTATAAAACATTCTGATCAACCAAAGCACATACAGATAACCAAATATGGATAGCTGAGGGTTATCCAAGGGTTATCCATATTACTCTGCAGCGTTCAATGCTCAAAACATGAAAACATTATGAAGAAACAACAGTTCTCACTCTACCTTGGAATGTCAAGGGATAAACAGATAATTATAGATTGTTGAGACTTGATACTTCTCCATCTCTGTACTGCTTGACTCATTTTCCTATTTATTGGATGGTAGTCCTGAAAAATATGTAAAAATGGAACCCTTCAGTAAGTTAATTTAATGACTTGTTAACAGCTTTGACAAAAAGGTTGGTGATGATATTAAAATAGTTATGGAAGATGACATATTGAGGTTAACAGTGGGATTCAATTATCCATGATATCCATTAGGATGGAAGGATAAGAAGTTGCCAGATATTTCCTAAAGCTTCAACCGTATACAGCAGAAGAGATGCGAAGGAAGTCATTGGCTCCAAACTGATCTGATTTGCCTGGTGGCTGGGTGCCAGCGAGCGCTAGTGCCAGTGTCCGAGTTGTAGGCTTCTGAAGATGCTCCTGTATTAGCTCAGGTCTCTGCCACATGCTAGAGAAGACTATCTGGGCCAGACCTGGACTTCTCAAATAGTTTCCTGTCATGGCCATTTGTTGTTTTTGCCTCTCTGGTATCCATTACCCTTTTCTCCAGATTACAGTACTTCAGATTTCCTTTGAGAAGCTACTCAATCCCCAATCTCAGGTCATGTGGTTTGAGATGGATTACGTGACCCAGCACTCAGTTTTCTGAGCCATTCTGACTTGATCAGACGTGGGCTTATGAACCAGGCCTGCCCTAGCATCAAAATTCCATCCTTCTGGGTGCATGGATTGGTTTAGAGATAGGCATAAACCCAAGCTGATCCAGTCATAGTTAATTCAGAATCTTGAGAAGGTACACACACACACACACACACACACACACACACACAAAGTCTTCTCTGCTTGGATGACTAGCACTAACAATGATATAATCCTAGAGCTATAGGGCATCTTTATGGATTCCATGAATGTAATGCAGAAAAAGCCCAGAAACTAATCCTTGCTAATGTTGTTTGAGCCCCTGGATCAAACTGTGCCTAAAAATATGAGTATTGAACTTTCAGTGATATTAGTTAATTTATCCTTATTTTTTGCTTAAATGAGTTTAAATTGGGTTTCCTGTCACATGCAACAAGAGATTTCTAAATAATGTATCTCTTATCTACATTTATTCTCATCTTCTTGTTCTAGAAAAATCCTGCTATTGATCTCCCTTTTGATCTAGCGCTCTCCCATTAAAGGACATTTAACAATGACTCTCCAGTGCTTAGCCTAACAGGCACAATCCAGTGTCTGCCTTACCTTTGGCTGGCTCAACCATGTGGCTTAGCAGCATGAAGGCAGTTGGGAGAGGGAATAAATAGGACTTGATTGGAAGTGGTCAGGGGACCATCACCAGCTTGGAAGAGGACAGTGTGGTGTCTGGGAGCAGTGTCCTGTGGTCATTTTTAAAATCCCAAGTGAAATAAATATGGACAATTGGAGACATAAAACAAGTATTTCTGAGACATCATTGTGGGAAATCTGGGTCATCGAAAGGAGACACAGTGACACTGTAGCTCAAGGGCGAGGCTAGTTTCCCCCAGTCCACTGGTTCTGCCTGATTGCAGGCAGACGATTAGTCATTTGGTTGGGCCACCAGGGCTTACTCTAGAGAGTGGCCGTGTTAAGCCTCACCTGGCAGGGGACACACCGGTCACTACCAAATACACTCACCCTGTTAATATTCACCCAAGAAATCTGATGGTTCGAAACCTGTACACGAACACTTTACTAGCTTCAGCTGCAGAAAACAGAGGCAGGGATCGATGGTGGATGCCAATAGGTGCAACCGACAGATCCCAGAGTCGGAGTAGGGTTGCAAACATTGGCTTGGAAACCAATCTAGACCTAAGCTTAAGTCCCAGATCCACCACCAGCTACTAGTATGGCCTTAAGCAGGTGTTTAAATTGTCTATGCCTCTGTCTTCTCATCCACAAAATAATTCTTTCCCAGAAGATAGTGATAAGGATTAATTTAAAAACGTGTATAAAATGTTTAGTATAAGAGTAAATACTCAATGAATGCTGTCTCTCATTATACCCGTATGCAGCTGAAAAGCTGGATGGACCATGTACCATTTCCTACACAGAGCTGGTACTCCATCTTTGCACATTCCATTTTCTTCCCCTATGTTCCCCTACTGAAATTCTACCCGGCCATTAAGATTTAATTCAAAAGTCATCACTTTCAGGAAGGCTTTTTTCCAACTAGATGGAATCTTTCCTTTGGCTTTAGCTTTTTGTAATAGATAGAAACCACATATAGGGCAGTAGTTCTTAATCCTGGCTGCATATTAAAACCACTTGGAAATCTATTAAAAATATTGATGCCTGGGCCCCTATCCCAGAAATTCTGATTTAATTGGTCTGGGGTGAGGCTAAAGCATCAATATGTTTAAAAAGCTCCCTAGGTGATTCTAATGTGCAGCCAAGATTTAGAACTGATGGTTGAATGAGTATGTTCTTAAATAATGTTTATGAATGAATTCAAGCTAAGATATTAATGGCTTAAAGTTTTAATAGACCAACATTTAGAAGACTTTATTTTTATTAAAAGCAATGCAAAAATGCAAAGGTAAATAAGATTTTTAAATAACATTTAGCCTAAAGAAAGTAATCATAATTCACTAGGGTGATGCATATAGAGCTACAAGCATGGAATATGATATATGAATAGTATCCTAGAACTATATCTGAAGTATTTGGGGAGCACAAGTGGGAAACATCCACTAATTTGGAGTGGCAGAAAAAGAAGAGAAAAAAAGGCTTTAAAATGTGGGTGACACTAGAGGGACCTGGGTGGCTCAGTTGGTTAAGCATCCGACAACTGCTTTCAGTTCAGGTCATGATCTTGGGGTTGTGGGATTGAGCTCCACGTCAGGCTCCACACTGGTGTGGAGCCTGCTTGGTATTCTCTCTCTCCCTCTCTCTCTCTCTGCTCCTTCCCCCATGCTCATGCTCTCCCCACCCCCCCCCAAATAAATAAATAAATAAATAAATAAATAAATAAATAAAATCTTTTTTAAAAATGTGGATGACATTGAGCTAAGTACTGAAATGTGAAAACAGGTTTTCAAGGTAAGCCTCCCAGGCCACCTATGGAGGTGTAAAAGTACATGTCTCATTCCAGTTCATACACTTTCCTAACCCAAAGAATGAATTGCTAGCAAAGAAAATGGCAACTCTATCTGTCTAGGTCTTAGTCGTGAGGGGGTAAGAGGCTCAGGGGCAGGAGAACTATTTCCCAAATCGCACCTATAGTAGACTACTTTGGTTATAATAGACCAGCTTCCAGCTTGATTTATTTTTTAAAAAAAGAAAGAGTTGCCTTCCAAAACCAACTCATAGGATGAGTGTGATAGGGTTCAGGGATAACTGTATCAGGAACTGGAATGGCCCCAACACTTTATTCTCCTCCTTTCTTCTCTGCTTCTCCCTGAATGTCAATTGCATTATCATAGGCTTGCTTTGTCTGTGTTGCCATGGCCGATGTCACAAGTTCCTAGATTCATGGGTGATCAGCTCTCCCACCCTTGGAAGCATTTTGAATAGCCTGAATCAAGCCTTGTCTGCAACCAAGCCAAGCACAAAGGTGAGATAGGGAGTATTCTGATTAACCTAGGTTGGATCAGGTGCCCACCTCTGCCTAATCACTATCGCCAAGGAAGCAGAGTCAATAGGAAGATGTCAGCATTCTCTTAAGTAAGTCCTGTGGTTAAAATAAGCATTTCTTAGAAGACAGGAAGTGAGTGCTACTTGGAAAAGAATAAAAGAGTGCTAGTCGCGCAGATCTCAAAGATAAATCACTACCACTGTCCATCTCTTGGGCACCTAGCTCTCTCATACACCTTCTTCATATTTAAATAGTTCCCCACACAGCCTCTGTGGTTGATTGATTGCAGAAAGGGCTCCAATTTCCCACTTTGCCCTCTATCCACACTCTTTGCAATGTAACTTTGCAGCAACTTTCATCAACAGGTGGATTTCCCACCATCCTTTCAACCCGGGCTGGCCTATGGCTTGCTGTGGCCAATAAAGTAGGACAGAAGTGGCAGCGGGTTACTTCTCACCCTCGGCTTGAAAAGGCCCTATGTGCTTCTGTTCTTTATGTTAGAACCTGCCACCAACATTAGAGCCAGCCCAGGCTGGTCTGATGGAAGATGACAGACTTCGGAGGCAGAGCCAGATCACTGTAGGTGAAGACATTTTAGACCAGGCATCCCCTAGCCAGCCCCCCAGCTGAGTCGCAGACGCATGAGTCTGCTCAGCCAAGGTCAGTCGGGCCTCGCCAAGACTGAAAAACTGCCCAACCAACCCACAAACTCATGAGCTAAATAAAACAATTGTTGTTTTAAGCCACTGAATTTTGTGGTTGCACCTGAACAGATTTTTTTGTGGAGATAGATAACCAACAAAGCCACCAGTTTACAAATGCAGTAATCTCCCATGTAAACACAGATATATTCAGCCCACCTCAGGGCAAATAGCTGAATGTCCAGTAGCACAAGGTGATGTCTGTTCCTATTTATTAAGTATAAATGTGACTTTTCTGATATTAATATTTGATGGTGGCAGAAAATGAAGACAATGCTAATCAAAACTTTCCACGCAGAAATAGGAGATAGAGAAGCCACGTGCAGGGGCAAATGTTACCTGGCCTTGAATCATGCTATTGATCCTTGCCCAGAGTGCTCCAGTTTCCTTTAGGAATTGCCCTCGGGCATTGCATGTGTGTGGCCTTTGGCAGGAGAAGGTTTCTAGCATCCTCTATCTACCAAAAAAAAAAAAATACCCTGCTGGTCAGGCATAATAAGATAAATGATGATGTTAGAAGACCTCATTGGCATCTATGTGTTGAATCATTTCCCTGGCAGTATATCGAGTTCTTTAATTGGCCAATCTGGTAGCTCAGGTTCTGCCAGTTGGGTGATTTCCCTCATCCATATTCATTAGCAGGAACCCCAAGCAAGAGAAGGGAGAGAGGTTTGGGGAAGTTTGAACACCTCAAGCGTCCAGCCCCCCTACAAGTGGTACACGCCTAGGGGTATAAGGATTTCCTTGGTGCTTAAGCGATCACCGGCTTCCGTGTCCAGATTTGAGATTTGTCTGGCAACATTGTATTTGCCCAGTCACCAGTGCCAGAGCTGTGGTCCAACCTGATATTTGAACTAAACACCACCACTTTTTCCTCCTAGCCTCCATCTGCCTAGATCTTAGTTTAAAGAATCCTGATCCCTGCCTCTGCCTTGTACTTGGGGAGGGTGGGTAGAGAAGGGAGGCAAAACCATTTTCTCTTCTAACTTTAGCTAATGCCCAGGAGTGACCTGGGAGATCAGACTTCCCCGAATCCCCTGGGTTTTCACCAGTCTTCCACTTTTAGCTTAGGCTGAGAAATAGACTTTTGCAATTTGCCAGTGCATGAATCCCAGACCTTCAGTAATAGGACCACTGCTGAGGACAGAAAGGGATTCGCTTAGCAAAACCATTTCGTTCCCCTGCTGCTCTGTCTTTAATATGGGCAGAGCATGGCTTTCTCTTGTGGCACCACGTGGAGCGCCCTAAGAGGAGGCCTCACGCTCCGCTATCATGACATTTTTCTACCACATCCTCTACAACTTCAGTCTTGATGGAGATGGGCTTTGAATTCCAAGAGACCACATGCTGCAGTTCAGCCAAAAGCTTCAAATCTGCGTAAAAGCCCAGGATTTGAACCATATGCTTGGAGGACTTTTCTAGAGGAAGAAGTGTGCTCTTCCCAGAGCATCAATATTCTGGGCAAACAAAAGAAATCTCTGACAACGCCAACACCGTTTTCAACCCTGCTCCTCTGAGGTTGCCAGCTCTATTGGTAGGGGCTGCTGTCAGTGCTATTGGAAGGAATTCTGAGGCCATGCCCTGAGTCTATGAGAAAGAACGCTATGATTAATTAGCTGTGTCTGCCAAGGTCAAGCGATAGGAGAGTAACAAGACATATGTCATGTTTTGTCATCCTTGCTCTCCACCAATTAAGTGTAAGATTAGGTCTGCTGTGTGGTTTTGTCTCTACAAGATAAGAATTTGAGAATTTGATAAGCATTGGAGATAAAATTTGAGATGAGCCTCCTAGGAAAAATAATCGCCTTACCTTCCAAATAGAATACCTTTGCTTTTCAGAAGACTAGTTCATTTGTATATATAAATCAACATTTTTGACAGAAGATCTTGTTTGCGCTCTAAATATGCTCAAGTCATTCCCCCGTTGAAACTGTCTTGTACTTAAGGTTACACATCTCTTTCTTTTAACATAAAAAGTCAGGTAATAACTGAACACCTTATATGCTATAAAGGAATCTCATCTTTCTGAAGCTCCCACAGAATCCCTGCTCTGCCTGCATCTCAATCTTGGGAAGATTGGATGAACTTTGAAAACCTTAAAATGGCGTATGAAAGCTATTTTTCCTGTTTTCCACTTTGGAAACTGTAATACTTGATGTCAATTATTTTTACCGTCGTGTGCTTTTAATTTTGGCTACCTAACGTCAGTCTTTCCTCCCAGCGTGTCCCGGTCTCCTTTGGGAGTTGCCCTCAGGCACGGGTGAGTGGGGCATCTGCGAGAGGGTGATTCCAGTACTAACGATCCACAAACAATAGGGTGAGAGTGAGGACATGGAATCCCGCTTCCACTCATTTCTGAAATTGCCGATGTGTAGGCAGATGAGAAAGCTCAGCAGAATCTGATGCTTGCTCCTGAGAGTGCTCTGGATTACAGGTGGAAGTCAGCAGCCCTGGGCAGATGGGGTCACAGTTTCAGGGGAGGTTGTGAAGGCGACCTGGGCTTGATTATGACTTGACCATTCCTGGGGACGGCAATGAGCGGGCCTCCTGCTGCCCAGCCTCCCTCTTCATCTTCTGTCCCGTTGTCCAAGTCACATTTTCCAGTCTCCCTGCAAAACTCTCATTGCCGCGTATCTTCTATGAATTCCTTCCCCCATTTTATCTTATAGTCTCATGCATTCATTGCAGTAAATCTATTGCAAACAAGCCGTGGGTGTTGCAATACCAGATATAGTAATGAATGTGGAGCACAGACACGTGTCAGTGTCTTGTGCATTGAGCCTGAAATATAGCAGGTGTCCCAATAAATAATCATTGGGGAAATACAAGTATGGAATCCGAGTGACCTGTGACCTCTGTGCTGTAATCGACAGAGTGCTGATCCCCATGTGGCTCCAGACTGCGTGTCTGAGTTCAAAGCTGAAAGAGCCATGCCAGCAGCATCTGTCCCCTTTGATGAGGGGAGTCATCTTCCCCAGAAGCCGTTGTCCTGAAATCTCCTGCTTCCTCCTCTTTCACCATCACCTGCTGTGGTCATGGAGGTTGGGAAATCACATATGCCACGTGAGTCTGGATCTTTTGTTGCCACGGACAGATAAAGGTTCTGTGAGTAAGGGAGAAATGGGTGAATAGATGTTGGGTAGCCAACCAGTGATGTCTGCCAAAAAAGAAAAAAAAAAATCAAATGCACACGAGCCTCAGTCCCTATGGTCCATTCCGTCTGTCCCCCACCAAGCAAGTTGTCCCTGTGGAGGATGTGCTAAGTCTGAAGATGGGGCCTTACTTTCAGACACAAACATGGAAGCTCTGCTGCCAGAGAAGGACTCATTTCTTCAGAGGAACCACAATCAGTATAGCCGACCAAGGTCTTCGAAGCCTAAAGGTTTCTACCTGGAGGCAGAGATGGCCCTTAAATGCCCAGAATGAAGGCACCCACCTGTGACGTGTTTCTGGGGATACAGCCATTCTGATCAAGTTCCACGGGCTGTCAACACTCCTGCTGGATCTTTCCCGACAGCCTTACAAGGGCGGCTGCAGACTCCTGACCCCACCCTGACCTGCCCCTTTAGGACAGATGGTCCCAGGAGACCCCACTAACCCAGGAATGACCCTTGCCACTCTGACCTCTCCTGGAGCTCCCTGCCTCTGACCGCAAGAACTAAATAGCCCCATCCTGCGCCCCGCAGAGGCCCCAGACGCTGGGCCCACGGAGTAGCTAATTGGTTTTTTACAAGCTTGAGATAATTCAGACATTTAAATATTGATGTTCATTTCTGGGCAGCTATAAACACAAAAGGGGGGAAAGAGCATGTTTAACTGTTTCCTCTCATTTGTTCTCACTGGCATAATGGTCTTTAGTCAATAGGCCCAAACTTTCTGAAGAGGGGCTTCATTTGCATTAAAAAGGATGTTCCCTGCACCTGTCTTGTGGTGACACAATGGTCCACCCAACGGGTGGCTACTCTGTTTCCCCAGCACCCTCACCTTCAGGGGTGGAGGGAGAGCTATGGAACACCTGAGTCCTGGGTTGAGGGAAGAACAAAGCAGGCTACGTTCAGTGCCCAAGGAAGCATTTCCCAGTAGCCGGTGAGACTCCGCTGAGGACAGAGAGGCCGCGATACCCAATTCCAGATCCAGAGTGGGAGGCCATGCTGCACCTACCTGTCTCTCCTTGAAGCACAGCTGTGAGTGGGAACGTGGGTGGGGACTTTCGGTGCTTGCAGTGGGTCACTGAGCTGACGCGTCCAGGAAGGAAGCATCCCCCAGTCCCGTTCACCTCCTCCCTTAAAGTCGTTCTGTGCTCTTGTCAGGCCTCAAAACCACTTGTCCATGTGTCTCTGACATCTGCTTAGGTTTTTCTTGCACTAGTTTTCTGGATTGTTTCTGGAAAACGCCTGGCAACAAGCAGACAGTAATATGCTCCAATGCTGATACTTCTGTTTTCATGCGTATTTGATTGTTATTATTAAAGGCATATAATCCATCTATAGGATCTGCTTCTTTCTTAATCAGGATCAAGAATATGAAGATGTATAAACAATGTTAATAATGACAGTATCCTTTGATTCAACTAAAAAATGCCATTAATATTATAGTACAGGTCATAGAACCCACAATTTGCTAATTTAGGCATCATTGGAAAATGGTCTTTGATCTTGAGTTCTTCATGTTATGTTTATGTAGGTTCCCATATTATCACTCTTTAGGTTTTAGACTTCTTGAGGGCAGCGACCTCATTACTCTCACTCTTACTCTTACTCTTACTTTTCACTCACAGTAGAAGTCAGATGTTGATGGAAAGGACAGTTTCATTTTTCCATTAACTCTTCTCCTTTTATAAATGCCTAACTGGTCAGCGAGGAAAAAGGGGGAAAATTTTATTTTAACAACCCAGAAAATTTCAACCTCTTCATTAATTTTTACTTTTTCTCTACCTAACCATTCAGTCTATTTTGGAGAAATGTTCCACCTTTCAGATTTCTACCTCCTCTTCCTCTTTTCCTCAAGATGGCCTCTTGGTGCATGGGGAGAGGTCCTGGGGTTTCTGTGGCTTTGTGGAGGTACGAGGGTGACAAGGTCCTCAGATCAGCAGAGTCTATCCTGGGTCCTCATGACTTCTGCCACAGAGGGACTGACAAGGAATTCTCCAGGCAATGTGAACCCATCCTGGAGCAGAGAGCTAGAGTAACTAGCTCTTTCTTGATCTGGAGCTGGCCATTTCCCTGGTGACTTAGTCCCACATTTGCTTTGCTGGTGCTGAGGACTCCCCAAAAATCATGGCCCATCCAGTCAGCTGGCAGTCCTCAATTGCTGCCCCTAACACAGTGACTGCCCTCCTTGTAGATAATTCCTGTCCAACTCTTCATGAACTTTTCAGACTTTCTCTCCTTGGTTCCTTTGAGTCTCTTTCATGTCATGGAGAAGCAGTTCAAGAGGTCTGCCCTCTGCCTCACTTTTGGGTATCTGTGGGCTTACTTTACTATGGCCATTCTTGGCTGCCGAGGGTGGGTTACAAGGCTCTGTCCTCACAGAGCCACAAGTGGAAAGGAGGGCAGAAGTGCCTCTTTTCACCTTTTACTTCAACTTAGAACATTTCTTTGGATATACAATGCTCTTGAGTTTAATATATACCAACATTCTATATACCACTAAAAGAGAAAATAACAGTGCTTTGGAAGATGTGACACATCCTGATGCGTCCTGGTTTCAGAGATATAATAGGGTGAAAATATACGAATGATAAGTGAATGATTTATGTCTGTAACATATGTTCCTGTCCACAGAACATTGGCCCAAGAACCAAGACAGTGTCATGGACCTGACCACTACTAGCCCTCCTTTCTCACTTCCTACTCTCCACAATCCCTCAGGCCCAGAGGAATAAGCTTGGGGCTTTTTGCTTCTTGTCTTTGCATCCTCCCGCTACCTCAGGGCAGTAAGCTTCACCGCCTAGCTTCCATTCCCCTCCCATGGAAGAGACCTATTCAGCCATGTCTAGCTCTTGATACGATAGTAACGATGAATTCGGAAAGTCCTTTCTGTTTCAACAAACCTGGCTTTCAAGCCTACATTGACTTGAGACAGAATTCTCTTTTGGACACCAGAAATTGAATATTAGCTCTTTTTTTTTTTTTTCATTGTGAATGATTTCTATAACAATCCTAAACTTCTAGAAAGTGAGCTTCTCAAATGCTTGTGGCGGAATGGGGAAGAGTTTAGTTAAGGAAAACAAAACAAACAAGGGGGAGAAATCAAAGCTCGTTAAAATATTACACGTTAAAATATTACCAAAAAATTATGCTATTTCATTTTTATCTCAGCACTAGGCTTAGCATGGAGCAATGGGCAAAACTGACATGCAGTATATTCTAGCAGAAAAACAAAGAATGAAAATATTTGCACTCATTCCCAAAGCTCCTTTTTATGAGTACCTCTAAAGGCAGAATTTGTATCATTGACTTTCTTGGCAATTTCCCACAGAAAACTTAGATGTCGTTTTTCAGGGCCCCCCCACAGTGGATGTTGACTTAGTAGTTAACCTCTTTACCATTTCCAAATTGATAATATCTCTCCCACCAAAAATACAGTTTTGTATTTCTTTGTGTTGCAATCTTTGGATGAGGAGTGAATATTTGTTTCTTTCTGCTATTCTAGGATTGGTATCTCATAGGCAGAATAGAGTTTACACATGGAAATTGTTGGGGCACCCAGGTGGCTTGGTTGGTTAAGTGGCTGACTCTTGATTTTGGCTCAGGTCGGGATCTCAGGGTCTAGGGATCAAGCCCTGTGCAGGTGTTGGTGCTCTGAGGGGAACTGGCTTCAGGATTATTCTCCCTCTCTCAGCCCCTCCCTCTGCTGGCTCGCACGCTCTCTCTCTCTCTCTCTCTCAAATAAAAAATCTTTAAAAAAAATGGTACGGGGTGCCTGAGTGGCTCAGTGGGTTAAAGCCTCTGCCTTCACCTCAGGTCATGGTCTCAGGGTCCTGGGATCGAGCCCCGCATCTGGCTCTCTGCTCAGCAGGGAGCCTGCTTCCCCTTCTCTCTCTGCCTCTCTGCCTGCTTGTGATCTCTCTCCGTCTGTCAAATAAATGAATAAAATCTTTAAAAAAAAAAAGGTACAAATCATATGTAACTCTTAAAAAGAAAATTGTTATATTGTATAAACATGACTTTTTTTTTTTTCTTTTTTTAACTATTATCTTGGAGAAGGCAGAAAGAGAAATTCCAGGGGCAGGACTTATTGTAATGTAAGGCTTCTGTGTAGCTACTGAGGCTTTTTCTTCCTGGCGTTCTTTAAAAAGAAACTTTACAGAGAACCCTGGTGAGGTAATAGGAGTCGTTTCTTTGGCCAGGACTTAGCTGGCTACACAAGGAACAACTATCTCGAAGGGCCTTTCTCCTGGCTAGCCTGTCCCAAGACACTGGTGACAAAATCTAAATATAAACCTAAAGCAATTGGCAGGTCAACAGTTGATAGTACTAGAAGAATACAAAAGAGATCATGCAATGATAGCATTGACGTATGAATAGGCAGCTCAATGAAATAAAAACTTAAAGAATCACACAGACTTCTTCCTTGGTATTTTTCTTCTCCAAAACCTCATTAATTATTTCTCCTATTTTCAGTTGCAATGTTTTGATCACATAACTGTCATTTAAAAATATAATTTAAGGGCAATTATCATATTTATTTAAATGTGCATTTCAAAGTGGGATCTTTATCATTGAGGCAAAATTGTGTGTGTGTGTGTGTGTGTGTGTGTGTGTGTGTGTGTGTGTGTGTGGCACTTAATCCCTTTAAACTTCACTTTAATATGGAAGTCATCAAGAAGAGGAGTGAATGTCTCTGAAATTCACATTACAGGCATTTCTTTGGGATACTGGTTATTTATTTTGCAAACAGATCCTAAAAATAAATGAAACATATTAGTTAAAAGATCTTCCCATATATTGGAGGGATTTCTCAAGTAGGGGGGGAAATCTGTTTTAATGGTCACTAATTGTTAATGGCTTTCTCTAGCTGCAAACATGACCCAGTATTTCCTCATCAGGTTTTTATTCTCTTTGAAATAGATTCTGTGCCTAAGTCTGTGTAACATTTCCCACCAGCAGGTAAATAGGATGCAACACACAAAAAAGGGCCCAAGAATCTGTTTGTTACAGTCTACTTACTAAAGCTATGGCTACAATATTCCACTGCTGAAGTCAGTGAAAAGGCATCATCCAAATACAATCCAAGGAAAATGCAAGCTGATACAGCACAAAGATGCTTTGTTTAAGAATGGCAGAAATTTCCAGCAACTATCTGGAAAAAAAAAAAAAAAATGCAGGATGGGAGGGAATGTAATCAAATAACAAAACAAACCCAAACTAAAAGAGAATCTTTATAAACCAGCACAAGGACACTTTTGTTTTTAAGTGCACACAATGAATTTTAAAGATCTTTGTTCAGAAGGGAAATAAAGTATTATGAAGGACTGACACATTTGATGGATGGATGGTTTCTGAAAAAAAAAAAAAAAAAAACACATTATCAATTACTTTTTCCTTGTTTGGACCCCTTCCAGTAATTTTTATTTGAACAAGCCACATGCTAGCATGGGTTTGATTGCAGGAAGTGACTGGTTGTTGTTAAAGGCTACTATTTCACTCGGGGGCTTATCTCTTCCTCCCCCCTCCCCTTTCTGATGGGACTCTGATAGGAAAAGCACAGCTTCAATTGTTATAAACAGAGTCAGGGATTGTTTGATAGACCCACCCGTGTTTTGCTTTCAGCCTTCCGTGGTACAATCTGGACAAGGGATTCAGCAGTGCTTCAGAAAACAAACACTTGAATTTGGGTATTTCTGTCCTCAACTTTGATATGAAATTTTTATTTTTCTGACATTTATTTCTCTCACAAATGTAGGTATGTTAGCGAAAAAAAAACCCAGTTATGAATCAGGGGTTTTTTCCTTTTTTCTTCTTTTTTTTCTTTTTCAGTAGACTCAAGTGAACCTTGCTGAGAAAAAAGGATCTTTATGAAACAGTTAAACTAAAATGTGTCAAGGATCTTCTCAAACAATACTAAGCCTTGTTCTTGCTTTGCTTATTTTTTATCTAATCAAAACAAGTACATTAGGACACTGATTATAAGTCTAAATATAAGAAATATAGCTAATTAAACTGTATTATTATTACCAGTTTTCCTCCATAATTAAACAAAGATTTGGGTACAGTCATCAGCAGGCAGGAAATTATGTATGAAATCAACTGTTGATACTCATATGGACGTGTGTGTGTGTGTGTGTGTGTGTGTGTGTGTGTGAGTATTTGCTATTCATAACTCCCTTTATGACTGGATTTTTTTGCATGTTATCATGCCTGAAACTTAAAATATTTCCAAATTCCCAGGGTAGGATGTTGACAACGGGCTTTGCATGGTTAGTTAAGTACGGTTCCTGGTTCTATATTTTAAATACTAATTTTAGTGATTATTCCTCTGCTGAGAATGAAAAAATAAATTAAAAAAAAAAAGATAGGCTTAGAGAATGGGTCATTTGATTATTCATCAGAACATCAAAACGATTTGAATGAATTAGGATTTAATCTTGTTCAATGGAGGAAATGTAAATTTAGCAAACATTTATTGACCCATTGGTTCATATCAAAATTCTTCTAAAGAAGATCACACAGCACAGAGAGACACATATAAAATGCATTATTAGCCACAACCGATTCCCTGAAAACAAAATGAAGAAAACAAGAGATATTTTATATCCAAATTCTGTATCTAAATGTCTTATTCCTTTCTGACCTAGAAAAGGGTGGCTCAGAAGTAGCAAAAAACAAACCAGCCAAAAAACCTGAAAAACCAAAAAAACCTTCTAGAGAGACAGTCCTGAGTTTGAATTTTCCTGTGTGATACACAGGTTGGGTGAATTCATGTGAGTAAGGGCATTTGTTCCAGGGTCAATGGACTCACCTTTAAAATGAAAATGAGATAGCGTTTGAGGTATTGTATTAGATTATATGGTATATGGTAGTATCTGGCATGCTGAGTGGGCCTTGTCAAACAATGTGGTAACCAGTGGTTGATTACATGTAACCCAACTGTCGAATAAACACAGGTCCTTCCTAAGATATAACAGAAGGCCGCGAGGCAAGGTTCATATGAGAAATTAGTCGCTTTCCAGCACCAGAAGTCCTGATACTCAAAATGTTAAAAACAAAATTACACGTCCCTCTTTTGTCGCTATTCAAATTTTCAGTTGAATTGACTATTTTTAGTATTTTATTTGGCAATTCTTCCTCCCAAAGCTATGATTTTATATCTGTTTGGTTTTAATAATTAGTCAAGATCTAGTTGTGTATGCAGTAGCTTTACAGATAATAAAAATTTAATTAAACTTACTTTGATGCAACTTTGATTATAAATTTTCCTAAGCATTGCATAAATAATTCAAAAATGTGTGTGACTAACATACTTCATGCAACAGAAAGTGCATTTTCAAAAGACCCATGCTCAGGTTGTTTGTGTTAGGCTATCGTAGACATTTTGCTTCAGAACTGATAGAAAATGTACAGTTAGCAGACCTTTTGCCAGTACAGGTATTACTGTCTAGCGGCTTCATAGCTTAGATTTGATTTCTGAAGCTGACTAATTTTTACAACGTGATTCACATGTTTACTGTTTTGGGATCAAGCTGTTAGAGAACATTGCTGCATAGCAATCTAAATGTTATAAAAATGCTTCTAACTACAATTTGTAATAAATATTTGACAATTCTTTATTTTACATTTCAATGTCTTATTAAACTACACTTATATGTGACAATTACCATCATAATAAATCATTTTCCACATGATTAATTACATATCTTAAAATTTTCAAAGAATATGACATCCTCCAGGAATTAAAAACAAACTGTTTCCTTTCAAGAAAGCCTAAGTACCAGATTTTGTAAGCCTGTAAAGGAAAAATAGTCTATGGTGCTGTTTAAATCCTTGACAGACGTCATTCCTAGAGATTATAAGATTATTTCTAGCATGGCTTCCCTTTCAAAAGCCTTAATTTCTCTTTAAATTCTTGCTGGATGAATTCTAAAAAGTGCCTCAGTTTGGGTTACAAGTTGAGAATGGAGAAGGCGCAAGTTACCTCTGCATGTCTCCCTTTCTTACATAGATGTTGCAAAAATTAGACTCAGAAATCAACCCTCTGGGATGAAAATGCTACACAGTGGCGACTATACTGGGGAAAGTGTGCCCATCACGCTGTGGCTGTGGTTGTGCCTGTCCTATGAAATGAGTTGGGATGAGTGAAGGAGGGTTGCTAGACTGAATGATCATTGGCTGGAGTCTGCAATTGAGCAGGTCAAGGGGATAGAGATAACCAAGGGGCAGAGATAGTTAATACTCTACTTTCATCTGTTTGCCCTACTGAGTTTTTAACTCCCTCTGTCACCCAAACCTTCAGTAAAAGTGTTCATCACAGACAGCTTGGGTCAAGGGTACATCAGAAGATAAGAGGATGTCTAAAAGGATAGCCTGGTGTGGAAAAGGGACAGAGGAGCAGGAGGCATCAAGTAGAGATGAAGATCTCACCAGAAATAAAAGATCACAGCCAGGGATGGTAAAGAGAAACAGAGACCCTCCAGAATCCCTGAAGGATGGATTTCCTACTGTGCGTGGGTTGGTGGTGAATCATTCCTGTCGAAAGCAGTAAGAGCAAGGAATTCAGTAGGCGGAAAGATGAGGACATCCAGTTAATTGACACATGAGTTATAGGGATCACACCTTTCTATATATTTTCTAAGTGTGTATATTGTAGGATATTAACTATTATTATATATGGCTATACGTTTCAATTTAGATCATAGAGTTGGCATGTACCTATATTATACACGTGTGAGTCAGGCCAGCCACTTTTCTCTGAGTTAGTTTTCACATTTGTAAGGTGGTCACGATAGCTGCTCTCCTTACCTAACAGGGTTTTGTAAGGAAGGAAGAGGCATGAGGAAACACTTTGTAAAGCATGATGCCTTATAATTAAACCATGGTATTAAAAGGCAGCTCTAGTGGAGTGGGAAGGAGTGTAATTGAAAGGTCAAGTTTGATTCCCCTTTGCTTACTGGTTGTATAATCTTCAGGAAGCCATTCGTTTTTCTGAATATCAGTTTCCTAGTCTGTCAAATGGGGGTTTTCATACCATTCTTCCCATCTCTCAGGGTCTTTGTATATTTCCAGATATGATAAAATGTGACACACTATGTAAACACTCGTGGTCCATAGAGAAATTAAGTGTCCACTTGGTCTCTCTTGTAGACACATTTAATAAAAACCCATAACAAAATCATTTTATTTTTTTATTTTCTTAAAAGATTTTATTTATTTGACAGAGAGAGAGAGATCACAAGTGGGCAGAGAGAGCGGGGGAAGCAGGCTCCCTGCTGAGCAAAGAGCCGGACTCGGGGCTCAATCCCAGGACTCTGAGATCATGACCTGAGCCGAAGGCAGAGGCTTTATCCCACTGAGCCACCCAGGTACCCCAACAAAATCATTTAAATCTTGTTCCACTTAAGCCAAGCAGTGGAGGTAGATGTGCAGGGTGTCTCCATGAATGAAAATTTCCCAGAATTATAGTCTTTTCTAAAAGTCGTAGTGCGCTAGGCTAGATATTGCACTGTGAATGATGGCTCCTTCACACTATTTTACAAGGATTTCTATTAAAGGAAGTCATGTGACTTACCAGAATTGTTCCTGGTTCTATAATAGTGAAGTCAAGTCCTGAATTAAATTATAGCAGTGGGAGCCAACATGCCAGGCTTGAGATTATAGACCCTTACAGTTTTGATCACTTTATAAGACAACTAATCCATTCTCAACAAAACGTGTGTGCTTCCACTCCCCCCAAGTAATATTTACTCCAGATGTTCATGTCTTTGGAAGTATTAAAGAAAGGGAAAGAAAAAGCAATCATGCTCAGCAGGTGATCCTGAATCAAAATCCATTCTCTATGATCCATGCAACTCCCTAATTATACAATAAAACATTTGGGGAGCTGCAAAGGTTTGCATTTAGTGGGGAGAGGTTTATCTTCTCTACGGAGGAAACACCCTCTGGATGAAGTCAGGAAGGTTAATAGGACTAACCAAAGTTGGCCAGATGGTGGTAGATTGTGAACTGAGCCCCGGTTCCTATGAGAAGAATACTGGACTTTCATGACTGATTTTCTCATACAAAGCAGTATCGTATCTAGTTACACTGTCCTACACCTACCCCATTCCCGTGCCGCCCACTTCAGAAAGTGAATCCAATTTTTCTCTTGGAATATCTGCCTTGCAGGCTGTTTTGATAGCATGAGTGGGCGCCTGTGGGAAGGCACGGTGGGAGCAGCGGAGTGGGTGTGAACCCTGCTGTTGTGGAAAGTGGAAGGACTGGTGCCTGAGCATCCTTCTTCTCTCTTGAATTGTGCTTATCAAGCCTGCAGAGACTCTGAGGTTGGGGCCTGGAGGAAAGGAGGGAGTGAGGTTTGCTTCATGCATCCATGGGAAGACTCAGGTTCAAGTTTTGCCCACTGGCAGCTGCAACACAGTCATCTCCCTAATTCATCTTCCATTTCCATTTTAGCAATAAAATCTCTGCTTGAAAAGGAGTAAACCATGCAGGTGAGTTGGAGAATGGTTAAATCACATACTTTAATTGAATACCCACTTGTGGAAAGCAAGTTTTAGACAGGTATGAAAGAAGAAGGCAGGAGACAGAAGTTTGACGTCTGCTTCTGTACTTCTAAACCGTATAGCTTTGGGTGAGTAACTTCTTTCTGAACCTCAGTTGATAAATCTTTAAAGTGGGGATAGTAATACCTTGTTTGCTTTAAGGTGGAGTTGGGTGTGGAACAGAAGTATCTTTTAAAGGTCACTTCTAGATTCAAGGAAAGTAAATATAATGTGAAGTTTTCTTGAGCAAGAGGGAAATATTTTTTCAAGATTTTATTTATTTATTTGAGAGAGAGAGCGAGAGAGCGAGAGAGCTCATGAACGGGAAGGGGTCAGAGGGACAAGCTGAGTCCCCACTGAGGCAGGAGCCCAACAAGGTGGGGCTCAATCCTAGGACCCTGAGGTTATGACTTGTGCCAAAGTCAGACGATTAACTGACTGAGCCACTCAGGCACCCCAAGAAGGTCCTTTTTAATAAGTATATTTCTTTCTTTTTTTTTTTAAGATTTTATTTATTTACTAGAGAGAGAGAGACTGAGAATGAGAGGGGAGAAGGTCAGAGGGAGACGCAGACTTCCCGCAGAGCCGGGAGTCCGATATGGGACTCGATCCCGGGACTCCGGGATCATGACCTGAGCCGAAGGCAGTCGCTTAACCAACTGAGCCACCCAGGCGCCCTAATAAGTATATTTCTTAAATATATTTTGCTTTATCAACATGGAGTATAAATAAATTGACAGGTCCTTTTAAATATGCAGACAAATTATCAACTGTTAATTGTTCAGACCAGCTAGAAGTTCAGAGTCTCTCTCAGACACTTGGAACTACTGCTGACATAACCTGTAACTGTAGAAGACAGGGGGTCCTCTACAGACTTTTATCATCCTCATACAGCCATTTATCCCAAAGCACTCCATTAGTGCTAGGATGAGTAAGCCAAAGGGGTTTCCTATCTTTAACCAGACTTATTTCAGAATAAGAAAGATCCATATCCCCTACATCCCTAGCTACGGATGCTGAACCTAGGTCACTGGTCCATTCTCCTGTTGACTTCATGATGAATTCTAGACAGCCCCCCACACCCCACCATGTCTGTGCTCCCCTAGGAGGGAAGAGAAAGGTTTCAGTGTTCCTTCTTGCCCACAGACTTAATTAGAGACCATGTGAAGGGGTTCAAACAATGTAGCATTTCAATAAGAATTCTTTTCTCCCAGAAATCTCCTTCGTCTCTGTACACATTTGTCCACCCTACTCCCAGGTCACGTGCCACCCTTCCCCAAGAAAGTAATGGGTGCCCACTTGCCTTTTATCCACCAAGTTAAGAAAAGACATCCCAACACAAAGATAGCTTGGCAACCTCTACCACTAAACACAGAGGCAGCTGGCAGAGATGAGGCTCTGCCACACCAGGCAAGTTCAGAAATTTGGCATTCTCTTTGATGTTGATATACTAAATATTTTCAACTAAGGAGAATACTATACAGTTATGCCCATCTGATCATAGATGGGAGAGGGGTGTGTAGTCAGTTATGGGGCAGTTGCTGCTCTAGAAATGAATCCACATGTCCTGGATTCTCTATGATGATTGCGGTGCTAGTGGTACATTTAAGGCAGAGCTTGAAGGGTGCCTGGTTGGCTCAGTGGGTTAAAGCCTCTGCCTTCGGCTCAGGTCATGATCTCAGGGTCCTGGGATCGAGCCCCACATCGGGCTATCTGCTCAGCGGGGAGCCTGCTTCCCCCTCTCTCTCTCTGCCTGCCTCTCTGCCTACTTGTGCTCTCTCTCTTTCTGTTAAATAAAGAAAATATTTAAAAAAAAATAAGAGCTTAAAAAAAAATAAGAGCTTGCATTTCTGAATTGCATAAATGGCCTCTATTCAAATCAAAATGTATCCATCACTCAATAGTGGGGTTAGGCAGTGCCAGGGCTAAGGGGATATCTGCCTTCATAGTCTGTATTAGCTGCCCCAAATATAAGTAATAAATATTCTTTGATATGGAAAAGGATGTTTTCTTAATCTTAGGACCAAGTATGATTAAGGGCACTTACAGACCAGTTTCATATTTATAATGATCCTGACACTCCCTTCTTATGATCCTTCCCCCTCCCATATGGCTTTCCATTACACTCAGAATAGAAAACAAATGCCTTTATCAGATGTCAAACATTCTGTGTGATCTGGACCCATAGAAGTGGCAGTGACCTGGTCCTACACTATTTTTACTCTTTTCAAAATCCTCAGATTCACCAGCACTTGCCCAGATGGGGCCTTTCTGTCCACCTGAAGCTTGCTGTTCAGAGATTTCTGCCATGGCTCAAACCCTCTGGGAAGCCCACTGCCATCTGAACTACTCTTATCTGCCCACTGTGCTTTATTTCTCTTCATAGCCTGTACCACCACTTTTATATTATGCGGTTACTCATTCAGCTGTTTGTCTGCCTCTTTCAATCAGAATGTAAGTCCCCAAAGGGAAGAGACTGTGCATATGTTGTTTACTGCATCAGTCTGAGTCCAATTACACAGTAATTTGAACAAGAGAAGTTCAATATAAAGATTTATTAATTATGACAGGAAATGGGAGTAGAGAGGGGCTGGTAAATAAGAAATAAAGAGAACCCTGAAGAATATAGAAATAGCAGATATAAGGAAGAGCCATTACCTTTAAGGCTGACATAGAGGACTCAAGAGAGAGCCTCCCCAAGACCCACACACACTGGAATCCAGAACTTGCTCTGGAGGGCACAGCTGGAGCAGGAAGACCCTGATGGACATCTGCGTTCTGGAACTTGCTGGAAATCCACACTCTAGAACTTACTGGAAATTGATCCTCTGGGGGCAGGGGGGTCAAGAAAGCCCTTCAGAGAATGTCTCAGCAGAGACATTCTGCTCCAAAACTATACTGGGGGGTCGTGGAGGAAGCTTACTGGCTGCTGGGTGCAACTGATTCCCACTTGTGCTGTAGTAATCTGCCTGGCCTGCACACCAGAATCAGGAAGCAAAACCCTTTCCTCTTGTAATGTCTCCTCAGTGCCCTCTATGGACAAAGCTTTGGTACCCATTGACAAAGGAAACTATTTAAGGGGCTCAGATCTATTTTCACAGAGCAGGCAAAGAGGATGAATTTGAAGCCGAGAGACAACAAATAAAAAATAGCCAATTTATTGTTAAATTCCCTTATCCTGGCACATGTTAGGCCACAAATTTTTTTTTCAATAAATACCTGGTGGAGGAATACATAATTTATAACATAGAAGAGAAAATACGAATAATGCACTTGCTTTGCATACATCACATTAAAATTGGAACCCCAGGCCTAGCTTCCAATAGGAATGCTGCTGCTGGGCCCTACCCACATAAAAATTCTGGAGCTCCCCACTGTGTGTGATAAAATAAGCCCCCAGATGACTTCATAGCTTGGCTCAACAGTCTGTAAAAAGGGAGACAAGGGAGTGCCTCGCTGGCTCAGTCTGATGAACAGGTAACTCTTGACCTCCAGGTGGCGAGTGAGAGCCCCACCTTGGGTGTAGAGATTACTAAAAACAAACAAACAAACAAACAAACAAACAAACAAACAAACCAAGCTTAAAAAGACAGAGAGAAAAGGGGGAAGCAGAGAGCAGAAGAGACAAAAGCAACTATCTGCCCCATCCACTCTCTGTGTTCTTCTGGGACACCAGTGGCTTTGTTTGGCATCTTTCTGAGACCTCACTGTCATGTAGATCTGTCAAGTGGGCAAAGTGTGAAACACATTCAAGGGCAGTATTTCAAAACTGACCTTAATAAAAAATAAAGAAACATCCTGATTTCTTGTCACTCTTCTGTTGACACAAACTGTTGAAAGAGTTTAGGAGAGTGGTCCCTGCCATTAGTTACTCGAGATTTCCTAACAAAGCAGTTTCCCCTTCATCCACTGACCCTTTGAAATAGCTCTTCGGGGGCGCCTGGGTGGCTCAGTTGGTTAAGCGACTGCCTTGGGCTCAGGTCATGATCCCGGAGTCCCGGGATCGAGTCCCATATCGGACTCCTGGCTCTGCGGGAAGTCTGCTTCCCCCTCTGACCTTCTCCCCTCTCATTCTCTGTCTCTCTCTCTAATAAATAAATAAAAAATCTTAAAAAAAAAAAGAAATAGCTCTTCTGGTTCTATTATTAGGAATCTCATTCCCTGTCCTGGGATATGACTGCACAGAATCTCAATAAACATGGCCCAAATGAGAAACAGAAGCTTTCTATACTGATACGACATGGTGTTTGCTCATGAATGCCATTAACAGGTATTTACTGAGCACCAACTATGTGCCAGACATCATTCTCAGCATCTGGAGTGTGGCCGTGAACATAACCAAGTTCCAGTTCTTATGGAACTTTTGCTAACATTCTGGCAAGAATGGATAACATGGAACATCCTACAGAGGCACTGTGGGTGATTTAACAAACTATTGAAAAGCTCCACTGGGAGCAAATAACCAACCCTAGAATAAAATGTGATTGTTGCCGGTGTTCTTAGAAAATTCACTGTCCTAGTGTAGAAATTGTATCACTCAAGTCTTCTAATTTTTGGTTCTTAGGAATGTTTCAAAAACAATGTTGCTCAATGGAAATATGTGAGCTACATCAAGTAATTTAAACCTTCCTAATATCTGGGTTTAAAAATTAAAAACAAGCAGACAAAAATTAATTTTAGTAACATATTTTGTTTAAACAATTATAGTCAAAATATTAGAGTAAGTAAACATGTAATCATGTTTCAACATGTAATCATGATAACTTATTGAGCTATTTTATGTTCCTTTTTTGTTGTTGTAATAACTCTTCAAAATCAGTGTGTATGTGTACAGCACGTCTCATTTTGGACGGGGCACATGGGACAGAGGAGGTTCGGAAAACTGTCCAGAGTTCTCCATCCTCTTATTTTGGGGATGGAGAAAGTATTTGCTGATTTGAATTGCTGAAAGAATCTGGGGATGGAGTTCACATTGTGAGGACCATCATAGCCTTCCTTTGCACCGGCCCTCCACAGTGCCCAGCACAGGGAGAAGTCCATAGAATGTGTTAGGTTGGACATAAAGTCATTGATATGTCCACTGAGGTGTGGAATATCACTCAGAAGATTGGTTTTCACTAATGGTGAAGCATATCTGCCAATGTCTCAAGTTAGAGTAGGCAAATGACACTGAGAAATGAACGTCCAAAACAGACCCTTAAATTAGTGAACCGTCAACTTTACTTTTTCTGAATTCCTCCACGCCCCCGAAGGCTAGAGGCTCACTAGGAAAGGCTACCGGCCACAGCGACTCCCCTTAAACCAGGGAGCTACCCCTAGCTGGATGAAGCGTAAAGGTGAAGGCGCTGTCGGCCCGGGCCGTCCTTTCTGGCCACGGAGTCTGCTGCAACCTCCTTAGCCCATTCCCTAAAAACGCCTCCCTCCCCCGCCGCACCCCGACTTTCCCGGAACTTGTCCCCGCGGTGGCCGACCCACCCTCTCTCGTGGCCCGCGTGGCCCGGCCGGTTTCAACCGCGTCAAACTTGACTTGCTCCTCCAAAGAGCAGGGAAAAGAGGGACAGTCTTCTTTTTGCTGATCAGGGAGAAAGGAGCATCTTAGGGGCGCAGGGGCGTTTTCTATCCTGTGCCTGCGTCAGGTAGATCGTTGACACGGCCCTAGTGCAGGACTGCGGAGTGCAGGTGGCCCCCCTCGACAAAGTTTCTTTGGGAATCGGGTGACCCCTAACCCCTGGGCCTCCAGCGCCACCCCAAGACTCCACGGTTACGCCCCCTCAGCCCCCGAGAGGAGCGGCTTGGGGTGGCTTCCTGGCATAGTTGGTTGGGGAGACCGGCTCCACTTCGGAGTTAAATGGCAATCACAGCCCTCGGAGGGCTCGGAGGGGCGCCCTCCCCACCCGCGCCCCTGGCCCCCTGCCCCGGTAAGCGTCTCGCAGCTCAGTCTCCTGCTCTAAACAAGAACAGGGGCTCGAGTCCGCGTTCACACGGAAAATTATGCCGGCTCCAGCGGCGCGTAAAATTGATGTGAACCGAACGGAGTGGGATCGGCGTGATCCTCCCTCTCTTGTCTCAACAGGGGGTTTCGGCGCGTTACACAAGGCCGAGCTTGTCTCTTTAAGGAGACATTGGACCCTAATTAGTCCGCATTCCTGGCTCGGCCGAGGAGCGAGGGGCCGAGGGTGTTTGGGTTGGAGGGGGGCGGGTGGGAGGACGAGACTCGGAAAGAGATCTTCTGACCAACCTCGAATCTTACCGCCCCCACCACCCTCTTTATTTTGCCGCCACCACCGCCACCAACACCCAGTTCTAAAGATGCAGCCAGGGCAGCAGCAGCAGCAGCACCAGCAGCAGCAACTACCGCCGCCGCCGCCGCCGCCGCCACCGCTTCTCCCAGGCCCACGTTACTTTGATTGACAGCTGAACAAATGTTTCCCCGGTTCGAACGCTCGCGCTAAGGAACGTCAGCCAAGAAGAAGCTCCGCCTTGGGCGGGCCATCTCCGCTCCGCCTCCGTTAACTCCATCCCGTTCCGTTCATTGGTCCGAACCGCGGACGACGCCCGGCCCCCACGTGGGCTTCAACCCGGCCAGCTCCTCCCCTCTGGCTCGCCATTTGTCAGCAGTGAAATGATGGGCAGTAACACAGAACGGCGATTAATATTCAACCATCTCTGATTGGCTGCTGGAGACGCCTACCGCGCCGAGGGTGGGCGGGGCGCTAGAAGAGCGCCCCAGAGTGGTCGCGTGGCTGGCCGGTGATTGTAGTCAATCTGGCGGAATCCTCGACCATGGTCGCTGGGTGTGGACTACATCTCCCGGGATGCTCCGCGGTTCCTCCACGGACGGTTGTGAATATGTATCAGAATGTTAATGATTAGCTGCTGCTAAATTTGGTCAAAGAAGTCACCTACACAGAGCGTGTTGTTAGTGCTGTTCTGAGCGGGTGTTTGGGCTGTTGGCTGCTTTCTTCCCCCTCTCTCACACACTTGTATATTATTTTGGGGTGGTGTTCGCAGAGTTTGAAAGGAGAGAGAATTAAAAAAAAAAGCCGCAAGCGTTTCACTCTCTTTTATTTTTATAATCCCCTTCAATTTGGGGTTAAAAAAAAGACAAGAAAACAGGAAGGAAGAAAAATAAGGAAATGAGATGTGGTAAAAGAAGCTAAAAGGTGCCTTTTAAAAGATCGTTGCTGTGAAGTGAAAAATCTCCAGAGAAACCAAAAAGCACCGCCGAGACCTCTTCCGAACCAAAGGAGTTGGTGTTTTCTTTTAGGAAAAGAAGAGAGAGATCATTCATTCGGAGGAGTAACAACCAATTAAAAGACAAATAAAAAAAAGTTTGGAGTGGGACGAGCGAGCGAGCGGGCGGGCGGCGCTGCCAGCGGGCGCTGGTGCGCGGAGCTCGCACTTTTCCCGGCCCGGGGGAGCGGCACAGCAGCGGTGCTGGGCTCGGCGGGCGCGCCTCGGCGGAGCGAACGTCGGAGCGTTGCCGCGGGAGACGCGCGCCGGACAATGCCCGCGGCGGGCCAGTGACGCCCGCGAGGAATGCCGAGCGGCCCCGGCCGCCCGCACCCAGCCGCCGCCGCGCGTTCCTGCCGCCCGCGTCACGCGAGACCCGGCGGGGGCCGGGACCGCCCGAGCCGCCCCTCGGACCCGGCCGGCCGCCTCCGCCGCCGCCTCCTCCACCTCCTCCTCGGGGCCATTAAAGCCAATGAGCCGCGCGCCTCTGCCCAGCGCAGCCAACTAAATCTGTTTGGATGATTCGCGACCTGAGCAAGATGTACCCGCAGACCAGACACCCGGTGAGTGCGGGCGGTGGGGCGCGAGCTTGCCGAGCGCGGGGGGATTCCCCGCGTCGCCCCCTGCGCGCCGAGTTGTGTCTGGGGCCAGAGGGGCGAGGTGGGCGGCCCGCACCCCGCGGCCCGCTCGGGGAGCCGCCTGCCGACGTTCCCTCCCACCCCCCAGCGCGGTGGCACTCTCGGAGGGGGTGCGGAGAGGCAATTGAGTTGTAGCCATTTTCTTATTGTTGTCTTTGAAGCCCCTAGAAGCCGCGCGGAGCCGTTTGCCGTCCCCGCGCCGCGACTCCTCGAGAGGGGGGGGGCCGGCGAGCGATGGAGGAGGCGCGACTCCGCGCCGGGGCGGGGAGGGCGCCCTCGGCGGCGGCGCGGCTAGTCCGGCTGCTGCTCGGGAGTGCGGGGCGCCGGCCCCTCGCGCGGCGGGCCCCGGGGACGCGCGAGCGAGCCCGCCAGCCGGCCGCGAACGGTGGCGGCCGCTTCCCCCCCCTCCCCCGACCTGACTGCGGCCAGACGCCATGGCGCGAGTCCCCACGACGGGCCAGTTTCGATTCCGGGTGGGGTGGGAGTGGGCGCGGCGCGCCTGCCCCCAGGCGCCCGCGGTTGGCGAGGGAGCGGAGCGGGGTCTCGAACCCTCAGGGTCCGGGGCGGGCCAGAGCACGCGGGGGCCCGGGGCCAGCCTGAAACCGGCCCCTATCGGGCTGTGTGGAGAGGCCCGGGGGTGGGGTGGGGGGGGCGCTAGATGAGAGTTTTAATCGCTCTTTGCCTGTCTGCGCGGTGACCCCCCCTCCCCCCTCCCCCCGCTAGCGCCGCGTGGTATGTTTTCTCCATCTCGCTGCCTTGCCTGTGATGTGGGCTAATTAAATATTTTATTGTTGTTCTTTAGGCACCGCATCAGCCTGCTCAACCCTTTAAATTTACAATTTCCGAGTCCTGTGATCGGATTAAGGAAGAGTTTCAGTTTTTACAGGCTCAATACCACAGGTAACGATATTGACTTTAGCTGATTCTACTGTTTGCTTAGCTCTTGTCTCCCCCCTCACCCACATACACACACAAACACCCCCTCCCCTTTTTTTTGGCCGCCACAAAGGTGGTATTATCATTTTTACTTGTGGGCAGAAAGGGCAAGTCAAGGCCTCTTTAACTTGGGCAGGTGTAAAGAAATTAAGCATTCTTTCCTTCTCCAGTAAATAAATAAAAAGGAGGCAGAACAATCGAAACTGGGGAGACTTGGAAAATGCTGAGGCCAAACTTTCGATATTGATTTATTGGAGCCAGGAGAATGGAAGGTTGGGAAGATTCTGGGGCCTTTTGACTTCCTTGGTTCTTTATTACTCCGGGCTTGATTCCGTCTCACTTTTTTCTGCCATTCCACTGAAATACCGTGAGCTGCGAGCCCTGGGAAGTCGCATGTGAGCGATTTCATTACTTTTATGCTGAAAAAATGTTTTCTTCTTAGAGGCGATCGTTAGAGTGCCTTTGAAATATTTTTCCTTCGCTGGCTTTCTAATGACGTGTAATTCTTATTTCTTAAATGCAAGAACCAAAATGAGCCACTGAACCCGATCCACACTTTGCCCCTGGGTGGTGGTATTCAACTTGTCTCTGTTTTGGAGGGAACAAATAAGACATCATTTATAAGACATGATTGATTCATATTTTTGTTAATCTCTTCGTGGAACATTAAAGGAAAAAAAAACTCCCTTGTGACATTTTGGGGGACTTAAATTTGTGCTTGAATATGTACACACTGAGGTTTATTTTCTTTTTCTTTTTTCATTAAATGAATTTAGTGAATGTTCATTTCTGGATGCGGTTCCAGAATTAAATTGACTAGAGGATTTTTTTCTTAAACAAAAACCGCACATTGGATCCTCATTGAAAGGGCAAGTCCAGGCTGATTCCAGTCACCCTTTTCTCTCCCATCGCTTCTCCTTCAGTAATGAGGGTGCCATCTAAGATAGTTGATTTGGCATTTTGTAGGTGATGATTTAGAAGAGGGAATATCTATTTACATTTGAAGAATGAAAGTCAGGGTCTGCATTGTACTTAGATTTCATTATGTCTTGAACAGCCTGAAGCTGGAATGTGAGAAACTGGCCAGTGAGAAGACCGAGATGCAGCGGCATTATGTCATGGTAAGAAAACTGTGTCACAGATTCAAAGTGCCTATTAGTTTAGGATACCAAAAGCAAGGATCTGTTCAGATTGCTGGAGGCTGCAGGATAGATCCTCATCACAGCGTGCCAGTGCAGTTGGGGTTGTGGGAATGTGATTATTAGCAACCTGTAATTCCGGGATGTTATAACTTGCCTCTGACAACCAGCTTTGATTTGAATTTTCAAAAAGTTCAGCTGCGTGGGGTATAATCCTCTCTGTGCTTTGTTTTTATAGCTGGGAGGAGAAAAAAAGACCCTTATTTATGTTTTGTTGAGAGTCACCAGCAAAATGTTTTTGCGTTAGTGGTTTTCTTTGTTGTTTTATTGCTCATGTTCCAAACAATCTTACCAATTTTTCTGTATACAGTTTGAATTTTAAGGTTTCATTTCTTTTAGATAATGATGGGTATCAAAAGACACCAGATACCTTTTTACATTTTTCCTGCTTTTTATGTTACGTGTGTGTGTGTGTGTATTTGCATGTGTTTTGTGTGTTTTCATTTTTTGTGGTGTTACATTGGTTTGAGGAGCGTAGTCGTCGTCTGTATAACCGATTTGTTCTGCTAGAATTTCTGTAATGACAGTTACACTACACATCCAAAAAAAAAAAAATCGTATCTGCTTTTTCTAAAGTCTTACCAAGCATGTTTTTATGCTTATTCATAAAGGCTCCAGAGTAACTCATTCATTTCCTATCAAGTGTTTTTCCTTTGAATGTATAAACATGAGCACTACACTAAAAAGGAGAAACGGAACTCTGAAGTAGCATCACCTTTTCCAACAGTTCTTTCAAAGCGTCAGCATGTGTATGAGACACTTGCCATTAACTTGCCCACTGTGCCTAGGAATTCGAGTCTATATGGTACTAAATTTTCATCAGGTCTTTTTGATTTATCTGCTTGTGATGTATAAAGACAACTGGAGATGTTAAGAATGCTACAGGTGAACTTGATTTTCTTAATTTTGTGAGTTACTCTCTTAGAGTCTATGTCTTAGGGTGGCTGCTAGTTTATTAAGCTAAGTGTTCCTCCTTAGCATAGGTATTGTGGATATTTTGCTTTAGGTGAGGCTTTTATGTTTGTTTTAAACATACTTGGGGCATTTGGAACAAACTAGGGAGACTGATGAAAAGCACAAAATTAATTGCTTTCCCTTCTTTGACAGTATTATGAGATGTCCTATGGGTTGAATATAGAAATGCACAAGCAGGTAAGTTATTTCTTTATAACCGTTTGAAATAATACTATGCACGTTAGAAAGAAAATTGTTTTTTTGCAATTTTATTGTGCAGGTTTTTGTGATTTCCTGTGTTTTGAAAGACTGCTTAAGGGAATACTCTTTTCAGGTGTGGCTCCCCATCCTTTTTGCAATTTATCCCGATTTTGATCATTTAAAAACGTGACATAAAATGTCTGAATGCATATTAATTTTTTCCACTTTCAAAAGTAGGATGCTAAATTTTAAAAAATATCTTTTCTTTTGAAAGTTAATTTATGTATTTCAGGCATTGCAAACTTGTCCTAGGAGAGGGCTTTTCTTAGAAAATATTAAAAAGAGGAGCTGTAAATTGTGTGGAACCTTCTTTGGCTTGATGTGAAAGAATGGATAGAGGGTGAGCTGGGAGGATCACAGTGAAATCTGTGGAGCTACAAAATAAATTGATGTAAAATAAAATCCTGGTACCAGTCCCCCGAGGCTGCTTATTGGGATCTTAACCAGGAACTGTAACTGTACTTGCAAAATTTGTACAGGGTAAATTGAGCTTGATAGGAGGGTGTGATAAGGCTCAGCACTGGGCCTTCACATCTAGTAACTAGTTCAGCCAAAAAAAGAAAAAGACAAAACAAAACAAAAAGATAATGATTAGCCAGAAAGTGTTGAGAGGTATGACTCAAACAGCCTTTTTTTTTTTCTTTAGGAAACTGAACAAAATGGTTTGGTTTAAATTTTCTATGTAGAAAAAGAGCGTATATATAAAAAATATTGCCTGGCAGTAGTATTTTATTTTTAATGATCTTCTAGTGAAACTGCTTCAGGTCTGTCTTATCAACTATTTCAGAATAGGTGTGTATGTGTTTACCTGCTGGGAAAAGATGAGGGAAAACTTAATGCTTTTCATTTCTTATTTATACTTGTGGTGGATAGGATTACTCTCTTAAGTTTAGAACATACAAAATGATCATATATTATTAGGTTTTTACTACTTATGGATTCCTTTCTGGATATACTTAATTACCACATACTTAGAGATGGTAGGTCTTTCAAAGATGACTGGTGGACAGTAAAAGGCATCGGGTAAACAAGTAGTTGAAAACAGTTGGAAAAAAAAATGAGCCTTCATTTATGCTGAGGATTTTTTATTTCAGATACCTTTTTTTTTACTTCATAAGCTATTTGATTATGTCAGTATTAACATTATAGTATAGTTTGGTCTATATTAAAATTAAGTTCTTATTTTGGCATCTTTGCCATTTCTGTTTAGATTTGTAATGTAAATATCTCCTGCTTCAAAATCCGTCAAGCTTATGTATGGACTCCCCTTAGCTCTACCTTACAGGAATAAATTACATGAGAGATATCGTTGGTTAATTATGCTCATTACATGGCATTTTAGGTCTGGATCTTGTACATGTGTTTTTTTTCCTTTTTCTTTTTTTTTTTTTGTCCTCACTCCACCATTCAAGATTAATTAGTGTCTTTTTAAAGATTGAGCCAGATGATTATTGTTCTTTTATTTTTCCTCCTGTATCTTATTTACCATAACACTTAGTTTCTAGATCTCTTCATACAATTTGCAGTTCTGAGCTTGTGTTTGATTGTATGCATTTCTTTGAGGGTAAGGGGTAGTGTGTGAGATCCCTTAATTTTACACATTTTGTACCTCTGTAATTCTGTCATCCTCTTGTCCAGGTGGCCTCAAATGCCATCCATTTAAAATTGAGAATGGAGTACATTTTTCCTTTTTTTTTTCCTTGCTTTTAAATTCAATCATATCAAGAATCCTGAGGGCAGTTTATCACATTATGAAATACAGACAGCCCTGCAAACCACCTACTTATTATATTTTCTTTCTTTCCCCCCTTAAGCACAGAGGCATATCTGTCTTTATTTGTTTTCCTAGGCAGACAGCCTTGGTTCCTCTTGGCCTCTCTTCCAGATGCACTCGCTGGATACCCTCGTAATGGAAAGCAGCAATAATGCAGGGAAGTTGCCCTGCGGCATAATTGGGCCTAGTTCTCAAGATCGGGTTAGGCTTATTCACTTATTAGATTTGTGTCTCTGAAGGGTTCAAGAGTAGGAGTCCCCGGAGTCCTTGGAAGTACCCTAGTAATTGGTGGCCCTGATATTCGAAACCTTTGTGTATTTTTTCGTTAACGCTCCTGTTCTTCTTGGCTGCTGCCAACCACAGAGTATTTATTTTTAGAGAAATTTTTCATTGGAACAGAAAATGATGGCTGTGATGGAGTCATGACTCTGTGACTTAGCAGACTGATAAAAGGATAAAAGCACAGAGCAGTGACAAAACAGGGTTGAGGGCCTGGTCTTATGGGCCCCCTCCCCTTTTTGTATGATGTTCATCGTCAGTCACCCTGTGTTGATTCTGACAGAGGACTATAGAGTGAAATCTATGGGGAATTTGTCATTCTGAAATGAAAGCTAATGTAATTAGTACCAATTAAAGTACATTTAGTAAATTGGATTTAATCTTAATTAAGCCTGCATAATGTTGCCAATTTTTAACAATTATGTTTGAGAACATAATTAATTTAAATTTTGGTAACTGAGTAAATAGCATTAGTCTGGTAGAATTAGTTGACTTTTTTTTTTTTAAAAGGGGAACTTGGTGACATGACATGGAATTAGAGCATAAAATACGAATCTAATTTCTGGTACTCTTTAGTAGGATCGATAGAACTGAGCAGAGGAAGCTGGAAAAAAAAAGAAAAAAAAAACCCAGAAAAGTTAGAGTGGACTGTTCTAGGCCATAATATGAATTAATGTTTCACCACTGTCTTTAGTTCCAACATGAACATGACAAATGGGACATGGTTAGGAATGACACATGTTTTATTGTGATGTCTTCATACTGGAATTTTTTTTAAATGGAAGAACGTTGGCCTTTATTCCCTCAAGATTTCCCTAAGTGTGGGGTTTTTTGTGTTCTTTTTGTTGCTGTTGTTCTGGATGGAACAGTTGGCCCATGGTTTAGTTGATACTTTTTTTGCTGATTGTTCCTCTTTATAAATACAGTGTGGCTTCTAAATGGGTCAGTGACCATGGGCAGAACAGGGTGATGCATGCACTTGATAACATTGCTAAACGCTGCTCGTTCTCATCCTTCACCTGTAACACTGTAATTAAAGAAGACCTCCCTGATTTAATCTGACAGCAGCAGTTACCACTTTAAAAGTGAATATTGGATGTAGATTAGGAACAGTGGGGTATGTGAGTTCCACCTATAGGAACTCTAAACGGAGATGAATATGCCACATTTTGAGAACGTCTCGGTCTCGTGACTTTCTCATAGTCAACGTTCTGTAGTCTGAAGGTCTTTTTTGCTTCTAAAAAGATTGAGCTTAGTATTTGAATTTTAAAGTTAGAGACTTTTGGAAACCTACAGCACTTAGAACCTAAAAGGAGTGAACACTGCACATTTATATATGCATGTCTGTGTGTTTGGGCACGCACGTGTGTGTATATGTACGTTTATGCGTATATGTATGTGTGTATAGATATATAATTGTTATTATTTTTTAATCAGGGCAAGAAAACTCCTGTTTCACTCCACGCCATGTAAATTTTATTATGAGACTTGGGCCACAACCATTTGAGTGCTGCTAAAATATTAATTGAATAGAAATGAAAGGGCCTTGCCAACTGATAGGATATCATAATCATAGCCTCTCTGGTCGATGGTAAATGATGATAAATGACATTAGGAACCTTTTAGCAAACTGTAATAACTACAAGGAGGGAAGCAGTATGGATTTGCATTATATCTGATACCCTCTAGTACCAAGTGGATTGCCAATACTGCTTGTTTAGCATTTTCTAAGGGCAATAGGCTATTGATTTCTGACTTACAAGGAACAGCTCTATTTTCACCATTGAAAAGTATTGCAGGTTGTTAAGAAGAAATTGACTTGAAGAGGCCGACTGCTGCCCATCATGGAGCAAATAAAGCAAAACTGCCGAAGCATGGTGGAGCAGTGAGACGGGCCCTCAGCAATTTGTTGCTATTAATTTACCATGCTCGACAGCAAATCAATTGGCATCTACTTCATCTGCTGGAGAAAATGCTGTCCAGGGCAGATAAAAGGCTCGGCATGGTACAGAGAATAGACTGGATTGGCCAAAAGGAGGCTGCAGTTAATGTGTAAATAAGTGAAACGAAGGCCACTGTTGCAGAGGAAGCTGTTGTTAATTAGGTGGGTGTTTTTTTAGCGAACTATTTTAGAAAGTAGCCTAGGATTTGAAGAGTAAAAAGAGATTTATTGAGCTTGAAGTAATATATGACTGGCATGACATTCCAGTCTTGAGTGGACTTGATTCAAGGGTGCAGTAAATTTATTTGGGGATAGTGCTCGCAGTGGAAGTCCAATTTGTTTAAAGTTCCGTTTCGACCAGATTTCCTCTAAGAAAACTAATTAAAAAAAAACAAAAATATTACTAGTTTCTTGCACATCTCCTGTCTTAGACTAGAAGCACTTGGATTTGGAGGATTAGGTGCAGAGAGTAGGTGTTTGGGAATGTCTGTTGTATTTTCACACAGCGACTGATTATTTTTTTAGCAATGGATGATTGAATTCTTCTATGGTAATGAAAGTGAACGATTACCGAAGGTGGGGTGTTCTAGCTGAAAGGAATAAACCAAAGAAACTTTTACTGACAGGATTTTCTTTTGCTTTATAAACATTAGGGAATAGTCTATAGAGGGTAGGGAACAGGAGGTGGACACTACTGCACTGGAAAATCTCAAAGAGATTACAAGTGAAATTTTAATGACTGCAAAAACCCTCCAGACGCAATTAGAAGAGAGTGGAGGAGGGGCTTCTTGGGCTTTTGTGTGTGTTTTTCATTGAGGCTTAAAGCCACCTCTTCTAATTTAGGATTACTTAGCCTTCAGTAGTACTTCACAATTAAGATTAACCAAACGGAGGTTGTTGGTGGTGGTTTTTTACCCCTGGCCTGTCTGATCTGGACATTTCGGGGTAGGGAACCAGCCTCAGTCCTATTTAGTAAATCTAGATATATGTAGATTTTAAGTTATGTTTTTCCCAAAACTCTAGAGAGGATCTAGTATTAGGACAGTTGATACCAATTTGGCAGTGCCTTGAGCAGGACCCAGTGAGCTGTCATTTTACTTGTCACAGGACTTTCAAGAGAAGCAGATCTGTGAGGAGGAAATTTAACCTGGCAGGGTATGTGCATAATTAGGAATGTTTTCTGGATGGCGTGGGTTACCCCTTTTTCTCTTCTCACATGTCGAGTTCTGAATTTTCTCTTTTTTTTGAGGTCTCATAGAGTATCCGAAGATTGTTCTTCTAAAGCAGTGATCGTTGAGTGGAACTGGAAATTCCTTTCAGTGGAAGTGAATGTTATTATATTTCCGGCGTGTGCTTACCGCTTATCTGGGCACACTGCCAAAATTCTTTAATTCTCACAGTGATCCTAAGAAAGGGATTATGTCCAATCAAAGGATGATTAAACAGGATCAGATCTGCACAAGGTGATATAGTTATTAGGTAGTGGATTCAGGACTTCAGATTGAATTTACCTGGGAGGATGTCTCTTGGGAGATAGGTCTGTCCTGGGTTGGAGATTTAGGCCCCAGTTCTTTCCAGAAATGGAACACCCTTGGGAGGCTAGGATAGGCCTGGGGTTTGACCTGAGTCACTGAACTTCGAGCTCATACCCAGAATCCCTGGAGTGTCCTTCAGATTGCTTTCAGTGGGCTACAGAGTGAGGGGCGCTTTCTCGAGGAGTCTCCCACAGGTGGGGCAAGGAGAGCTGCCTGCTTATCAAGACTGCCTTTGCTTCCTCCTTGGGCAACCTATTTTTCATTTGTTTATAAACTTGCTCTTCCATTTAACTTTTATCTTTTCCTTGTGGCTTCTAAAACTATGCCTGAAGACAAGGGGCTGTTTGTTAATCACCTTCTTGTGGGTTTTTGAAGGAGAAAACAGGGAGGGGAAAATGTGATGTTTTGTGGCCTCTTTGTAGTTCAGAAAGAGGTCTTAGATGCAGGAAATCACACAAAACTCAAACTTTTAAATGAAGGCAAATATTGTGCTTTTACTAATAGAAGATTTTCTGTGCAAACAAAGAGGTATTTCCTTCTCAATGCCCCTTAATCCCTACTGGATATTGTTTTTATTTATTTATTTTCTGGGCAAAGTTGTCTTATGTATTTAGGCGCTGTTGCAGCCTTGGTAAAGTCAGGAGATCGTGCTGGCAACAACTGTTGTTCTCACGTTCTTCATTTCCCCTTTCCTCTCTTAGAATTTTACTTTTTTTTTTTTCTTTCTGTACAATAGGATAGGTAAAGTCCATTGGGAATGAAATGTTTAAAATGTGCACTTAGGAGTTATTTGTGTGTGGGTATGTCTGTGTGTGTGTTCTAATGAGGACATTTTTACTGCCTTTGATGTGACTGGATAGCCTGATTTATCATTTCAGGACAGCAGTAATAGGTTTGATGGTGACGGAGTGAGTAAAGGGGATGTGATTTTGTAGAAGGTACTTTCCCTTGATCCCCTTTCACACCTCCCCTTAAAAAACACTAGCACTCCAGGGAGGGAGGCACATCCAGTGGTCTTGTGGCTCAGTTATCACTTTTTCGAGCTGGCCTATTGGAGAAAAGCGGGAGGCAGCATATTTGAGGAGGCGGGCAGCTGAGTGTTTGCACTGATAATGGCCGTGTGTGAGGCTCAGGACTTGACTCATTCCGCGCTAAGAGTACTGCAGACAGAATGCATGAAACTAATACTGCTCTACTTTAAGCAGGAAGGGCTTCAGAAGTTTTAGTTAAGAGCAAAAGTCAGAGTTGTTTTGACTGCCTTAGTAACAGCTGTCAGTGGTAGTTGCAGTATGTCTGTAAAGAGGGATTTAGCCAGCATTCATCAGCATGGATCTATATACCCTCTCTGTTTTCATTGGAAGTGACCTAGTGTTTATGCCAGGCTGATGCTGTTTCTCTAGCATGGGGCCAAAACTTTCCTCAGAGCTTCATTGTGTAACCCATGCTCCTCCTGCCAGTGTGTGGAGGGAAGGCGAGGTGCTGCTTTTCTTTTCTTTTCTTTTTTTTTTTTTTAAATTTTATTTATTTATTTGACAGAGGGATCACAAGTAGGAGAGAGGCAGGCAGAGAGAGAGGGGAGGCAGGCTTCCCGCTGAGCAGAGAGCCCCATGCGGGGCTTGATCCCAGGACCCTGAGATCATGACCTGAGCTGAAGGCGGAGGCTTAACCCACTGAGCCACCCAGGCGCCCCCAAGGTGCAGCTTTTCTTAACGGATTGTCAGAGAAGCAGAAGAGAAATATTCCTGGATGCCCCTTAGGTCCTCGGTCTTCTGGTCAGTTGTGTCACTTTGTCGTTATTTTTGAGGATTCTGCCCACAGGTGCTTCAGGATTTGTGCTCTGAAGGGAGCTTCGCGTTGCGCGGCAAGGCAGGGTGGCCGCTGTCCTGGCGCAGGCCTGGGGCTCCGTGCAGAGCCTGGCCGCGGGGGGACACCTCAGATCCCGCTGGCCGGCACTTGCTGCAGCAAAGGCAGCAAGAGGTGGAGGAATTGAAGAGGAGTATCTGCTTCCTGATTGCTTAGCAAGCTTATTCCACTCACTGTTACTCTAATTAGGATACTGTTACTTTCTGACTGTTTTCGGCTTCTCTAGGTTTGTGGATTATTTTGGTTAAGGAATTTGAAAATACAAGGAAATAAAACCGGAAGGAATAGTAATTGTAGAAATTATGAACACGAGTGCCCTGTAACACCCTCTCTTTACAGAGAGCTTAAGGATTTTATATGTTCTCCTTAATCTTCCTGCTGTTCCTGTAAAGCAAGTAGCAAGCTTTGGATCCATGTATTTATTTAAATAGCTTCTGTCAGTGGAGTACTCGACAGTTTGCCAAGCAGTGTCATTCCACTGGCCCCCTTGAACAGATGACACTGAGGCTTAAGGGCTTAAGAGACTAGCCCAGTGTCACAGTACAGGAGGATCAGCACGCGGGCGGGGAGCCTAGGGTTCACGAAGGTCGGTGAACATGCCTGAGGTCGCATAGCGAGAGTCACTGGCAGAAAAGGAAGTAGGTTTCTTGACTTCCCTTCCGGGGCTCCCTTCACGGACCATGCTGTTTCCAAACAGCAAATAGTGTACTTGTTCCTGTGATGTTCTTGGCTGTATGCGACGTGAGGAGCATGGCGATGCCGTTGGCAGTCCAGCGGGTGTTACAGTGTCCTCGTGAGCTAGAGATCTGATCTGGGTGTTTGTGTGTGAGTACAGAGCCTTCCTCTTTTCCTCTCTACCCTTCCAGTGCTGGGGCCCTGCCCAAAGGGAGGCTTAGGATCCACAAACGAAAACCTGAAGCCTAGATCCACTTTTAGCAAAGTGCCTAATAAAACTGGCTTTTCCCGTGTTCCTAGCGTATGCCATGCAGACACCGTACTAGATACAACCTTGTTCCTTGCCAGTCTCCCGTCCCATTAGAAAGTAAGCTCAATGGGAATGGGGTGTCTCTTCTCCGTGGGGTCCCTGGTACTGAGAACTGTGCCTGTCACACAGAAGGTGCCCAGGAAATGCCTGGTGAGGAGGGAATGCTCACAGATTGTGCTCGCCAAGAATATGTGTGCCTTAATATTTTCAAAGGCTAATATTTAGGTCGCAGGATAACAGAAATGGAGTTCCTAAGCCTAGTTAGGCCTTTGGTGCCTTCTTGTTAAGTTTATGGAAAAAATGACGATGGAAAGGGAAGTAGAAGTGACTGAACTCGGTGTGCCTTTCGGGAGTGAGCTAGGATAGAGTAGAATACATGTATATGAGCGTGTGGAATCTGCCTTTTTAAAGAGGAAAACATGAATGCGTCCTAATTGAATTTAAAATTCAATTCGAACATCACTGAAGCACTAGTCACTGTTTATCTGAAGAATTCTTTCACTGTTAGTAAGTCTGTGCACATGTGGTTTGATTGTGGGGAGAGCCTGACCTTCACACACTGTTGTGTGCTCAGCTAACTACCCTCCAGATCAGTAAAAGTACAAATGTCTGGTGCTTTTCAAGGGACAAGGAACTTTAAAGACATCTTAGTTTTTTGTTAGTGGAGATGGTACAGTGTTCTCGTAAAATTAATAATCATAGTAGTAAGTGAATTTAGAGAGGCTATCGTGAGGGTGCTATTTCACTTAATCTCACAATAACCTTACGAGATTATAGTATATTATTATTTCCATTTTCTCTATGAGGAGGAGGCTGAGATACAGAAATTCAATAACTTCATGAAATAGGTCCTGGATTTGACTCTTTTTAGATCATTGGTATAATATATATGTGTAAGATAGATATTTCTGCCATATTCCAAATGCTATGTTTGGGATACTCTACTACCAACATATCCTATTGTTGCCCCTCAAATACTTGATGGAGTCCAGGGCTCCGATTCTAGTTCTGGCCTTGCCAGTGACCAGCTATGTGATACTGCTGAGTACCTGAACCTCTCAGCATTATTAGAATATAATTAGAATATAAATGAACAGCCAGATCCCTGTTAACTGCTCTGGTCTAAAATGGCCCATTGGTTTTGGTTTGTTGTTTTCTGTGACCCACCAACTAGAAATTGAGAGATTTACTGTCATTTCTTTTTAGTCTTAGAAAGTCTCTTTAAACAACTCTTCTCAGAGGTTGCTTGCTTGCTTGCTTGCTTTCAGTCCAAAATTAACCTAATGAAGCTAGAAGTAGAAATGGATATTCAAGTTTATGTAGTACTTTATATTTCACAAGGTGCTTTCTCATCCATTAAGTCACGATAATGTTGCAGAAGCATTTTCCCTATCTTGTGGGTGAATTAAATGAGATGTAGATGTTAAATGATTAAACCCCACAGTTAATTAGTGGATGGCTCAGAATTCACTGATTTATGTAATATTACTGTTATAGGTGATATAAAAATACGTAACATAATACCAGTGTTTCTTTAAAGTGATCTGTTTTTATGCCTTTACTTTGGTATATATATTAGAAAACTTAAGCATACAACTTGTGAAATGTGTAGTTTATATTGGGATCCAATAATTTTCTGCCAGTGTGTTAGGGTGTATCTAGTAGTTTGTTACCTGTTATGTAATTAGCTCCTAGGATTAGTTACCCCACCAAAATCCATAGTAGATGTCAGTTTCTTTAGCTGAGGTTCACCTCGGGACACTCAGGGTGTAAAACATGTCCGTAAACTGGCTTACAGCGAGCTTGAGATCTTGAGTCCTTGGATTTCTTGTATTGTCCCATCCAGGATCCTTTATATGGGTGAGGGTTGCGCTTCTCAACTTGGTTTATGGTTAAGTTAATCGTAAGCAAATAAAAGAAGGGGACAATATTTAATCTTGGCCATTTTGAGTTGATGAATCAAGGACATAGTAAAGTTTCCCGTACTAAGGCATAAGCTCCGAAAAGGAAGAATGTGTTTTGTTATTTCTGCATCCCTAGCACCTAAAACAGTTTCTGGAACATAGTAGAAGAAATGAATGCATGCATGCTGGAATAACTAAAGGAAGGGTATCATTTTTCCATTTCATTGCCTTTTTTATATTTGAGTGTCAACCGTCTATGTATGTTTTGTTTTTGAGCTCTTAGAGAGGACTCTCTGGGCTTTGTGATGAGCAAAAAAAGGCCTAAATAGGCAATGAGAGGTTAGATGTTCTCTTTGCAGTTCTGCCATAGGTCCTTAAGCTGGCGATGGGCTATTTTAAAATTTAGGATTGGATTCATTTCCAGATGATGATTTGTTTCTAAGCTATCGTTTAGCTCTAACATCATATGATTTAAAAATCACCAGCATTAGCAAAAGGTTCATTTTTAATTTCATTGCTGGGCACTAGAGACATGCCATTTAAGTTAAGGTTTAGAATCAGTTTTATGTTAAGAGGAAATTGTGTGTGTGTGTGTGTATACCTTCCTTTTCCTCCCTCCCTTCCTCCTTCCCTCCCTTCCTCCCTCCCTTCGTTCCTTCGTTTCTGAAGGGAGATTTTTTTTTCATTGAAACTATTGGACTTGTGGAAGTTTTTCTTGGCCTTAAGTGAGGCCTGTTTGTCCTGGCTACCCATTGAGGGTTCTTAGTCCTCTTGTAGGGAACAGTTGTCCTTCATCAGCCTTCATTTGTCCATGCTGAACATAATTGGTCATTTCAGCCATTCTCTTGGACACTCATGTCGTTGTATAAGATATCTGTATATGATAGATGGGCCCACTTGAGATCTGAACGTGATATCTTGGCCTGATCTGCACCAGTTGAGGTATCAGGGCAGTTCTGTCTTTTCACTTGGTCTCTCGCTGAGGTCAAAGGCATTGGGTTTGTCTTTGTCTAGTCCTGGTCACATTGTAATAAACAAAATGGAACCCTGACCCTGAGTTTTCTCAGTAGCCTGTGGGTCTAGAACATGGGGTTTTTTTTATTTTTGAATGAGTGGGCACTCATCCATGAACCCGAGTTTTACTTGGACTTACTTTTTCCCCCCTCTATATTCCATTGAACTGTACTATGAATGTGGGTGACTATTTTAAAAGCTTTTGACTTTCTGGGATGTAGAATTGTTTTGGAGGGTAGCTTATTACCTCTAAGTACATCCATGTTGGTTAACCTCAAAAAATATTACAGTTAACCTAAAGTGGCCAATAAAAAACATGGTGGCAATTCCACAGTTACTTGCTTGAATATATTTTTGGCTGACTTAGGGAGGACAGAATGCTTGTTTGGGCTTCTTAATGGAGAAATTGTGCCCTGCAAAATTCCAGAATGCCCTTCTTAGGCTTTAACCTTTATGTAGGTTCCAGGAATGTGGAGGTGACAGTTTGGCAGCTCTACCTCCTTGTGAGTCTTTCCTTACATTTATGGGGTGGCAGATAAAGGAGAGGCCAGGTCAGGCATAGTACATTTATGTACAAAAACCTGGCTTTCTAATATGGCTACTTGTTTCCAAATGCTTGATGTGGTTGGCTGAGGAAGATGGCTCAAAGCTTGGACCTGTTTTAACCAAATTCTAAGCAAAACTGATAGAATTTTCTTATAATCTAAGTAAGAATTCATTAATCTTGCATGCGTATAGGAAAAATTCTGGTAAGATCTTTGTTGCATTTGGGTTGTGACATGGTATTCATGCCAGCGTCTTAGCTTAGATTTATACATCCCACATTTTTTCCTTGATTCAGGAGTATCTTGGGTTCAGTTACAGACCATCACAATAAAGCAAATATTGCAATAAGCAAAGTCAGATGAATTTTTTGGTTTTCCAGTGCATAGAAAAATTATGTTTATACTGTAGTCTATTAAAAATGTGCAGTAGCATTTAAAAAATGCTTAAAAAAACAATGTACACATTAAAAAACACTTGCTAAAAAAATGCTAGCCATCATCTGAGCTTTCAGTGAGTCAAAATCACTGATCATAGATCACCATAAAGAAATAGAATGATAAGGGACGCCTGGGTGGTGCAGTTGGTTGGGCAACTGCCTTTGGCTCAGGTCATGATCCCGGCGACTTGGGATCGAGTCCCGCATCGGGCCCCTTGCTCCGCAGGGAGCCTGCTCCTCTCTCTGCTTCTGCCTGCCTCTCTGCCTGCTTGTGTTCTCTCTCTGTTAAATGAATAAATAAAATCTTTAAAAAAAAAAAAAGAAATAGAATAATAATGAGAAAGTGTGAAATATTGGGAGAATTACCAAAATATGACACAGATGTAAAACGAGCAAATGGTGTTGGAAAATGGTGCCAGTAGGTTTTCTGGATGTCGGATTGCCACAAACTCTCAACTCATTAAAAATGCAGTTATCGGGCGCCTGGGTGGCTCAGTTGGTTGAGCAACTGCCTTCGGCTCAGGTCATGATCCCGAAGTCCCGGGATCGAGTCCCATATCAGACTCCCGGCTCTGCGGGAAGTCTGCTTTTCCCTCTCACCTTCTCCCTTCTCATTCTCAGTCTCTCTCTCTCTAGTAAATAAATAAAAATCTATAAAAAATGCAGTTATCTGTGAAGTACAGTAAAGTGAAGTGTAGTAAAATGAGGGAGGCCTGTATTTGATTCTTCAGTTTGGGGCATGCTTTTGCCACATTTGTTTGCTTGAGGCTCACCCCCAGAATTAACTATCGAAGATGGAAATATTTAGCTTCTGAAAATGAAATACCTAAAACGGGACCTACAAAGATCAAGAAGATCATAACCTAAAGACTTAAACCTGAACAAGAACTTAATCCTCCTGAGGTTGTTTTAGTCTTCCTACCTTGAGGGAGGTACTTGGTTACAAGAAGGTAGTGCTGGAGATCTCTGCTGTAAGGCAAAGGCGGAGATGGCTTTGAATTGTTCTTTAAGCAAATGCTAATTGATCTCACACTACCTGTAGGGCACACTTTGAGGTCTAGGAAGTTAGAAGAGGTGGTAGGCTTGCCTCTGGAAATTCTGGTCTTTTTATGGCATTTGGACCAATGTGAACAAAACAAGGCCTTGTATGTGGATGGCGCTGTGACATAGAGGAGAGGAAGTCAGGAGTGATTAAGGATGCTATTCCCAAGATAGAAGCAGGGGCACTTTTCGGGGAACCTCAGAGGAGGGAGGTAATTTAGACAGGAAGAAACGGAAGGGGATAATTCTGAGTGGAAGCCATATAAATGGGAAAAAGCTGTGTATATTCAGGCTCTGGTTAGCGTTTCCAACTTGATCAGGATAGGGGAAAGTATGGTTGAGAAGACAGGTCGGGATTCATTTATAGAAGGCCATGAATGCTAGTATAGTATGTGGGCTATTGAAGGAAGGCAAGAAGATTAATCAGATGGTAGGGCAAGGACATGCCTGTTTTGCAATTGCCTTATTCTCAGCAGCTAGCATTGGTCGTGACAGCAGGTGTTCAGTGAATGTTGGCTGAAATGATTTGAGTGGACAGGGACAGGACTGGAGAGGGACAGGGTTGAGGAGGGATATGGGACTTGCAAGGAGGAACCCAAGTGATCCAGCAGTTCATTGGATGAGGGGGTGTGTAAATGCATAAGAGAGAGTTCCTAAGACATTGACCCCTGTAGCCTGGCAGAATCCTGGTACCACTGATAGAAAAGGAAACCTTGGAAGGGGGATCTTGCTCTTGATTATGCTGGGCATGAGGTACCTAGGGAGGAGGGAGTGATAGAAGGAAGAGGAGGAAAGAAAAGTGAGTTTGTTGCTTCTCTTTCCTTCTTGCCTTCATATCCACATCTTCCCTTCATCTCCTGCCAAATCTATACTCCTGCCAAGAGCCTCAAGGATTCATTTATGTAAGACCTGTGTTTGTGCCTTTATTCTCTACCCAGGCCAGGATGGACTTTGCCAGGCAGCTCTTTGCGGACAGTGGATTTAGGAACTTCCCATTTTAAAGAAGGTGTGTGACCTTTGTGTTAGTGTATGGAGGGGTGTGTTTCCCTTCATCATTTTTGCTTGATTACTGCCATTACCTTTATGTAGTTATAATAGTGGGAGTTTGCAAATAATCTGATTTTTGACTTTTCTCCTTTTTAAAGTTTTTTTTAACATTAAAAATAGGTACAGAATCCTCTAAATTATTCATCAGCTATGGAAACTTTGCTCCATTCTTTTTTACCTGTTTCTTTTTAATTTTTATATCATTTGGCCAATGACTGTGATAGGTCAGTGATTCCATATCCTTTTTGTGTTGAGAAATTTTATGTAAACATGAGTTTGAGTCTGATTGTTTTGAGAAACTACTTTATTGCAAAAGAAATAATTATCCCCATTGTTCATTATGTATGAGCTAAATACTGAAATTACAATGGATGCTTCAGTCAATGCAAATTATATATGCAGTTAATTTTCTTCTCTTTTCCCCTAATGTGGCATGTTCTGTATTTTAAACTTTCCCCCCTTTAGACACTTGTCTTAAACGGCTGTAGTGGAGTGAGAACAGCAATGATAGTAAGGAAAGTTAAGTAAACATGAAATTAAAAAGGCCATAGAGTACATTTTGGTAAACCAAAATATTGCTTGGTGGCATAAAACCACAGATCCATTCCCAAAAGAAAAAAAAAAACATGCGGAAATGCGGTTTTGCTGTCTGTCATGCAGTCTGTTTTCAACTGTCAGAAACATACGTTGCTTTCTGGGTTTTTTCTTTCTTTTTTTTTTTTTTTCAAGTCTGACCACAGCTTTTAATTTCCTCCACTCCACCCACACCTCCATGTATCTAGTGCTAATTTATGGTGATTTAAATATACTGACATAATCATCAACCAGCAGAAAGGTCAGCAGTTGTGGCAAAAGTTTCTTGTCTCATATGTGCTCAGTGCCAGTTCTGTGCTTTTGGAAACATCTATCAGAACACAGTGATTATCCTTGTTTTTGGACTTTTCAACTTAAGTTAAATTGTGATCTTTAAAAGGTGGTTTTGAAGTGCTTGTTTTTTTTGTTTTTTGTTTTTTGGGGTTTTTTTTGCTAAAAAGGTAACATATTCACATTAAAGAAATTTTAGAAGGAAGAATCGCCCATGATCCTTCCATTCTGAGCTAACTGCTGACCTAGGCAGAGGCCCAAGGCTGAGGCCACCGAGTGCTGTGGCTGATGGAAAATTATGTCTGCCTATCCCTCACTGAAAGTACTGGTCAAGGTTCAAAGAGTAGTACATAAAATAGACATGTGTGTGTTTTATTTCCTTTATAAGTACAAAAGTACAAAAAGTATATGTATAGTAAAACAAAACTTTAGATCTTTAAAATTAATTTTGATTTATTGGTAAATTTATGGTTTCTTTATCTTTTTTGTGGGCAACAGAATCCTAAATATTTTTTTAGGATCTGCTCTGGGTTTAGCCAGGAACTCCCTGCGATCTTGGTAAATTATTTAACTTCCCTGAGTCTCAGTTTTCATGCGTATCTAGAAAACGAGGGGATAGGACCGGATCGATATGTTTCCTGAAATGCAGGTGCCCAAGCCCCAGAACCTGGGACTTGGGCATGGACATTTTTCTAAACACTCCAGGGTGATGCTGATGTGCAGCAGGGTCGAGAAACCAGTGAATTAAAGCAGTGCTTCTTAAACTTCAGTGTGCATACAAGTCACTGGGGATCCTGTTAGAATCCCATTCTGTTTCAGCAGGGTTGGAGCGGTGCCTGCTAGATGATGTCTCGGTGATGCTGACACTGCTGGTCCACTGACCGCATGTGGAGTAGCAAGGGGCCATAAAATCTTTACAGCTTCTTCCGTTTCTTTGTCATTTCTTATTGCCATGCTATAGTTTATATAGTACATGGGGGAGTCCGTGTGCTCTATGAATGACACGCCCACGTTAGGGTGTCAGGATGGACAGGTAGTGCCGTATCTGCATAACCTTTCCTTGCGTAGATTCCAGACCTGCATCTCTGGAACAGTTCAGCCAAGTGAAGTAGTGATAATAGCACCTTGCTTCGGGGAGCCTGACTGCATGCCAGCCGGGGGCCCGTGGGCTTGGTACATTGTTAGAGAGAAGGGGGGGCGCTTTGCAGTTGTCCCTCCTCTGCTCGCTGAGACCCCACTGTAACAGGTGCTTACGCTTTCAAATTCTGTCTCCTTCCTTCTCATCCTCCAGTGGCTACTCTGCCCGTGTATTGACCTCTTAGTTCCTGAGCAGTATTTTAGGTAAATGGGCCAAAAAAAAAAAAAAAAAAAAAAATCATGAAGAAGTACATTTTGTTTTAACTTGATTTCTCATGTGAGCAAATTTGATGCAGAAAGTATATTAAACCTAAGTTTAAGCAGGCAGAACTTCCAGTTTTGAGGTGTATTTTGTTGTGGAAGAAGCACAAACATCCTTGAGCGGTAACGTTGGCCTTGCTCTCCTTTAACCCTGTCATTTAGAAATAAAGTACCGTTCATAATTGTAGTCCTTTCCTTTGGTTTGCTGTAGCGTGGCATCAGACTAGCAGGCAGTAGGGTCTAGTGGGAGGGCCCTGCTGAGGTCTGGGGTGTCCGCAGACCTGAGTTTTAGGCCATCAGCTGCCCCATAAGTATGACTGTGGCCACTTAGCTTCTCCATGTAAACCAGGCAGGGATCAGAGAATGCTCCATTTATTAGGGCTGTGTTAGAGAATGTTGTTGCCTTGAAGGAATATACTTATCACCTTTTCTAAAGTCCCAGGCAATAAGAAATTACACTTCGCAATGTGGGAGTGTTGCTTTAGAGTAGTGTTACTCAGTGTGGTCTGCGGACTGGAGCAGGTCTGCGAACGATTTGCTGTAGGTGGGCGTTAACGATGAGGAGCTTTGACCAGAGTGGAAATCAGCACACCGCTTTCTTCTTCCTTGCAGATGTCTTCATTGTTAAAAAAGAAAACCAAAGAACAAAAAAACCCCACCTAGCTGAATTGAACGGTGGTTGATTTTTTTTCTGGCACACGACCATTGTCTTTTTGCTGCTGGAGAACAGTTTGGGGATTGGCTGCATTACAATTACAATACGCGCTCAGATGGCTTATCAGGGCTGTTTTACTAGTTAGGAATAGACAAGAAGAAGTTCATAAAATAAAGGGAGGGTAACCTGAAAGATAAAAAAGTAAACTTAGAGGCAAGTTAGGTTAAAGGTGAAATCAAGTTCAAGGTGGTAGGGACATGTAAGTTAAGTCAAGGCACTTGACACAGACTCAACAAGTGGGAAGCTCTTCAGAGTCACCGCAGTTTATACGTTGGTTAGTGCAAAAACTCGTTTAAATTCTTCTGGAGTACTTCTGAATTCTTAATAACTTGTCTTAGAATTTTTGTTTTTCCTTTTCATCATATAACTCTAATGGAAAGAACGCATTTCTATAAATCTCATATAACTGTTTTCTGTAGTCGTAAATTACGAGAAGCTTTGAAATTAAGCCTCACTTCCCCTTCACCTCTCCTCCTCTCCCCCCAGCCTGCTATTCTTTACTCTTAACAACTATATATAAAATTTACTGCATCCAGGGGCAAGTATCTGTTTACCAAGAAAAGAGGAAGAGAGATCCTTTGCCAGTAGCAAAACATAAATACTAGAATGTCTTTTCTGGGTCATAGTGCAAGGAAGTGGGGAAACAGCACATTTTCTGGGGCTGGGCTTGTGACCTCACTCCTCTTCCCAATCAGGAAGCACTGTCCTCTGTTATCACTGTGCCATTGAGTCTGCCCCCGCCCCATCCCCTTTAGATCTACAGCCCTTCCCTGGTGTAATAGAAATTAGTGAGGAATGCCTTCTTAATTGAGAGACAGGAAGAGCCTAAGCTTGAATCGATACCTAACAATACAGCTACTCAATTTGTAGCACTATCTAATCTCAGTTCTGTCTTAGAACATAACTACTTACCTTAAGGGATTTTATTCATAAGGGTATCCTCATAAATATTTCTGCCAAGCAGATATGGGGCAGCTAATATTCCTCCCATTTCATGGATGTAGAAATGGAGTCCCGAATCACTTAGGGGTTTGCTTAAAGTCATGGTTCAGCTGGGATTTGGCACTCCACAGTTGTATCATTCTCAATATTTGGTGTGCTTTCTGGAACGCTTCGTCATCTGAGTTCAGCTTTTTCCCTTTGCCTCACATAACTGCCCTCCACAACACACCTTGAAACTAACCTTGTGACTTCCCTATCCTAATAATTGGTAGCACCATACCCAGGCTTTACATGTTGGGATCATGGATTCCGTACTTCTCATTTCCAGATCTTAGGGAGGTCACAACGTGCTGCTGGTTCTCCCTGTGCAGTGTGTCTCCTTTGCTTGTCCCCTCCATCACCAAGCCTTACGTGGGCTTAGGGGGGAGCACAGGGAACACTTTGGTATCTGTCCGTATTGGGTCATTCTTTAGGGGCCCTTCTCCACTTCTAGAAATCCAGCCAGAATTCCCATCATGGCTCCCTCCCCTTCTCTGCTCATTTTACCCTTTACCTTGGTGGTGCCCTTGTCCACTCCGTTGATAGCTGGATCCCAAATTTTTTCTAGAGCCTGGATCTCTCCTCTGAGACTGTCCTATGAAACTGAGTCCTCATTTCCATTCAGTGTCTCAAAAGTACTTAAACTCTCAGTGTCCCCAGATGACATCATCTCCCACAAGCCTGCTTTTGTGGTCCAGTGATCTTTGTCTCAGGAAGTGCCAGAACCATCCACCCCGTTTCCCAAGCCAGAGACCTGGAGGCAGGTGATGATTGCCTTCCCTTCTTGCTCATTAGCCACACCCAGTCAGTCATCTGGTCTCTTGGAATCTACTCCCAGTTACTCCCGCATCTGTTTATTTCTCTCCAGCTATCTGAGCATGATGAATTACTTAACCCAGGTTCTTCTTTGGCTTTATCTATAAAATGAGGGCAGAGTAATTCTCTTCAAATTGTTCTGCACTGAAGTGAAGTATCTAGTGCGGGGGAAATCCCGTGAACATTAAGATGATGACGATGCTTGTGACCATGATTGGCACATTTAACCGCCTTATGTATTTAAGATGACTTTCACAGTGGTCCAGCCTGGGTGGAGGTAATACCAGTACCCTGGGTGGTTGGGGATCTGCTTCGTCAGCCGCATCTTGTGCTGCTACTGCCCCCTTTCTTTCACTTGTCCTGTTTGTTGAATATGAATGTCCCACATTGATGCAGGAGGCTGATCCTTTTTGGAATGTTCTTTCCCTTTTCCCTGCCCCTCTCTCCTTTGTCTGTAAGACTCACTTCATCCTTAGTTACTCAGGGAACCAGAGTCCTCTGTTAAGCATTTTTAAATACCGTGTATTTTTTTAAATACCGTGTATTTTGTATTTTTTTCCAGTGTCTGTTTCATTTGCTAGATTATGGGCTCTGTAAATCCTGTCTTGTTCCACTGCTCCGTTTCTCAGACTGTGACACAGTGCCTGGCAGGACAGTAGCCCATTATTGGAAACTGTGGAATTATTATGGCTCACGTGTAGCTCTTTCCCCAAAGCCTCTGTGAAGACTTCAGCCAAGAAGGGGTTTCATCCACCCTCCCCCTCGTTTCTAGGGCTCTTCTGTACACCACCTCGGCACCACATGCTGCCCGTTACTGTGTTTTTTTGCATTTGGTCTCTAACTGTACTAGATTATAAACACTTCAGAGTCCAGATCAATCCGGCATTCACCGCCATTCCCACCATAGCTGCTGGCTTCGAGGAGGGGTGAATGAATGAGCTGGTATCTGAAAATGTCTTGTTGAATTTCCGAAGTTTGTGGTGCTATGGGATTTCATATCGTTCCTACTCTGAAGTTATCTTTCATCCTCCATCTTTCCTTTCGTGGCATATTTTGTGGTTATAAATCTCTTCCACCGCCATTCAAATATAATCAGTGACAAGAAGGGGGTGGAGGGCCGAAATGCGCTAGAGTGTCTTGACCTCCTGTCTGGTATTTATCATAGCTTTCCTAGGAATTGTCCTTGACACCTCCTTGCTGCCTTGCAAATAAAGTTCAGGCTCTTTAGTGTGGCTTTCAGGACCTTCCACAGGCTGACCCTGTGAGCCCTTTCTGTCCTTATTTTCCACTCCCTTTTTGATTGCATGCCTCCTGTACTCTAGCTTAATGGTTTTCAATTCTGCCATTAGAATCACCTGGGGAACTTTAAAATAATGCACTGAGGCATGGGTTTTACCCTCCAAGAGTGAGTTCATTGGTCTGTGGTGAGGCCTGGGCGTTGGTGTTTGTGAACAGATCCACCGGTGATGCTGGTGTAAAGCCAGGCCTGTAAACCATTGACCAGCTCAGTGCTGCCCACAAAATGTGATCTGCTCTAAGAGCTTAGAGAGGAAAGGGTTCTGCAGTCAAGTTAGATTGGTACCGCCTTTTCTGCGCTCCTTTCCAAATATTTGTAACTAGTGCCATCAAATGAAAGGTCTGAGGTGTCCAACAGCAAAGGAACCTGTTTAACTCTGTTTAAGCCCGGTAAGGTCATCTGGTTAGGGAGCCCTTTACATATATAATACCTTAACGACAGCTGCAAAATAAATACTGTGTGGAAGCTGCTCTGGCCGATGCTGCTTCCAGGCTTATCTTTTTAAGTCAGTTCTTTATGTGCCCTTCTTTAATCACCTTTTTCAGATCAGACCCATGCCCTGCCCCAGGCTTCTCTCTGAGAACCCCCATTTTACCTTCGTAAGCACTTCCCACATCTGAGATTCCTCTGCATCTACTTGTCTGTTCGCTTCCAGCTCCCACTCCTGCAACGTGCACTCCACGACAGCAAGGATTTCTTTGTCTTGTTTGCCCCTGTGTCTCAGCACCGAAGCAGGCCTGACAAATAGTAGTAGGTGCTTAATAAATATTTGTTCAATGGACAGAAAGGCTGCCATACATTTGTGGTTTGGGCTTTTTCTAAGGTACACGTTTAAATATTTAAACTGCCTGCACAATTTAATTAAAAGCAGCCTGAAATGCATTTGAACAGTATCTAGAAATATAGGAACAAAAGGGGATGGTAGTAGTTTCTTAAACATTTAATTTTCTCAACCTATTTCATAGAATATTAAAAAAAGAAAAAGTAGATATGAGCCTGACTGTAGAGATAATGCTATTTTTCTGATTATAGAGAGGCCTCAGTCTGTGGTGTGGGACTTCTTTTTTCTTTTTTAACTTTTTAACCAGCCTGTCACGGGTGGCTTCTCCCAGCCTGTGGGAGTCCCACCTCTGTGAGTCATTAAGAGAGTTTGGGTGAGGAGGTATCATTGAGTGATGGCAGGACAGTTGTGTGGGATACAGGGCACCCAGGACAAAAACCCAAAAGCCATCAGGAATTAGTACATTCCACGGAAAACATCTCCCTACAGTGAGAGTATTCAAACAGGTTTGTCAGGTTTGGTAGGGAGGGGATTTGCATATTTGAATCTATGCATGGATCCCAGCAGTTTCTGGCCTTTGTTTGGTAGGGAATCAAATGGCGCATTCTCTGTCGGAGTCCTCACGCTGCCTCTGTGTCCCTGGCTCCAGTGGCTCCCGAAGCCTGGCTCTGACTGTCCAAGTTCTGAGTGGGATTGGCACAGGTGAACTGCCCTGCACGTGTGATAGTTTGTGTGTGACCCGCTATACCTGGGATTACTAGGAACTGCTCTTTTTACATCCCGTGAGAGCATGGATGCCAGCACATGGCTTGGGCCGGCCCTTCGGTGGGCCGTTAGATTTATTACCCGGCTTTATTCTGGAGATACCCTTGTGGAGATTTATCTTGACGCAGCATATGAGGCGCTCCCCCATTGTGCTCTCTTACAAATACCCCCAATTCTGGTGGGTGAGGGCATCAGCTGTCTGGTATGAGTAATCTCAGGAGGGAGGTTGAGTGGCATCTCCTTGTATTGTATTTCTAAGGTATCTTTTAAAACACATGTCCTGCCAAGGTTTCAGAATGGAAGTTGTAGTCATTTACTTAGCAGTCAGGAGTTGTCCAGAGTGAATTTGCATTTCCTTTTATTGCCCACTGTGATTACTTATTATTCTTTTTGAGCAGCATGGCATCCTAAATGCCAGAAAAGATGTACATTGGGAAGGTAAACAAACCACTTCAGAGTACAAGCAGGTCTTCAGATGGATATTCCTTTATGGTTGAAGTGCTCTAACTCTTCCCAAACAATTTTAGCGTGCTTGCAAAAGATTTTAGGAGATTCCTACCACCTAACTGAACTACCGTTGCTTCTGTTCATTCAGCAAATATATTTTTTTAAGATTTTATTTATTTATTTGACAGACAGAGATCACAAGTAGGCAGAAGCAGGCAGATAGAGAGGGGGAAGCAGGCTCCCCGCCGAGCAGAGAGCCCAATGCGGGGCTCGATCTCAGGACCCTGAGATCATGACCTGAGCAGAAGGCAGAGGCTTTAACCCACTGAGCCACCCAGGCACCCCTCAACAAATATTTTTGAGCATCTTCTCCTTACCACACAGGGGATCTGTAGATAGAGATCTCTGCCTTCACTGACCCTGAGTTCTGTAGAACCTTGCTACTCAGGGTGCTGTCTGTAGACCCACGGCATCTGTGTCACTTTGGAGTTTGTTAGAAGCAAAGATTGTTGGGCCCCACTTTAGGCAGAGATGTTAACAAGATTCCTGGGTGATTAGTACGTACATTAAAGTTTGAGAAGCACTACTCTTTTCATGTAAACAAAAACATGTGAGATGCTTTCAGATGGTACTGTGGAGAAAGGACTGTACAGGGCCAGAGAATGACTGGGAGAAGGAGTCGAAGGATGGGGAATGGAGATGTCTGAGGTGTCCATGTGTTCATGGGCTGAGCCTGAAGAGGTGAGTAGGTAGGGAGCCTCGGGAAGATCAGGCATAGGGACTCTCCCTCGTCCTTGCGTGCTGTAATCGCCCCCATTTTTTGGATGCTTTTCCCCTTTCTGCTCCAGGCCTGGTGGGGTCCGACCCACGGAATCACTTGCCTGCTCTGCCTGGACCCTGTTGGTAGCGGGAGCGTTCGGCGGAGCAGCCTGAGTTCTAGCAGCAGAGGAGCATGACTTCGGTTTTGATAGGAGCTGGCTGCTTATCAGAGTGAGAAAACAGTCTAAGGGGATGGAAGTGAATCTTGACAGTGATGACCTCGAAGACTTGAAATTTTATATGACTGTGAGGGGGAAGGGGAAACCTTGCTAGAGGCCAAGGGGAGGCCTTGCTAGAATTGAAAGGATGAGAGAAAAGGAAATTCTGAGGAATGTGGATAGAGACATAGGTTTTCTGGAAAATGGAGAGAAGAGGAAAACAGACAAGTCTTTAGCCTAAAGTAAGAGGATAGACTGAAAAACAGAGCATGGCTGTCAGTGTACAGAAGGTGGTTTATTGCTTTTTTTGGAGGTAGGTTTCCTTGATGAGCTTGTAGGGACCATTCGTGTTTCTATTTGTCTTACTGGTTTTATTCCAATTTCCAGAGTTGCTCTGTCTTTAGGTATTTCTCACATATAGTTTAATCACATAGATCATGTTGGGAAAAATAAGGTAGATGATCATAACCTGCTGTGGGTGATGAATATTTGCTCCCTATCTACTATTGCTAAGTATGAAAATGCTTAATTTTAAGTTAGCATCCCAAGGCACCTGTACACTTATGTCAGTAGGAAAGAGTAAGGTGAAAACAACTGGAGAGATTGATGGATTCAGAGACAGGGAGAGAGAAAAGAAATCAGACAGTGGCTAGCAGGCCTTGCTGTGTGACACACTGGCCTGAGGAAATGAGCATTTGCATGGGTGTCTTAGGACTCAGAAGAATCAGATTCTTTGACCAGCTCCACCTTGTTGTGCGAAGGCTGACGTCAAGCTCACCAGAGAAAGTCATTTTCTTCCCTACTCAACATCCCACTTTTCCCTCCCATCTTTTTTCCCCATTTTCCCTGCCACTCCCCGCTGGTGGAGCTGAATATAATCATGATAACATTGGTTACAGTGTTTCTCAGACTTGAAAACCGAAATGATTTGACCTTGTAGGAGTAATTGGATGTCTGGCACAATGATCGTCATTCTTAACCTTGATAATATATTACTCTTAACGCTTGGAGCTTTATTTAAACACAATAACCAGAGCCCGGAAGGTGTGGTAAGGATAATACGCATCTATCTGGGATTTCCCTTAAAGACCTTAGCGAGCTCAAGAGATGAGAGGAAAGGGCACTTTTGCTTCAGTAAAATGCAGCTTTACCTTGGGGATGGATTGGAATAGTTTCATGAAATGTGGGTATACCGTGATAACTCTTCAGGAGGGGCATTGCCCTGCGTGACTCTTGAGCTCGCATCACAAACAGTAGCACCCGTATCTATTTTTTTAGGACAAACAAATGGTGTACTTCAGGGTATGCAATGAACTGAACTACATACTGGGTACTGAATGGCATACTTTGCACTCAGTAAATTAGCATAGATAGGAGTTCAAAACACAAAACAGATTGACATTGCTTTGAGGTATTACTGTCAATAGCATCATTGCTGTAGTTCAACTCCCTGGAGGAGGCCCGGGTTGGGTGCTGTCTAAAAATTGGTTGAATATTGGCACTTTCATATCGTTCAAGGTAAGACTAATTGAGTACTCCCAGATAGTACCTCTTTATTATTAGCAGAGGTGGGATGGTGAGAGCTTTTAAACATCTTAATGCTTGCAAAAAAAAAGGTCTTAGTTGTTTGAATTAAGTGCCTTATGGAAACTGTTAGATGTTTTATCAAATTGATTCTCACAATGTTATCACTTCATTTATTGCTTTATTAAGCAATATAAAATATTTTGTGCAAAATAAGTACCTGAACTAAAATAAAACATCGGCATCTGGTTTATCAGCTTGCCAGCAGTGCTGACTGTACCTTTGATCTAAATCTCTGTGCTTTATTCCAGTTTGGCTTTTTTTTTTTTTTTAATACAAAATTATTTTTATCCATTGTAGTGGAAATTGTAGTAAAGTTGAATTTTGATGACGAAATAAAAACTGAGTTGTCAGTTTCAAGAAATAGTACTACTTGAATATTCTTCCTTCGGTTTAGCCTGGATTTTTAAGAAGTCGGAAAAAATTTCTCATTAGTCGTCTGACTTTTTAATCTAGGAGCAAGCGGGATCAGTTCCAGAAGCTAGGCCATTTCTTAGAAAATTTGGAACAGATCAATGAACAAATGAAGATAATTTATTTTCTGATTGAAATAAAAAATTACAGTCTTTTGTTGTATAGAGGTAAAAGAAGGGTGAGGGAGAGGGTTGCAGAATTTATTTGTACTTACTCCAAAAAGGATTTCAGACAGAATAAGAAGAAATTTCTCTTCACCTTTTTGAAGTGTTTTATATAATTGGTGAATGTATGTTCTTGATAAATGCTTAATAAGATAGAGTCTTAAAAACGTTTTTGGCAAAGAAACTGCTGTAGAAAGCAAATTAATTGTGAAATGTTATTCTTCAAGAATGTTTTTTGAAACTATAATTGTTTGTGTTTTGTTGTTGTTGTTTTCTGGTTGGCTGCTAAAATGGTTTCCTAATTTATTTTTCTGTTTTATTTCAACAATACTGTGGTAGTAGTAGTAATTGCTCTTATTTTGATGAGAGACTAAAACTCCAAGAAGTATTTTTTAAACCAATAATTGCTTTTGATACATCTCTTTGATTACTAAAATGAAGTTAACTGTACTTTCAAGTTTATTATGTCATAAAAATAAAATTTGTTTAATTTTTTAAGGAAATCATAGGCGGAAGTAATCTAAATAAAAATTAGATTTTTATTATATTACAACTATTTGAGGGGATGTAATTTAATTCAAGTGTAGGCCTAACCAGTTTTTTGTCTTACTTAAATGACTAATGTAATTTGTTATAAGTGATAAAGAAAATACATATTTGATATTGTGTTTTTCAGTATTTGTTACTTTTTTAATCTAATGAGTGAATTGTGGCATTCTTTTCAGTGCATGATGTTGCTTTCCCATGATGCAAGGGAGTTAAAACATTTCCAACAGTTCTTGAGTTGAAGTATGAAGAAAAAAGTGATGAAAGCTTCTTCCTTATGTTTTTCTGTTCCATTACCAATTGGTTAGACCACTGACCACCTCTATTTTAGATGTGTTAGCCTGTCAGCATTCCTGTGCCAAGTACTGAGCGCACAGCCAAGGTGTTTTCATAGAATGCCTTTTTCTAAAATATTTTGCCCAGTTTGGGTGTGTGTGTGTGTGTAGGGATGGTCATTTATTGTTTTTTTTTTCCATCAGAGGGTGGCATAAAGGTGGGAAATTACAGGAGGAGTGAAATGAGGGTAGGAAAATACTATGTGTGAAACTTATTTTTAAATGACTGTCTTGATGGGTAGAGGAAGACATCAAAATATCAAAAATTGTTAATGGATTTGACAAACTGTGGCTATAAAAACAAATTATTTTGTTACGTTTTGGCATGAACAGTTGTCCTTTTATTGGGGCCGTTAATGCTATTTTGGAATGTTGTGGGCATCTAAAGACAATAGCCTAGCAGCGTCTGTAAAGCCTCAAATACCACAATAACATCCAGCAGCCCTAACAGCAGTATTTCAGAATCTTGGCCTGTTTAAATGGGCTATCTGTGAATGTACTTGCTCAGGGATGCATGATCCACATCACCTATAAATTTGATTGGAAGCTACAGTGCTGGCATAGGTTGATGGATAGCAGATTAGAACCCTGATTAACCATGTGATTCGAAGACTGGGAATATATTGTCTAAGCAAGATTCATCAGATGCAATCAGAATTTCAAGTGGTCAGATGAAATTCAAATGTGTATTGTGGCTTTTCCTCCCCTACTGCTTTTCCTCCTAGGTTGCCTTTTTTTCCCCCCCTCTCCCCAAAGCTGAAAAATACTTCTTTGATGAATCTGCTCCTTACCCTAAAGCTGTCTGTCTGTTATTCATCAGAAAGCAGGTCGCAGTTCAGTGAGCAGAAGAAAAGATTTTAATAGAAGCTGTGCCAAGGGCTGTAATGCATCATTTTAGGGCCCTAATTACATTACAATGACAAATATCAATGGTGACAACAGCAATAACCTACATCCTTTAATGGCTGTGCTGGAAAAGGAGTTTGGGCCCCACGCCATTAGATTAGACTCAGTTTCAAAACATAGGCCATTAGAAGTGTGTGTCCACAGTATTATTGGCTGATCACTGAAGCCCAGTGGAAAGGCCTGTAAATAAATGATGCCTCCCTAAAGCTGGGTCCTGTGGGACAAAAGAGGCAAAATTAGTTGACCATGGAAGCAGCAGAGTTTCCGAGGCAACTTTAGCTTTCAAAGTGAGGAATGACCTGCTTAATTTTATGAAATCACACACACATCCCACCCCCCTGCCGCCAATTAGCCTGACCATGAAAAATCCATTGGCATGACAACTTAAAGAAATTAAGAAGTCTTTTAAACAAAAGGAGACCTATAAAGAAAAAGTTTGCAAGATCCTCCCCTTTTTTCTGTTATATGTGTTAATGTACGCAAATAAATAAATCAGCTTTTTTACGTTTCTACATTTATTTTTAAGAAAATGCAGATTTTTTTTTTCCCACAGTTGCTCAGACTTAAAATAGCCTAGGTCCAAAATTGAAGAGGCCAAATAAATACCTCTTGGTCTTTATTTTGCCTGATGAGTAAGTTTCCTTAGAGTAGTTTTTATTGCCTAGATTATGTAGGCAAACTAAAGAACTCAGTTTTCTTATGTGCCCACACATTTTTAAACCCTCCTAGCAAGGGACTATTTTATTTATGTAAACAACATAATGAGGAAAATATGCTTGGCAGATGGTTCTAAGCATTAGAATCATCAGTTTGGTTTGCCCCAAAGTGTCTCATTATCTTTTATTCTCTCCTCCTCCATCTCTCCCTACAAAAAGCTTAACCAAATGCCTTTGAGATACAGTGCTTTCGGTCTCGTGAATGCTACTCTATTTTCTCAGCTCACGCTGGAATTTCACCCATAACCACTGTGGTATGTCCGTCCAGGTGGAGAGTGGTTCGGTGATTTCCCATTGCAGCTTTTCATGGTGGTTTAAGCATTCTTAAAGGATAGCTAAATGCTCCGTGGGGCCAGTGCAGTAAATTAAATCGGGTCAGCACAGTTGGGTCCTTATTCACTGCTGCATTATTGGTGCTGAGTTTTTGTCCATCCTGTTAGGAATGCAGGCTGGGAGGGAAAGCCTGGGTTTGAAACTTCCTTCACGGTGAATTTGTGTTTTCTCTTGGCTGGCAAAGTTTTTAAGGTGCTGGCATTTAAAAGATTGCATAGCTACAAAGTCAAAAGGGTGGCTGATGCAAGAAGGAAACCTAGATTGCACGAGGAGAGAGTCGCTGTCATTCTGGTAATGACTTAGCAAGAAAAAGAGCATTTTTTGTCCTCTTATAAAATGAGAAACTGACCCTGGATGGAATTTATTTTAAGAATGTCTCAGGAATAGTAATTGCTTTACATTTTCTGCCTCTCAACACTTCTTGCCTGTCCTTCAACCCACCCCATCATTTAAAATATAAGCTATGTTGCATGTATGTGTATTGAGAAACCATGTGTTTACATGCCCCCATCCTGAAGTATACTAGGAGCCATCTGATAATACCGATTAAGATGAAGACCAGTGAAGCTCTGGGTAGATTTTTAAAGAAAAGTTAGTGGTAGCATTTTTCTTTTTTTCTTTCTACCTTTCTGACTTTCTTTCACTTACTGTAGCATCACGTTGATAGAAAATTTCTATACTTAACAGAAATTATTAGAGAATAAGCTCTGTATTATCTGATGTTGTTGGGACTTTGCAGGTCTATAGTTCAAGAATAAGTAATGTTCCCAAGGTTATTTTCTGTATATATACAAATCCGTTTCTGCTAAGTATAGGAAAATTTTACCATGGTCTACCTCTGCACAGTGAAAACCCTGGTGGAACACATTGGGAAATTTTCATGATTGAAGCAAACATGCTGTTTCCTAGCAATTTATAACTTCAGGATATGAGTTAATCAACTTATTTGGGTTGGTTGGGTGCTATACTTTTGGGAGGTTGGGGACTTGAAGCAAAGGCCACAAATGTAGAAATCTAATGAGTTGCTGAGAGAAACCAGGATGGTAGGAAGAATGTATCTTTACTGTCAAAACTCTAAAAACTCAAGGTTTTATGAAAAACCATATTAGAATTAACAAGGGTCCTGTTGAAGACTTTTGAAAACTGATTTCCAGTCATGAAAATTAAATTCCTTCTTATGTTGTCCTGGTGCTTGAAGGTTGAGTTTTCAAGAAGAATGTTGGTTAATAAATTGTGCTATTAATGTGGCACTGTTGTCACTGCCTCCTGTTAATGGGCTTGCTGATGAGAGTTCTCCTCTTCCTTAGGAAATACACCAGCCAGAATATAAAATGTGTTTTAATATCATCCTGTTAATATTTTGGGAATTTGTAACCAGCTGACTGTTCTCTTTATTGCTTTCCTTTCCTTTTTTTTTTTTTTTTTTTTATGCAGGCAGAGATTGTCAAGAGGCTGAATGCTATCTGTGCGCAAGTCATTCCCTTCCTGTCCCAAGAGGTAAGGCAGTTGGTTTGAGACACTGGGCTAGAAGGTGCCATTTTAGTGGTTTTGCAGAAAAGGGATTATGGACTTGGTGTTCGTATGTCTCTTGGTGTTTGTATGGCACATTTCTAAGATACAGTGTTCACATTCCAACTTCTACGTCTTATTAACATTCAGTGGAGTATAATTGTGTTCATATAATGGAACATTTTCTGATGTGCAAAGCAAAATTCAAGTGTTAAAATATTTTGCTGTCATTGGACGATGTCGTGTTGTTGCTCAGAATTTTGACTGTTTTTCATAATGGCCTCCAATAGGGCGGATTGAAATTTTGCCCAGAAGGGTTTGTTCTACACTTTTGTCACTGGACATTGAGAGTTGCCAGAAAGACACATCCATAGAAAGTGCTTTACATAGTAAACAAACTAATGTAACTTTTGGCTAGCTGCTTTAAAAAAGTTACTTATTACCTGATTAAGTCTTGACACGGTGCCTGCACTTGGAAAAAGATAGGCGGGATGGACTCTGTGGGCTCGGCGCGCTGAGAACCACAGACTCCATGCCTCTCGCTCACCAGCAGACGCGCTCATGCTGGAATGAGAAAGTGCATTTCTCGTGGATGGTGGCTTCCTTGTGGCTTTTTTGCCCTCTTTTTGTTTGCTCGCTTGCTTTTGGTAGTTACAAAATCTAGGTGAAAGTGCTTCTGGAATACTGAATCCCTCATTTGCTCAGGTAAGATCATCTGGGAGAAGGCAAGAGGCTAGCTAATGGAATATCAGTGTGTCTCAGCCACCGAGCTTTGTGTTGTGGGCTAGAAGGCTCTGAGGCACTTTCCTCCTCCCCTTCACTTAGGCATGTTGTGGCATTGCTTTCCAGGAGAGCTGTCCATCTGCCTGCGCACCAGTGGGCATGTGCTGATGTGAGCCTGCAGCCGGTATTTGACCATGGGTGTATATTATACACAGTGTGGATTCCTCTGTGAATTCTTACTTGGTTTCAGCTGGGTTGGAGCTCAGTAACCATGGGTACCTTTCATCGGAGATATATCCCTTGGAGTACTCATATTCACAAACCATGGACCTGAGTTAACATCCTGAATTCAAATGTTCTTCTGGACCACGAACAACAATGGGGGAATTGTCTTTCTCACCTTTAACTGTGACCACAAAACCACTACCCACTATATCCCCATTTGCCTATTTCTGCTCAGGATGTGCTTGTGATTAGATTGGGTGGAGTTAAGAGGCCTATTTGCATTTCTTTAGGAAGCCCGGTGCGCTTCGCCCAGTCCAGACCAGTGTGTGTGTTTCTTCTTAGTTGAAGCAGCTTCGTGGAGCTGGAGGATGGGAAGAATGTGTATGTAACCCACAGAGCTATGACTGTGTGAGGTGTTATGCCCCAGGCAGAGGGAAGAGTTTGAACTATCCCTGGGGTGGTGTGAGACTTGAGGTCTCTGCAGGCATAGACCCCCATCTGTAATCGCTGGTAGAGCTTATTCCCATGGCATTTTTGCAGGATCTGTGGGGTTATATGCAGAGGGGGAGGGAGGTCTTGGGGGTGTTGGTGGAGCTGATCTGCAAATAGGTTGTTTTCCCACCTGAGTTGTGTTGTTTGTGCGAGCAGGCCCAGTAGGAGGAGAATGTATAACAGTAGTGGTGCCGAGCAAGACCGGACTGGAATGAATTGGCTAAGGAGGTAGTTGTACCCCACATAGGAAAGCCACGGGGACATACTTGCAGCTCCTTTTCTCTGCTTGAGGCTGGGAAGACAGCATCATGATCTCACCACTTACTGTTTTTTTCCCCAATACTTTTGACATTTCTTGGTTGAAATCCTTGATTTGTGTGTAACGAATGACCTGTGTCGTGGTTTTCTAAATCCTAAATCTGTGTATGTCTTTACTTGTGCTTACTTTGGATTTAATTGGCTCTTTTTTTTTCAGTTTCTTAAGGTGTGCGTCTGTCTTTTAATGTACGGGCCACAAACATGTTTGTTTTTGTCTAACCCAGGCCTCTCTGATGTTTTTGTGTCTGAACACTGCCCACCTTGGTTCATCTTCTGGGCATTCTGTGAGCATCAGACTCGTCGCTTCTGTCCTGAGGCCAGATGGACCGTAATCTGGAGGGAGGGGAGGAGGCAGGTTATTAGAGGAAGATGAATTCTATTTCCTGTCTCTTCAGAGGCATGGAAAATCACTCTTGCATGGCTGCGAGCGTCACTCGGTGCCAGGACTGAAGGCTCTTAATCTGATCTTTTAACACCGGCTCTCTGTGTGACAGTCTCACTGCCAAAACGGCAGCTGCGGCATTAGAATTATTTTAAAACGTTTTTATTTAAAAATGAAATGATTGTATATAGAAAAAAGAAAAACATTCCTTGAAGACTAGTACATATAAGGTACAGGACAGTGGTTGTAAGGCTTTTTTTGGGAATTTGACAGGAATGAGAGGTAAATTCACATACTTTCAAAAGCCCATTTTTAATTTAGCCTCCACGTGCTTGTTAACGTGCCTGCTTAATAGTATTTACCACATTTTCTAAAATTTAAAAATTACACATATAATACTGAATGACAGCTATTAAATAAATTTCATTTTTAGTGCCAGACGTTTTTTTGGAAATAAGTTGTGTAATTGTAGTTCAGAAGTACTTAAAGTATGTGTATTGCAGGAAGCAATCACAGAAAAAGATATTTTCCTGGTAGATTTCACAAAAACATTTTTTAGAATTATAGCCAATATATATTTTAAAGATGTGCTTGTTGCACTTATATGTGACTACTTCAGAAGTCCCAGGCATTAGACAAAAATAATTGCCAACTTTTGTCATTAAAGCGACTAGAACACATAGTTCTTTTTTTCCTTTTTTTAAGTGGGGAGTGCAGCACACAGGTGGTGGGGAGGGGCATAGGAAGAGAGAGAATCTGAAGCAAGCTCCACGCTCTGTGCCATGTCCGACAAAGGGCTCGATCTCGAGACCTTGAGATCATGACCCGAGCTGAAATCAAGAGTCAGGGGCTTTACCTGTGCCACTCAGGCACCCCTCACATATAGTTTTAAACATTTTGTAGGATCCCTAATATCAGAGTTTAAAGAAGCCTCATGAGTGAGTCCTCACCTGTCTGAAGCTGGTTTTTTCTCCCACTTTCTTTTGGATTTTAGGAATGGGTAAGACTGATCTTTATTCTGTTGCTGTCAAGTTTCTTCTTTAAAAGGCAAATCTCGATGTAGTAAGTGGGAAGTTCTTCTCTCTCCTGCTTTGGGTCTCCTTTGCAGGAGAGGAACTATAAATAATCAACTCCCTGTTGGCAGTTCTAGAAGCAAGAGATGCCAGAATGATGACAGTTGGATCTGGGTCCAGTCCTGGCCTCCCTGTTACAAATTACATGACTTACTGTAGCCAAGTAAAGCTGGGTGACCTTTTTAGCAAGGGATTTGCTTCTGGAAACCTCCGTCTCCTCATCTGCACCTGAGGTTAGGTACAGCATGTGATGCGTACTTGGGATGACCTGGGTGCAGCGTAGTGCACAGTAAGCCTCTCCTGATGTTGGGTCACCGCAGTGCCTGCTGCAGCGAGAGCAGCAAAGCTCTGAGTTTCCTGTTTTAGAAGACCTGGAACCAGCCTTCCCGCTCCTTTTTACTCATTGCCTTTGCAAAAATGAATTAGTTATCTTCCTCTTCTGTGTCCTTCTTATAGAGGAAAAAAGTGTAAATTAAAACTGAAGTCAGGGCTGTGAACTAGGTAAGAATCTCAGTAAGGTTTATTTGGTAGCCCCAAGGGTGATTTCTCTTCTAGCTCCAAAAATTAATTTTCCAGTTTAGCAAACAGCTGTCTCTCCCCAACCAACAAACAAATATCCAGACGGGGACAGCCCTTCAAGGGGTTCAGCCTGTAGAGCGGCCCCTCCAGAGGAGCAGCGGTTTGGGATGTGGTCTGTGTTTTGCCCACGAAGCTATCTAGAAAAACAAACTTCTCAATCCAGTTGGGGACTGGCTCTTTTCCAAATATCTGGTTGCTTAGCTGAAGTTCGTTTTATTTTTACACGTAGTTTATGGATGGGCTCTCTTTTTTCATCAGTGATTTCAGGATTTATCTTGTAGACCCTTAGACCTTATGGGGCCTCAGCAAAATTGAAGGATGCAGGTAAGTACTGACTTGCCTCCGGGACCCCCCACCCCCCAACCCGTTTCTTATTTCTTGAGTTACTTAAGTGGAGGCAGAATTGCTTTATGGCTGGTGGAGGGGCCCTGTTGACTCGTCCTCCCAGACCCGAGGCGGAGTGATGCAGAGCCCCCAGCTTTGAGGCCTGGGCTTACCAAGCAGCAGCTGTTTCTTCCTTGTATATGAAAATATTGATATTATAGGAAATGAGATAAAGAATTTAAATCATTCTTTTGACCACATTTAATTAACAGGCCTCTGGTCGTTAGAAATTTTAGGGTGTAAAAGGGAAATTAAGAGTGAAATTTTTAAGCCTTTATTTTTATTCTTGTGTTTACCTAGGGAAAGGAGAGTATTCCAACTTGAATGCTTTTTGGTGCACGTTTAATTTTAACTCACAACTTAGTTTTTATTACCCTGTTAGCCTATCTAATGAGTAGAACCAAATAGTGTTTTCCTCTCGAATTCTGCGGATTTGTTTGGGTGTTTTCCATTGCATTTAAATAGTAGCAAATAATACACAAGTACATAATGGTGATAATACGTGCTTCTTTAAATTCCAGTTCCAATAGCAAGAATAGCTATGATACCTGACTTTCTATTTTGTACATGCCATAAATTTGGTCCTTTTAATTTGATGGAAAACAAACCCCTTCTATGATATAAGATAGGAGTGTATCTCCACTGCCGGTTTTTTTTTTTTTTGTGGGGGGGGTTGTTTGTTTTTTTTTTTTTTTGGTACTTGGGTTAACATGGTACTGAATTGCTCTGAACCACATTTTGCATGTATAGAATAATTGTAAAATGGAAGTTGAAAAATGTGATCAGTCACTTTCATATTGTGCCTCAGGGAGGAAATGAACAAAATACAGTGGTTACATGCACTAGTGGCAGTGTTCTCGCCTCATAATGGCACCAGGTTAACTCGTCTTATTGCTTGTTAACTTTGTAAGGAACCAATGGCTTGTGATAACATGGTTTGATGTCGGTGAGCTTGGCTGAAATCCCCGGAGATCCCCTGATAAGTATGCGGTGACACCCGCAAGACCATCTTCAGAGATCGTTCATTAAATGCCAGCAGCCTTCACAGGACACGTCTGCGTTCCAGTCAGGGCCGTTTTGTCAGTGCTGGTAATATATTATGACAGTGCTGTATATCTACAGGATGTCCTGAAATGACTAATGCACCTAGATTGGGGCTTTCATGGATTTTGTCCCGTTTTCGGAGTCTCACATTGGACAACCTTTCATTTAAAATCTGTTTTTTCTTACAAAACTGAATGAGGCATTAGGGAGCATAATCCTGTCCCTTGTTCCATGGTTTGGCCAGTTGACTTGTTTTATGTGACCAAGCATTTTAGTGACGGTTGCACATTTGGGGAGATCCTTATGGCGCATTATGGCCTGCTTGTGCTCAGCAAGTAAATGATCCCCAGGAGGGAGAACTTCTCTGCAGGTTTCAATGTGGGCCTCCTTTCAGGGGCAGCAATGCCAGCCCTTACCTATATGTGTCAAAAAAGTTAAGGTGCTTTTGAGAAACTTACTCATTTCTTTGGCTTTCTGTGAGGTGGTGATTGGATTATTGCTGGATTATTACTTTAAAACGCTTAAAGTAGAGCTTATAATGTCTGTTACAGGTAGCCATAGCCATGTGTGGCTAGTTAGATTTAAAATTAATCAAAGTTGGGGCACTTGGATGGCTCAGTGGGTTAGGCCTCTGCCTTTGGCTTGGGTCATGATCTCAGGGTCCTGGGATCGAGCCCCGCATGGGGCTCTCTGCTCGGCGGGGAGCCTGCTTTCCCCCTCTCCTTCTGCCTGCCTCTCTCTCTGCCTACTTGTGATCTCTTTCTGTCAAATGAATAAATAAAATCTTTAAAATAAATAAAATTAATCAAAGTTAAACAAGGTTACAAATTAAGTTTCCCAGTCACATTAGCCCCATTTCAAGTGCTCAGTATCCACCCTTATGTGGCTAGTGGCCACCAGAATATCAGCACAGATTTAGAACGTTTCCAACATTGTAGAAAGTTCTCTTGGAAAGCAGGAACTTGAGAACTTGACAGGTCAGGCAAGAATGCTCCGTCCTCATGCGGGTGAGAGCAGAGACTGTGAGGCTAGGTGGTCAGTGGGAAAAAGCCTTGTACAGCACTTCCCAAGCCTTCTTCCCAAGTTTTACAGCTAAAATTGTTTGGAAAACCTTGCATACATATTCACTCTCTGAGATTCGAAGCTTAGAGAAGACCTGTCATTTATTTACCAGATATTAGACAAATTAAATGCGGTGGGGTTTTTGTTTTAAGTAATACCTGATTTCTTGTGGGACTGACATTTCTTAGGATACCAGTAGGAATGGCTCATTTGAATTTAAAGCTTTTTTGGGCCAGTACACTTGGTAGAGTTGCTAAAAAAGGCTGAGAAGGATTTTAGCCTGACTTACTGGGCATGCAGTGACACTTTCACTTAGATTTGACCTGCTTAGCCATCCCGGGAGTATTCTGTCTTATCACCTAGAACCCGGCGAGGATCTAGGAGTGGCCAGAGGATGAGTCTAAAGCCTAAAGCCAGTGGCTTGGGGATATTTAACCAGGAATAGAGAAAGTGAAAATAAACATTAGGCCATTTTCATGTACTTGAAGTGCACTCCATTGGAGGAGAATGTAGAAGCAAAACTGGGTCCAGTGGGAAGAAGTTAGGAGAGGTATTAGAGCCCATCATCCCCACATAGGAAGAGCTCATGCATGAGATTGTGAGTTCCCTTCCAGAGGATATGATCAAGAGAGATCGAGGGACTGCTTGGGAGGGTATGGCAGAGGAAACGCCACTGTTGGATATAGTAATGGCTTTTGTTCTGTGGCTGATACTACAAGGCCACCCTCCCAGTCCCCGCAGCCAGGGCAGCATTTAGAAATCTGTGGGCTTTAGGGGAGCCTGGATGGCTCAGTGGGTTAAAGCCTCTGCCTTCAGCTCAGTTCATGATCTCAGGGTCCTGGGATCAAGCCCCTTATCTGACTCTCTGCTCAGCAGGGAGCCTGCCTCTCTGCCTACTTGTGATCTCTCTCTCTCTGTTAAATAAATAAATAAAACCTTAAAAAAAAAGAAATCTGTAGGCTTTTGGGAAGGTGGAGAGTCTTTTGTTGGTCAGTTTGTAGTTAGAGTGCTTGGGGTACTACTGCCATTTGGGTCTCATGTTCTAAGGCCTTTACTAGTTCTGAGTGAGTGGCTTTTTATGTATATGTGGCTAATGAGTCCTATTGAGCAGGAAGGGCATTTGGTCCAAGTTCAAGTTTATCTTTCACTCTGGAGTATTGTGTTAGCCTTCTACCTGTTCTCCCTCCTGTCTGGTTATCTCCCTGTCATCCAGTTTCTTTACTATTCTTTACTATCCCAGATCTATCTTACCAAAATGCAGAACTGATAACACTCAGCTGCTTTAAAATTCTTAACAAAAATTTTGCCCACCTGGGGGCATCTGGGTGCTGCAGTTGATGAAGCGTCTGACTCTTGGTTTCTGCTCAGGTCATGATCTCAGGACCCTGAGATTGAGCCCAGCTTAGGCTCCTTACTTAGCTCAGGGTCTGCTTGAGATTCTCTCTCCCTCTGCTCCTCCTGTTGGTGCTCGCGCGCTCTCTCTCTCTCTCCAATCAATCAATCAATCAGTCTTTAAAAAAAATGTCTTACCAGGATAAAGTCCAAGTTTCCTACACATCATGCAAAGCCTGTCAGTATCTGGCCTCCTCCTGCCTTACAGATTTCACTTCCGCTAGTACGTGGTTCTAGCGAGTATGCCTGGGCCATACCCACGTGACTTTGGGCTCTTGTTCTTTTTGTGACTACTTCTACTTAAAGTTTTGCCTGTGTGTTTTGCCTGTGTGTTTTGCCCTGCCTTAGAGGACTTTCATTCCCACCTTGCTTTGTCTCTCCCAACTTTTCCCCTTAGCCTGTTCTTTTGCAGCCATCCATGCTCGTTCTTTTCCTTGACAGACAAACGCCTTTCTCCTTCAAGGACCTGGCCCAAACTCTTCTCTCTGCCTGGGATTCTTTTCTCCTTGCTTCATCCAAATAACTCTTGCACGTCCTTCAGGTCTCCGTTGGGTCAGCTTCCACAGGGAATCTTCCCTCAGCCCTAAGATTCCATTAGCTATTTCCCCAATAGGTGATTGCATAGCATCCTGTAATTTTCTTCATGGAAATTATCCTCCACTTGTGATATTACTGGGCCTTGTGAGCATTACTCATTCACTGAGTGTCTTGTTCATGACTCTAAGTTCCTGCCACAGTTGCCTGGCGCACAGTAGGTTCTTAATAAATAACTGAGTGAATGGATAAGAAAACAAAACCTTTCCTGAGGCTTCAGGAAGTATGCTGGGCATTCCTTCCTATTACCTCCCCTAGTATTATTTTATGTCCTGCTTTGCTGTGTAGTGTAAGATGCTCTATGTCTGGGAGTTCCTTTTGAGGAGTACGGGCCATTATCCCAGGTGCATACTTTTTCATGTCACATGTCAGGAATGTTAATGTTGTTCATTATAAAAATCCTACTTCATTTTATACCTCTGCCTTTACCCACTACCTCTTTACTTACCCCTATCAATAAAGTAGGTAGTGGTACGAGGTAAGGGAGGGGGAGTGGGTATGAAAAAAAATTCTAAGTTGTAATGTAGAGGGTTTTTTTTTTTTTTTTTTTTTTTATTAAAAGTACTACATCTGTTGCCATGTCCTAAAGTATTGGCATGGAAGGTATGGTCATTGTCATCTCTTCCCCAAAACACATTAAATGTCTGTTAAACATGTATTAGTGGCTTGTTAAGGTCTGTTTCTCAGCAGGCTTTGTTGGACTTATGACTTCTATCGTTTCAGTCTCTTTCTTGCTGAAAAAGTCATTCTCAAGACTTTAACTGAAAAATACAAAAAATAATTTTATGATGAAAGTTAAGTAGGAAAGTGATTTAACGTGTAGAATTTCATTTTAATGCCCCCATCCATGGTGTATTCCCTAAATCACAGTTTTTAATTGAGATATAACTTACACATCATAAAATTCATTTAAGTGTATAATTCAGTGTATAAATCGTGTGCACACGATTTTTAGTAAATTTACAGAGTTGTGCAACCCTAATCCCATTACAGGTTGTTTTTTTTTTTTTTAAGGTCTCTTTTTTAAAATTATAAATCTTAGTATTTTAAAGAATAAATTATTGGGCTTTCCTTCCCACTTCCAAGTCCCAGTTAGAGACCCCCCCCCTCTCACCTTAGGCTTATTGATATATTCTTAGTAGCATTTTATTTGGTGATGTTGGTAGCAAAAGTTCAGTGGGCGCCCCTATGCGAGGGAGCATCTTGAGCAGTAAAGGGGCATAGGACTGTTGCTTTCTTCAGATTGACTGGGGCTAGAGTGACTGTCACCACTTGTGGTGAGGTGGCAGAGGGGAGAAGCAGGAAGTGGGAGAGGAAATGAGATGCAGGGTTGAGTGGGAGGAGAGAAACAGATGGGGAAGGGGAAGAAAAGGGGAAGAGATGGCAGATGTAATGGGAAAACCATCAGGGTTCTAAGGAGATGTGAAAAACTTGCTGTGTTTTCTGAGTCAGAGAGCTTATTTGTTAAAATTGTAAATGGAAAAAAAATGCCACCTTTGGGTCAGTTTTTGAGGATTTTGGGTTTCTTCATCAAGTGTTTTTTTCTTTGTTGATTTGCCCCTTATTTCCTCGAGTGTGCTTCTTCCAGTGTTAGTAATGCGGCTGAGTGAGCAGGGTCAGGGTGTTTCTGGTGCTTTCAGAGCTCACTGGGAGGAGGCATTCTTTGACTTAGGGAGCTTCAAACAGCAGATGATCCACAGTTGTAAGCAGAAATAGGGAAGTCAAATCCTGAACTACAGGTAGAGTTCAGCCGTGGTGTTAGCCTACGGCCACTACCATGAGAGGAAACGAAGGAGCTGAATCATGACTTCCATTGTCATTTTAGCTTTTTAGCAAGAGTTTCTATAGGAACATCAGATGTCAGTGTTCTGGTTTGCTGCTGTGTTTCTGATTTTCTCAGTAAATGCACTTGATTTTAATGCTGAGCCAGAAAGATATCCTTTCTGCCCTCAGGCATCTTTGCCCATCTTGGCAGTTAGAGTCCAGGTTATGAAGCAAGAGTTGAACAATCTTCATGGTGGAAGGGCCCTAACTAGCTGTATTTTCTGCATGTCTGTCTTACAGAACTGTTCTTTGAATATATAATATAGAGGATATTTCACTAACATGGAAATATTTCAGTAATATACAGAAATTGGACATAATAAGAACTTAAAAAAGCTTTTGTTGAATGAATGGATGCACGAGTGGAATGAATGATATGATATGTGTGTTGGATGTGTGCTTGTGTGGTCCTTTTGGCTTTCAGTTTCTTGAAGTTTTGAGCAGCCGTAATTGAATGTTGCAAAGTAGAAGGTGGAAAATCCATTATCAATTTCTGTCCATATACTCACTTTGAGTAGTAGAAAAATCCCAGTCATCTTACGTGTTGTCTTTTTTCTCTGTTGTCCAAGTACTGCCATTTTTCACTACTCTGACAACTACATTGCTTTAAATCTAAACATGAACTCTGCATTTGTAGGTTAACATACTGGTTAGGGTAGCTTTGAGGAAGAACTGCTGTTACTGGTCACTTTATTGAGCATGCCTCTCTGTTCCTTCTAATGTCTTTATAAATCTTGAGGACTTTTACTTTCTTCAAACAGAGAAGGAAATGAGTTATTTCACTTTGGGAAATATTTTATTAAAGAGTAAGAGAATGGACGGAGATGTGTATGTAGAAAGACTTCCAGGGCATCTGAGTGGCTCATTCTGTTAACCTTCTTCCTTCAGCTCAGGTCAGGATCTCATGGTCCTGACATCTGGGCTCCCTGCTCAGCGGAAAGTCTGCCTCTCCCTCTGCTCCGCCCCCCTGCTCTTGTGCATTCTCTCTCTCTCTCTCTCTCTCTCTCATAAATAAAATCTTAAAAAAAAAAAATAAGACTTTGGGATTGTTTCTTAAGCCCTTGTTTTGAAACTTTTACAATTAAGAAAAAAATCAGAGGTATCTACTTTAATGTCCAGAGTTTTTAAAATCTCAAAATGCAGAGATCCATTTGACATTTTTCTTTCCATTAGATTATAGGCACAAAATACACATTTCTATTAGGAAATCAAGGGTGAAAACACCACCTCTGGATAACTAAAGCAGTTTTCTTTTCCACACTCCACACCCCCCTCTGACCCTACACAGCTGGGAGGTGGAAATATTGGTCACCCTAGTTAATCGCAGTTACTGTGTATATTTGAGAGTTTGGGAATGTAATACCAGGTAGCTCAAGGGGAATTTCATATATAATTGATGGCTTAGCTTTTTGTGTGTATTAAGCAATATGCTAGCTAAGCTTTATATTCACTTCATATCAGTGGAGAAAGTTAGCTACGTTTCTCAACTGGGATCACTCAAAACAAGATTCTTCCTAGCCACACAGAGGAGTGCCTGTCTCATAGCACGCACAGTTTTTTTGGCTCTTCATTTACTAAACCTAGTTGAGAAAAGTCCAAAGGAGATGTGTATTAGACCAAATTCGAGAATGTAGATACTAGAGTGTTCAAGTATATTTAGTTGAGAATAATATTTATATTTGGAGGGTACTCGTGTGCACACTGGTGTATGTCCAGAGGTAAGTCTCCTTGCAGAGACTTCTGTGCTACTTCCTGTTTTAAATATTACATAAATTATTGATACTCTGTTCTTGTTTTATTCTCTTTAGAACTGAGTCCTGGGTAGAGGCGGGATTTTCCTATTCTAGCCATCCTAGTTTTTCCAGAGGAAAAATAAATGAAACTTGTAGGTTTTAGTTTTCTATTGCCCGTAAAAAAAACAAAAAACAAAAAGAAAAAAAAAACCTGAAGTCCTTAGACTTTACTGCTAGTGAAAGTTGTACATCTTTAATCTCTTTTAAGTATGCAGCCCTTCATGACAGGAATTAAAACATGAACACTTTCCACATGTTCAGAAGAAAATAAATGTTTAATTCTAAATGGCCTTCTAGTGCTTACTGTAACAACAATCAGGAGAAATTTTAAAAATAAGTACTTCCAGGAAATATTTTCAGAATTTTTATGTAGATGTCAGAGAAAAGAAGGTACAAAGAAAGCAGGTGGGGGATGGATTGTGTTGTTATGTTTGCTGGTATTAGTGGAAGATGCTGGGCCACAGTGCGCCACTGACATCAAAGTAAAATTTAAGCTGCTTCTATCAGTTGTAGGGGTATAGTTGGATGCCCAGTTACTTCTCTGCAGTAGAGACCCAAATGTACCCTAGACATTCAGTCAGCCACCACCCGGGGCTTTTATTTGAAATATGGAGACCCCTAAATCCTGTTTTGCATGTAATTGAAGTTAGAGGACGTGTTAGGAAAAGCTGTTCTTGACTGACTAGAAAGCAAATAATTGTATTCTGTTTCTGATCTTCATTTATAGCACCAGCAACAAGTGGTGCAGGCTGTGGAACGGGCCAAGCAGGTGACCATGGCCGAACTGAACGCCATCATTGGGGTACGTGGCCTTTCCATTTTAGCTCTGATCTTAGTGTGTGTCATCAGCTCGCTTGCTCTCTCTCTTTAAATTTTGTTCCATCAAAAGGGCAAAAGGCAATAGGGGACCACAAAGTGAAATTCAGCACTTTGCCCTCTGTCTCATGGTCTCATGTGAAATTGGATGGCTACCTTAGAAGCTTTGGATCACATTCTCACCAATTCCATTTGACATGTTCCCGGAAATTCTCCCCTAAGGAGACCATATAGTTATTTTTCATGTTTCTTTTCTTTGCAATCAGCTGCTGTTGCTGGCCTAGGCCTGGGGGAAAAAAAAAAAAAGGAAAAAAAAAAAGATGAAGATTGCCCTGATGGTAAAATGATCTGATTTCTTTGATCTTTCTGCAAATATAGAGTACCTTCATACCATTTTTGGTGAAATAAAATGTACATTTTTCTATCTCCCAGCTACTCTTCCTCCTCTGTGACGAGTGGTTCTTCAGGGCTAGTGTCCATTTGTAGTAGGAATACTAGATGAAAGGTGTACCTTTTGGCAAAATCAGTGGCCTAGTTAGGAAATTCTTCCTGGTGACGGTAGCATTAATGTTGCATAGAAATCCTGCTGGAACTCATAGGTTTGGGCAATCACTCCCAACTCCTCTTAGATTTTTGTTCTCCCAGATGAAAGTAACAAGCAATAAAATACAGTGCTAAAACTTAAGGGGTAATAAAGGTGAAAAATCTTAGCTGAAAAGAGCACACTATCACATCTCTATTTATGCAGCTGGTACAAGCAGTTCCTTAGATTATTCTAATGAAGACAATACAACTATACTTTGCTCTCTCTGCCCCCTCCCAAATACTTTCTTTGTGTATATTATACACAAAAGTCTTTTCTCTTTTTTCCCCCCTCGTTGTATCAAACACACTTTGAAATGCTAATTATTCCATTTACTTTCATTAAAATTCAAATTGCTGAGTGAAGATGCGGATAAGGGTCGCCTGATAATCAATCTGAAGTGAAGATATTGCTTCAATTATGCCTCTGTCTTTTAACAAGGAAATCACAACTCCAGGATGACTGGCGGCGGTGGTGGTGGAGCCGTAGTCTGATTGTGGCTTGTTTTTTAATGGGCTATTTTGAGCTCTTTTGTGGCCCTGTGACCACAAGAAAATACTGGTAGTAAATTGGAAGACATCATAAATGGGAAGGGGCAACCTTTATTTCCTCAGAAGTGCGCCCTTGGAAAGAAGGCAGAATAAGAAGCAGGCGTGTAGACTCATCTGTAGTACACTTTCTACACTCTGGGGATGAGGGAGAGATGAAAACATTTCACAAGTAGTTTTTATTTTGTAGAACTCTAGAAAATAGCAGCAGGTTCTCATTTTTTTAAAAAGTTGACAAAGCTGTAATTTTAGAGTTAGTTATATATGTCTATTCCAGCCGTGTTTGCTTGAAGCACTCGTGTTCACGTTGGGATGTATTTTGGTTACCAGACCTCCCAAGGTCACCAGGGATAGAACCTGCATTTCTCACCCACCACACCAGTGTCTACTGTTGAAGGAGAGAATGTGTGCAGGGGGGCTGATGGGGGAGCGTGCTGGGTCATTTCTGGCTTACTAGTGCTCACTGTTTGTGTGAACTGCGAAAACACAAGTATCCCTCCTACCTTAGGACTGGTTGGCAGCCGGCTCAACAGAAGTCTGTTTTGTTGCTTTTTCCAATCTTATTAGTTACTGTCTGTACAGAGGGGAGATTAATCTAAATCAGAACCCCATTGTTTTATGTTGGATGTTTATTCAAAATAGGAGGGAAGATCTAAAACTCAGAACAGGTACCCTTCCCTTCACAGATCAAGTATATATATATATATATATTTTAGTTCAAGTATATTTTTAACGCTGTTTCATATCTATTTGCTTTTACATACCTTGTTTTGAATGGGATGGCAGATTGCCTTTTCTCAGGGAAAGGATGATATATGAGACTGTAGTCAGGTTCTTGACAGACATATTGTGTATATATGGATTTAATTATTAAAATCTAACAAATTTAATTTTGTGACCTAAAAAACTTACCTGAAGAACTCACTCAGTAGCTCTGCATGCTGTCAGAGCAGCACGTGTGCTGCTTGTGGGTCTGGTGGGGATTCCAGATTTTTGGGATCTGAGCAGGAAATGGAGTCACAGTCACATAATCTGACTGTTCTGAAGAATAGATTGCAGAGATAGAAAAACAAACCCAGCAGTTTTAGGAAGCCACAAACCAAGTGAAAAGGAAGAGCCCCATTACAAACTCACTTGACATTCCTATTCCTGCTTTTCTCTCTGGTGTGTGGTCTTTGTCTCTTTCAGCCCCGGTGATGCCTTCTATCTAGTAGTTTTCAGTTGTAACATGGTGGAATTTTCAGCGCCCCTGCTCTTCTGTGGCGCCTTGCGCGTGGCTGTGTTGTGAGGTGGTGCCATTTTGACTTGCTACCGAAAGTGATGAAGGACCAATTTTAGATTTTTTTGGTACTTGGTTTTGGGAATGGAGTCAGCCATGATTTTTTTCCCACTGAGGGAATGAAGTTTCCTCCCGAGAGGCAGAGACCCATCTAAAGCCCTCGAAAACAGACCTTCATTTGTTTATCACTACATATGTATCTGTTTTATATGTATGCACACCATCCAGACAAGCGCAAATGTTCCCAGATTTAATGAAATCTGATGAAGCACCTTTTTAACTCTGCAATATTATTCTACCTTCATTGGTAAATGAGCCAAACCAGTGATCCATGCAGTTTAAATGCAAAATGCTGAAGTGAGCCTGAAACCTGGAGAGGCGTCTTGTTCTCTTGACAATAAGCTAGTTGTGTTTAATGGAATGAAACACAGTTATAATGATTTCTTTCACAGGTCATGTTCAGTTTAAAACTGTTGATAGATTGAAATAAGTTAAATATCATTTATCTTTTATTTATAAGGAAAAAACCTAGGAAAATTCCTGCATTGTATTCTGCAGTCAATATTTTGTGTGGTGTTTTGAGTTGGTCATATCTCACATTTCCTTGAAGCTTTGCCGGAGTTCCCCCAAATGGGCTGAGGGAATGTTATGTATCTAGTTTGATCTTGTCATGTGTCCTACTAGCCACTGTGTTTTTAAATTAGAATCTCTGCGAGATCACACTGTTGGAACAGCACACAAATTGTAGTTTTAAATCAGTAATATGATCTAATTAGAAATGATGTTTTCATTTCCTGTATTATTAAATTGAGTCATCTGACTATCTTAAAATGCTTTTTAAATCCATTACACTATATAATCAGCACATGCTGTGTGAATGTGGTTATGCTTAATAAAGGAGACTGGCTTGGAACCTCATAAGAATTTCACTAAAGAAGCCACCATTAGGGAAAAAAAAAAGTTTTGTTAGTATGAACACTGGAAAAGAAAATGTTTGGCTTATAAAAATAGAAAGTGGGGTTCCTTTGGATTTCCCCTCTACCCTCTTTTTTAATCTAATTCTTTGAGGGGGAAAAAAGGTGGAAATATGCATTAATAAAAAAAAAAAAAAAACAACCTTAAAAAAATTCCTTAAGAACAGGTATGCCATGGTGTTTGTAGGAAAAATGCAGTTTAGCACAAGAAATGCTGAACCTCAATTTTTAGCAGTGACATTTTAATGATAGGAAGTCTGCAAAATTATTTGCCATCAATTGTGAAGGCAATAACAAGCCTTGGTGGTTTTTCACACTCTCTGTGTTAAGTGCTTTCAGAATGACAGCGTAAACTGTGTTAGAGAACTCCAAGGAAGTAAAACTGATTAAAATGTTCATGCTTGAATGGTGCTGATGGAATAGTTCATTTGGACTTTCTCTACCTCCTGCAGCTCAAGCTGAAATATTAAAATTCAGTGGATTTAAATCTCTCTCCTCTCAGCTCAGGAAAAAAACATTACATTTTAATAGGTTTTAAACCCATAATTCATTGGTTTGGAGCAGCACTATTAAATCTATTTAAATATTACTTGTATTACTAAGGAAATGATTTAAATGACTTTGCCTTTACCATCCTATGTGTTTGAGTTAGTTTAAAAAAAAGGAAGACAATACCTTCAGGGGTTTTTTCTTCCTCTTAGCATTTTATTTTATCGTCCTTGTCATATGATTGGCCCTTAAATTACACACACACACACACACCACACACACATGTTCCAGATTGGCATTTTGGCAGAGGGTCTTGTGGTATGACAGTTTGAAAATGTATGCCCCTCTTTTTCTATTATAAGATCTCAAAACTGTCATTTTAAGTTCCAAAGCATTTAGATACGTCATTGTGGTAATTTTTCTTGTCTTTGTAAACTAATCGGTCATTAGGCAAAAAACTGTACGATACAAATATGTAGGTATTTATAAAAACGTGTGTGTGTGTGTTCCTGCCTGTTACAGCTTCCAGTAACACAAAATTTGAAATACAATTAAAAATACTTCACTTTTCTCAACAAAAGCAAAAAAATACTAAGTATCCAAGAGCCACATTTTCATCCCACCTCTATTTGCTAATAAAGGAGTTGTTAATTTTGCCGCGGTTGTGCTGTTACCCTCTTTCGGGCACGGGCACGGGCATTCCCACTGTGCTGAAGGAGTGGCGTCCCTCCTGGGCTACCGCATTCCCTCATTCTGCATTCCCTCATTCTGCATTCCCTCATTCTGCATTCCCTCATTCCCCTTGTCTGCCTTTCTCTCTGGCCCTGGCCAGTCCAAGGGCAGTGTTTCCCCAGGCCTGGCAGCACCTTCAGCCGCAAGGTGAAGCTCTTGCATTTCCAGGTGCTCTTGGTGGGGAATCCACCCTTCCCTTCAGCCTGAGCAGTGTGAAAGGGTGCGGTATTTACACCTCCCCACATGGGGTAATCTGGACGCACAGGCAAACAGTCAGGGAAATGACCCCCGCTCCTGCCCCATTGGTGGGCAATTTTGAGGTGCTTTCTTCGTTGTTCCATAAAGGGTCCCAGCAAGACAGAGTTCCAGTTAGTGGCCCATGGCAGTCATCGACTCAAGGCTCCATCCTTGTTTTGAATTCCTGTTTTTCCCTGATTCACTGTCCCTTGGTCTCAATCCTGTCCCAGGATCATTTCTTAAAATTACCTGCAGCCAAAGCCCTGTCTCTCTACTTTGGGAAGATCTAGGAAACTCAAGTAGCGGCCCCACACTCTTCCAGGGGACTTTCTGGTATAGGTAGGGCAGTTGTATTCAGGTGCTGGGATCATGGTGGTGTGTTTTTGGACATGAGTTGTGCACAGAAAACATTTTTTCTTTAACAGCTCAGCTTTTACATTATTTTTCAAATAAATACTTTCCCATAAATTTATAGGCAAGCCTCCCTTTCTTTTTCTTCTCCCAACTGATACATAATATAGACTAAACATAAACACAAGCATGAAATAGATTTGCGTTTCATCAGAGATCGTTACTCCACCTTTGTGACTGTCTTTACCAGACAGTGTGTCTGGAGTTTAAAGGCTTTATGAGATACGCTGGCCACCGGCTACACTGGCTGGTCACTGGGCGCACGCAGCTAGCTGGGATAAAGGCTGGGGGATAAAGGCAATTATAGGGCTTTGCTCACCTGCTCTCACAACTATGATCAACCCGTGACTGCACGTAAGCCAACGCAGTCTTCTATTATAAGTCTACATACTCCACTGTATGTTGATATGCCTGCCCCTCACTCTTTTTGTTTTGTTTTTAACGGATTCAGTTATTGTGGATCAGGGGGCTACATTATTGAGTGATGCAGTCATAATCTAATCTTTGTGCTACAATTTGATGAGGCTCTAAGAGGCAGTAATTTCCCTTCTCTCATAGCAAAGACTCTCATATATTTAAGTAATTTTTTTTTAAGCTCTGTCTCCACTTCAGAACTCCCTAAGAAACCTGGGTAAGGAACAGGATTTCTAATTTGTATTTATGGTGTATACTCTGTTAAGTTCTGTTACATAGCTTTCCTAGAAGAAATTTCTAGAAACTAGTCAGTTTTCCTTCTTCCTTCCTCCCTTCTTCCCTTCCTCCCTTCTTTCTTCCTTCCTCTCTTCCTCTCTCTCTTTTTCTCATCCTCTCTTTCTCTCTTCCTCCCTCCCTTCCTCCCTCTCTCCTTCCTTTCCTTCCTTCCTTTTATGTTGTTATGTTGCCGACCCGAGGTGCTACTCTTTTTCTTTCCGTTGAGGAAGGACCCCTTCTCTCTGTATTTCCATAGCTCGAGGTAGAGCTCAGCACAAAGTGTGACAAGAGTTGCAGAATGTGTCTGGGTGGGTGCATCTGACTTAGTAAAAGGCCTGTGGGCTTTACGCTTCCACTACTAAGGAGAGGTAGAGTTTCCCAGATCTGTGATCTGTACTTTGTTCATACGAGAGCACAGCAGGCCGAGCCTGTGTAGGGATCCAGGGGTCTGGATATAAGAGTTAACACAGAAAAGCAGGTTTCACTCAGGGCAGCTTGTAAGCTTGCACTTTGTTATCCCTTTGATTGGTTAGTGGTTTGTTTTGTTTTTCTTTTTTGCTTCCCTTTTTCTGATTCTCTTATTGACCTCTTGCCCTTAGTACCCTTAGTTACAAGCCCCAACAGCAGCTTCCATGTAGCTAGACCCTCTGCTTTGTGTCCTTCGAAGCTGGGAGGGAGGGAACAGGCTCACCCCAAACAGCAGCTCAGGGGTTTAAGGATTTAGGCCAAAAGGACTCTTGGTGTGTGTTCTCCTCAAAATTCTCCAGGAGATTAGTTTGGGAAACTTTGACTTAAAAATACGTTTATGATCTTAAGTGTTTTCCTAAGGTCCTTTGTGAAAAGGTTAGAACCTTTTATCGAGTGGTTAAAAATGATGATTATATCTACTCCTTTATTCATGTAGCAAATATTTGAATACCTTCACCAAGTCATATCAAAGGGGCACCTTTTATGTTGTTCTCTTTGAATGATAATTTAAACATCTTCTAAAGTGTATTCTGAAATGATCCTCAAATAACATTTGAATTATCTTTAAGGTTTTGGTAGTTGTAAGCTTTATGGTTTTGCATTTTATTACTCATAATCAGCTTTCAATTTACACATTTTAATTTCAGTAAAACTTTAGTTTCCAAGGACAACAGAACAAAAAGAGACAGAAAACATAATAAAAATGAGGCATACATTTATGAATTTATATTTTTTATATTTGGAATTAGGAATCTACCAAGACACATTCATTATTGATATTCTGTGTATTTCAAAAAGATTTATCGAGGTATACGTTATATAAAGTGAAGTTGACTCTTTCTAGCATAGAGTACTATGAGTTTTGACAGCTGAATACAGTCATATAAATTACCCCCACTATGGAGATAGAGAATATTTCTCTCTTGCCCTCCTCCCCAAATTCCCTTGTTCTGTGTCGTCAGTTCTTTTTCCTACCCCATCCTCTGGCACCTGGCCATGATTTTTTTTCTCCCAAAGCAAGCCTTTTGAAATGTCCTATAAATGGAATTAAACACTAATACAGCCTTTTGAGTTTTCATCTTCATTTAGAGCAATGCATTTGATATTTTTCTCTGCTTACCTGTAGTCCTAGTTCCTTTGAATGGCTGAAGGATATTCTATTGTGGGGTAGACTAGTGTGTTTACTTCTTGAAGGACATTGGGTTAGCTGTAGCTTTTTGTGATTGTAAACAAGCCTAGTAAATATTAACATACAGATTTGTGTAAGTTTTTGTAAGGGAATATAAGATTTCCTTTTTTCTGGGTGATTACCTGGAAGTGGGATTGCTGAGTTAGTGTATTTAGTGTATTTTGAACGTAACTGACCTACTATTTTCCAAAGTGACCATATAGTTTTGTACTCTGACTAATATGCTCTGAGACAACCTTTGCTCCACATCTTAACTTGCAGGCGGAATTGTAGGCTTTTCGAATTGTTTGCCATTTCCGGTAGGTGGATGGTGGTACCCTTGCGTTTATGCATTTCGGTAACAGCTAATGCCGTGATGAGTGCCCATGTGTTTACTTGCTGTCTGTCTTCTTTGAGAAGTTTCTGCTCACCTCTTTACCTCCCTTTTTCCTTGAGTCATTTATTGTGAAGTTCTGAGAGTTAAAAAAAAAAAAAATACCGGATATAAGTCCTTTGGGTGAGTAATCATCTTTTAGTCTTTTTTTAATGGTATCTTTTGAAGAGCAGAAATTTTTAACACCGAGGAAGTCAGATATGTGAATTTTTTTCTTCATGAGCCTTAACTTTTGGTGGTGACTCTCAGTAATCTTTGTCTCACCCAAGACCACAAAGATATTCTCCTAGCTTTTCTTCTAGAAGTAATATATTTAGGCCTATGATCCAGTTTGAGTTAACTTTGTTTATGGTATGAGCTGTAGGTCTAGTTTTTCTTTCTCTCTTTCTTTCTTCAGGTGGACCTTTGATTCGATGATTCCAGCACATTTGTTAAAATAACTCTTTTCTCCTTTGAATTGCCTTTGCACCATTGTTGAAGATCTAATGGCTGTATTTCAGTGGGTTCTCTTCCAGATCCTCTTCTGCTCCATTAAACTGGGTGTCTGTTCTTTTGCCAATGACCCACTGTCTTGATATCTGTAGCTTTCAATATCGGTATTCCCCATTCCAATTTGTGCTTACTTTTTTGCTGTTCTTGCTTTCCCTCTTTCCAGTACCCCTCAGAACTTGGGTCTTCATTGGCCATGTCCTAGAGACTGACTGATAGAAGAAGGGAAGGAATCCAAGCTCAATAAAAATCTTTCTCTCCTATCAAAAATGGTATCTGTTCTGTGTCCACACTGTTCTGTCAAGGGTGACTCCACTTGCTGTCTCCCTCCTCTGGTCTCCAGCTTCCTCCTCATAGGGCTGCTTGTTTACACATTTGTCTCTGTCTACTTTATCCTTCCTACAGCAGCGAGACTAATCTTCTGAAATGCAGCTTGGGTCCTATTGCTCCCCTGCTTAAAACCTGTCTCTGAGGCCTCTCTGCCTACTTCTTGTGATCTCTCTCTCTCTGTCAAATAAGAAAAAAAAAAAAAAAAAAAACCTGTCTCTGAGGGCTGCCACTTTTGCGTAGAATGAAGCCTAAATATCTTACTGTGGCCTATAAATTTCTTCATGAGCTGACTCTTTGCCCACCTCTCTGATGTCACATACCACTCATTCTCTTCATTTGACTGTATTTCACCAACATTCCCACACTGGCCATTTTCTTAGTCATCCCAGGCTGCTTCTTGACTGAGGGTTTGTGCATCAACGCTTTTGAAGGCCCATCCTCCATGTCCTGATGCAGTCTTCCCTTAAAGTCCCAGCTCATGTCTCTGGAGAAAGGACTTCCCCGATCCACAGGCTTTAGTAGCTTTTTACCCAGTTCATTCTCTACCATATTAGCCTGTTCTGTTTTTCTCACAGCATTTACCATTTATTTGTTCATGAATGCATCACACAGTGAATGCCCTCACTAGCAAGTGAGATCTTGTTCACTTTTCCTGCTGTGGTGCCCAGCAGGGGCAATGTGTAGCTCATCATGTTCAATCAATATTTGTACAGTAAGGACTCAGTAACTATTTGTTCAATAAACATACACTAATTTATTATGTTTAATAAATATTTGTTAAATGAACAAATACTCTATTTTGAGCTATTTTTGCATTCTCTCCCCAACATGCACATACAATTTTGAGAGGAAGTTTGGACTGGTAGAAAATCCACAATCCTGAGTGTCATAGTATAATCTTAGGAATTTCATTTAATAGTTTTCTCACCTGTAGACTGCATGGCAGGAGCAGATAGCCACTAAAGTATTCTCATTTTTCTGACATCGTATGCATTGTATGGTTTCTAAGCCTCTTCATTTTGGTAACTGTGGGGTTTTTTATTTTAAAACTAGAGGGCCTTTTGTGTCACAGTTATTTCTCTTGATTTACATCACTAGGCTTAGATTCTTTTCCCTCAGTGGGTAAGTAAAAATATCAAATGTTTATGATTTGTTTTGTGTCAGTACTGTGCTTAATCTTCACATCAACTCCATGTGGAAGATAGTATTACTCTCCCAACTTTACAAAAAGTGAAACCAAGGCTCTGAAGGGGTAAGTAGTTTTCTAAAGGCCACACACAAGGGGGAAGTAGCAGAACGGGGTTCACACTTAGACCAACTTCAGAGTTCACACATCTAACCATTCTGTTACGCTTGTCCTTTATTTGTTCCCTCAACTCTGTGTTCTTCTTTCTTTTATACTAGGATGAGTAGTCTCTTTATCCCAAGATCCACTGTAGGATTGTCCAGTGTTTAGTGCCCAGAGCTGAGTGAGGGAAATGGAAATTGGGTGTGCCTGATGCACATACTAATCGGTTAGCCTGAGTTGTCTGAAGCGATTAGTTGCATAGATCATCTGGCTACTTCTGACTCATACTGTGTTTCTCCCTGTTGTAACTTTCTCTCATATGTAAGAATCACAAGTTGTTATAAACATGACTTTTAAACCGAGGTCCTTGGTATTTTAAGCCTAGGCCTTTGGATCTTCTTGGATTTCATGCTTGGCTATGAGGCTGTCCATTAGCTCCCTGAAATGTTGACAAAATTATGGATGGGTGAAAGAGATTTGTACATTTTCTAGAGAAGAAATTTTGGACTTAGTTTCACAAAAGGTCCCAAGACACGAAAACGTTTGAGCCTGCGTTTTATGGCAGTAGAACTGTGCTGGGTCCTGATGGGAAATAGTAAAATTCCTGGTGGGATGCATGCAGCTAGAAAGCAGTTGTCTGTGGCAGTAAAAGGAGACATTGCTAGACAATTGTTCAGAAACCTGGAGATCAGGAGTTCGTACTGAATTTGTTTCTAAATAATTGCCCAAGGGGTGGGGGAGTTCCTTAAACTGTTGGTGGTTTAAAAAACAAAAAAACCAACAAACAAAAAAACCCAAAGCTACACTTGGTTGATATCATTACAGGTACTATGGAACATACGTCAGCCATTTAAACATTTAAGCTTTGGGGTGCCTGAGTGGCTCAGTTGGTTGGGCGACTGCCTTCGGCTCGGGTCATGGTCCCGGAGTCCTGGGATTGAGTCCTGCATCGGGCTCCCTGCTCCACGGGGAGTCTGCTTCTCCCTCTGACTTTCTCCCCTCTCTCACTGTTTCTATCTCAAATATATAAATAAAATCTTTAAAAAAAAACAAAAAAAACAAAAAAATAAACATTTAAGCTTTAACTGACAGTTCATGATAATGGCTGCTTGGGATGTTGTTTATATTAAGAGGAATTAACTGGAGCCAGCAGCTGCCTTCATATCGTTGTATTAAAAACAATACAGACAAGTCAGTATTCCTTCAAAAACTTTATTTATTAGTTTCCTGTTTATACTAGCACTCTTCAAAGTTCTGGGGCACAATGACAATTAAAAACTGGTTTCTGCCTCTTCGGTGCTCATGATCTCATGGTAGAGGTAGATCCAAAGATGGATAAATCATGTTAATATTAAATCACAAATCAAGCACTGGGGTAGCAGTTACACAGTGAAAGCACATGTATGAGGGTAAGCAAATTGCAGCAGTGGCTGAGGAAGGGAAGGCTGGTATACCGAGGAGGACCCTAGAGGACCAGTGGCCAGGCAAAGGCACATAAATAAGAATCTGTGGGGATTGCCAGTAGATTTGGGGGAGTCCTATTTGAAATTATTTCATGGTCTTAATGATAAACTGCTCGCTTTTTTCCTGCTTTCATTTCTCCATCTGGAGAAAATCTTGTCCATTCTGCTTGTGAATAACAGCTGCTTTGAGGGGTGCAGTAATATTGCACACTGCACTAGTCACGTGGACCTTGTGAGCGATAGTTAACACTAACCCCTACACACAAACCTTTCAAGGAAAACTCAAAGTGGTACATTCACAAACTCTTTTTAAGGCAGCTCCACAGCCATTCTGTCCCTTGTGATTTTCATACATTATTTTCCCTTGGTAGATTTATAAAAAGGGGGAGTTTATCTAGGCACCCAGATTATCTTCTCCACAGGGCCAGTGCCACCATGGCTCTGAAGCAGAGTGGCAGTCATGTATTTTTCTCCCCTGGCTATTTCTGGGCTGACTGTAAGCAATTTGTAGATGCATTTCTACACAAACAAGTATTTGGGAGAAGGAACCGTTGTAAGGAGAAGTTTAAGCTGCTGCCTACTTGGATTAAAAGTTCAGAGGCAGTTTGGGATCTCTTTCAGCTAAGAGCTTCAGACTGACCTTTGAGCAAAGATAGATGTCGGAGCAGGTTTTGTAGGTTGTTTCTTGCACGCTGAGCCTGTACCTCCTGCTGAAGAGGCTAAACCATCCAGGTGCTTTATCGTCGCAGCTGGACTGTAGGCCAGTGACCCTAACCAAGTCCCATGAGATAGAAGGAGATATCTTTTTCTCCTTAACAGAAAGACCCAGAAAAAGAATATTGCCCTCTTTCTGCATTTGAACCTGGTTGTGTGAGGATGAGTTCATAATGCTTGGAGCTGTGGCAGCCATCTTGGTGCAGAAATGGGGTATGAGAGAGGCCATGAGAGCCAGAGAGATGTTGACACAAAACCTTGATATTGCCAGGTCATCCGACTAATCCTGGACTTGTTGAATGAGAAATAAAAATCTCTGTTACCACTTTGATTTGGGTATTCTATAACTTATTGAGGAGCTGTCTTCCAACAGGTATTTTGTAATACGATGGTGACTCCATATATACATCAAAATTGGAAACAACCTAAACCCGAACCAAATGATTGAGGATCACTTAAGTGGACTCTCATATATCTATACAATGGCATATATTATGCAGCCATTACAAATGATGCAATCAAAGCATTACTTAAGGACATAGGAAAAAGTTGGATAAGCACTAAAGAAGAAAAGAACTTTAAAATACAAGATAGCATGATGTTACTTGTGTTTTAAAATGCTTATATATGATTGAAAAAATACTAGATGGACTTGATCATTACATTAGTTGTTTTTTGGCTGGTAAGATTTTCATGACTTTTAATTTCTTTATATTCTGCTTGTTCATTACACACATGACTTCTAATCTAAAGAAGTTATAACTTCTGTGAACTAAAACTGCTCTATAAAAATAAGGTATTTAGAAAAATTACAAAGCAAAACTATATTTCTAAGCCCATTCCTCCTCACTTCTGCCCCATCTGAGTCAATAGTACAGTCATCAGTACAGAAAATCAGTACAGTTACTGGGGGCCTGGTGTTAACGAGGTATCCTGGATTTTTTCAGTTATTCTCATGCCCTTCTCCTTCCATAACCATGTCTTTTCATGCCGCCTCAACTTATCTTCACTCCTTCTACTCTTTACGACTTGTACTGCCACAACCCTAATTCAAGTCATCATGAGTTTTTGGTTTGAGTCCATATTACCTCTCAGCTGGTCTCTCTCCTTTCATCTTGGGCACTCTCCCAGTCTCACCTAAGCATTCTTTTTTTTTTTTTTTTTTAAGATTTTATTTATTTGACAGAGGGAGAGAGATCACAAGCAGGCAGAGAGGCAGGCAGAGAGAAAGGGGGGGAAGCAGGCTCCCCACTGAGCAGGGAGCCCAATGTGGGGCTCGATCCCAGGACCCTGAGACCATGACCCAAGCTGAAGGCAGAGGCTCCAACCCACTGAGCCACTCAGGTGCCCCTTACATAAGCATTCTGTATTTTAAAACATTTTAAAATTATTTAATACTCTAGCTTGCAATACTGATTAGTCTTTATTTAAACCAATGGAATAAATACTCAAAAATAGATCCATACATATACATCAGAGGGGCATGCGGATCAATGGGGGGGAAAGATGGCCACTAGAAAGTACTACTGAGGGGATAGCTGGTTATTTTTGTGGAAGAAAGGAAATTGGGTCCACCTATCTCATCATTTGCAGAAAGCAATCCAAAAAGCACACAGACAGAACTTTAAAACTTTCAGAAAAAAAACAACAACAAACAAGAAGCATCTTTATCTTGGGGTAGAGAAGTATTTCTTAATGGGTCACAGAAAGCTGAAACCATAAGAAAAAAGATTGATGTTACCTAGTTAAAATTAAAAACACCCGTTCACCTAAAGGCACTCTAAAGAAAATGGAAAGACAAGCCTTAGAAACTGAGAGAAGATACTGGCAACACATACAACCAGCAAATGATTGCAGTCCAGCTTCTATCCATTAAGGACAAACTAAAAGTTCAATTTGAAAGACAGAACAAAACAGAAAAACTCACCGCGGCCTAAAGCCCTCCTTATTCTTACATGAAAGTCTGAATTCTTTTCTGTCCCTAATCTCATTCATATATTTCTGTTCTACTATTCTTTTCCCTTGCTCTCTGGGCTCCCACCAGATTTTCTTTTGCTTCCTTGGTCCTTCCAGGGCCTTTCTGGTTCTGGGTCTTTGCATACCTGCTTCTCCCTTGCCTGATTCCTTTCTCCCAGCACTCTGCAAGATGCTCTTATTCTTACCTTTCACGTCTCAGTTTAAAAATCACTTCCCCTGAGGGGCAGTCTCTTGATTCTTACGAAGGATTTCTTACCTCTTAGGGTCAGACCTCCCTGGTTAAAAAAGGCCCCATGGGGCAGCGAGTGCCATCACTGGACTGGATGGCGGGGGCTTGTGCTTCATTCTTGATGCTAATAAAATCTACTGATTCACATGTGTGTGGGTGTTGGCCTATAAGATTCTAAAGCCCGTCACAAAAACAGACACATAGATCAATGGAACAGAATAGAGAGCCCAGAAACGGACTCCCAACTCTATCGTCAACTAATCTCCGACAAAGCAGGAAAGAATATTCAATGGAAAAAAGACAGTCTCTTCAACAAATGGTGTTGGGAAAACTGGACAGCCACATGCAAAAGAAAGAAACTGAACCATTTCCTTACACCACACACAAAAATAGACTCAAAATGGATCAAAGACCTCAACGTGAGACAAGACTCCATCAAAATCCTCGAGGAGAACACAGGCAACAACCTCTTCGACCTCAGGCACAGCAACTTCTTCCTACAAACATCTCCAAAGGCAAGGGAAGCTAGGGCAACAGTGAACCACTGGGACTTCATCAAGATCAAAAGCTTTTGCACAGCAAAGGAAACTGTCAACAAAACCAAAAGACAACTGACAGAATGGGAGAAGATATTCACAAATGACATATCAGATAAAGGGTTAGTATCCAAAATCTATAAAGAACTTCTCAAACTCAACACTCAAAGAACAAATAATCCAATCAAGAAATGGGCAGAAGATATGAACAGACATTTCAGTAAAGAGGA
>CM052813.1:17940388-18054547 GCA_028533885.1 Nasua narica
CTCACAGTATCTTTTCTGCCTTTGAAATGTTCCTGTTTGGGGGGAAAAATGAGGGTGATGGTGCTTATTTTTTGCCCTAAGAGAGAAAAATAAAGGTGAAACACCTGGATCATTGGAAGTATTCTTCCTTCCTTCCTTCCTTCCTTCCTTCCTTCCTTCCTTCCTTCCTTCCTTCCCTTCCTTCCCTTCCTTTCCTTCCTTTCCTTCCCTCCCTTTCTTTCTTTCTTTCTTTCTTTCTTTCTTTCTTTCTTTCTTTCTTTCTTTCTCTCTCTCTCTCTCTCTCTCTCTCTCTCTCTCTCTCTCTCTCTCTCTCTCATGAAATCGATGTACGTAGTTTGAAATTGCCCAGGTATTCTAAGTCTCAGTGTGTGCAGGGAGCCAAGGTTTGTGTCAGATGTAGACTCACAGAGCTTAGCAAAGGGTGATAAGATAGACCCATTTGCAGGCTCTTAATAAATGCTCACCAATTGAACTCTGATCTGAGGTACGAAGTGGCTGTGTGCCTGACCCATACACATGATGTCTTAGGAGATTTCGAGAAGGAAGTTGGAGCAGTTTCTGGTGATTGCTGTTGAATAAAGTTTTGAAATGAATTTGCCATGTATTTACCTAAAGGCCTTGCTTTCTTCATAGACGTTATTTTTCTGCACATTTAGAAAATACGATCATGTGCTCATACTTTTTGGTCACAACTAAGTTACAGTACATAAAGAATTATAACATGACTTGGGCTACTCAAAAGGAGAAATACATCGTGTTGAATCTATCCAGTTAGGTAGTACTTTGGGTGACTGTGGGGTGGCCGTCAGTTGGCGGAGTATCTGGATCACAGCTCCAATTTTTCGATTTTATACATGTAAACTTGCTTTAAAAGTGTTAGTACTTTATTTTATTGACTGTATTCTAAGTGCATGTAGCCAGACAGTTGCAGGTCAATGGGAGAAAAGAGCTAATTAGTGCTATACTTTGACTTATAGTCAGACGCAGGAAGACGACAAGTAGAGGGGAAGAGGAAGGAAATAAAAGTGATTTGGGGAGGAGAAAAAAACCAATTCACTTTTTTCTTTGAAGTGTTTTCTTTAAATATAAAAAAGGCATTTCAAGATCCTTTCTATTGGTGAAGGGGAGCAGCATACCCAGTCCTACTTGGAAAGATTCTAGAAGACTGTTGGGCTATCATAGGATAGATCCAACAAGTGATTTACTTGGAGGCATTAATTAAAATGTAATCACTGCAAAAGTTAGTCTGAGAATTCCTCAGCACTTGTTCTCCTGGAACACCATTAGGCAGGGTCTCCAGTGGAAGGGGGTTCCTGCGGAGGGACATATTTAACTTGAGAGTTTTCCCGTCACCTTTCCCTCCCCGCTCAGAGGAGGCAGCAAGGCCTGCCCACAGCAGTTCCTGGAGCCGAGCATGATGTGGCCTCTGCTGAGGTCAAGCACTCCCATTCCAGCCTCTCCAGGGCTTTCTTCATGTGTTGCCAGTGTGTGGGGGAAAATGACTTTAAACTCTTGTCAGCACGGTTACCGGTGCATGCATCACAGTCCCACTCAGATAAACCTGTCACAACACAGAGGCGGCCGCTGGAGAAGAGTGCGAGGGCAGGCCTCTAGCTTTCCATTCGAGCATCACTAAACGTGCACAGAGTGCCCAATTATTTCAGCATTATTGAGCAAGCCTACAGGAGGACCCCAGCCTTGCTACATTAGATTTTCTTTAGTAATTTGCTCAAGTACCGCTGAGGACACTTAAAGGGCTTAAAACGGTGGCTGCAACCAGTTTCCTTTTCTGGGTTGTTAATTCAGGTTTTCTCTTTCAAATTAACTCTCGCTGCATGCTGTGCAGCAGTTCTGGGAGAACTGTTTAACACTAATTTTCTCAATTTTCAGCTTTTTTTTGTTCAACATAACTGCTTTAACAGTTAGTCACGTATATGTTTTGATTAGAAATGTACGCTAGCAAGGCCGTATGTTTGGGAGAACAAAATACAGGCATTTTGTTGAAGAAATCTGAGTTTCAGCTATTAAAAGTACTTAGCTAATTTCACTATTTAAAAATTAAGTTCCTTACAGTATGGTGCAAACCCCCTCCCCCCCCAAATCTAAGTAAAAAAGAGCGATTCTCCACTCTACCTCCCTCTCTAAAAAATCTGTATACGAAGGACAAATCTTTCCTTCATGCGTGCTGGGTTTTCTGTGATCTTTTTGCACCTCGTTTCTTTTTGCAGGGGGACGTGGTTATAGGGAACAAGTTCAATATCTTTGTCTCATTTCTCACAGCAGCAACAACTCCAGGCCCAGCATTTATCACATGGACATGGTCTGCCGGTGCCTCTGACCCCACACCCTTCGGGACTTCAGCCCCCTGCCATTCCTCCCATCGGGAGTAGTGCTGGCCTTCTGGCCCTCTCCAGTGCCCTGGGAGGCCAGTCCCACCTGCCAATTAAAGACGAGAAGAAGCACCATGACAATGATCACCAAAGAGGTGAGTGATTCTCTTGAGATGTCAGTCTGCTATTACCTGCCTGCCACCCAGGGTGGGTTCCGGATACCGATGTTTATTCTGTCTCTGGATTTAATTTTCCCAGTGACTACACAAAGGATTTCTGCTGGAAGGTAAATGAGTGATTGGAAGCAGTCTTTTTCCAAAGGATCCCCTAGTGGTTGACAACAGTGAAAGCAACCCCTAAAGACAAGGGGTCCAGTTTCCTGGTTATAGCCTTTGATCCAGTGCTCTTTCGTATGTTCCCCCAAGTCTAAATCAGTAATGAAATCCCACAGTGCTCTGTGTTTGAAATAGTGAGTAGCATTAATAGCTGATTTTCACCTATTGCATTTTGGGGAAGGACTTACTGATAAAGACTCACTTGATAATTTGACAAAGTCAATTATTATTTATAAATCAGATCAGCCTGTATGGTGCAGTAAAAATCTCTCAGGCAAGAAAACAACTTTGGTAGTCTTGGTAATTGAGAAAGTACAGCCCAAATTAATGAAATCTGTTGGTTTAACTACCACTCTCACACAGGCTATCTAGAAGCATGAAATTAACTCATTTCTTCCTATAAGAACAGCACAATTGTTTATGCAAATAATTGATTTAAAGGACAGTTGTGCTCCTTCTAAGTTGGTTTTCTCCTTCCATCTCTGAATGGTTCAGAGATACTTGATGTGACCATATATTTGTATAGTGCTTACTAATACTTTTTATTAGTGGCAGAAAAGCAAATGAAATTGTCTCTCCCAGCATTCCTTTGTGGGAATTTAGTTAGGTAGCACATGGGTGTTTGGTTAGAAGGGTGTGGCTATAATTAAAACCTCATATCTACTCCTGTTTCAGTGTCATTACTGTAAATTATAATCTTGGGTAAATGATTTTTATCACATAAACATAAATTTCCCATCTCTGATGTTGGAAACACTGTAATATTTCTTATCCAGTTACATTGATGCTATGATGCAGAACTGAAGCATGACTATGAACACTTTTTTAAGAGGACAAGTTGATAAGGAGTATAAATAATCTGAATATCCAGGTTTGGTTTCTGAAATTATGTCAGAGGTAGATTGGAGCTTTGTGGATCAAGTCGAATAGTATTAATAATTAACTTTACTGCAAAGATGACATCTGTGCCATTTATTATTTAGCAGAGATCAAGTTTGATAAATGTATGATTTTATGTAAACTAACTGGTACTTTTCTTTTTTCTTCTTCCCACCACCTGTGTTGCTGTGGTTTGGCCTATAGACAGAGACTCCATCAAGGTAGGACTCAAATTCGTAGATGAAGGAATGGCTTAGAAGGTCTCTAAATGATTTGAATAAATCATTTTTTCATGAATTCTTTGAGATTTACAGAATTATTTGGTGGGCTTTACCAAAATGTGGTTAACTGTACTTTTGACTACTTTCAGTTGTGTGGTTGAGATTTTTAAAAATATTGGTCTCATTTTTCTGTTGCAATTGGATTTATAGGCCAGGATGGAACTGTGGAAGATCTGGCTCACATTGCTTGTTTTATTATGTCTTGCTTTATGAGGAAGAATAACTTTTTCTCCAATTAGACTTTGGCTGTAAGATAAATAATAACAAAAATGGATTTATAAGAAATACACGTTAGTCTCATTTTAGAAAACAGTTCCATCCTACAAAACTCCGTAACAAAATGTATAAAAGCATTCTTCTCTGCCAGAAAGATATTTATTTATTTAACAACCTCTTGTTTTCCAGGACAGCAAATTATTCTCCTCAGGGTTTGCATCTCTCTTATCTGCCTCTGTATCTCTTTATAGACAAGTTACAGGGAAAGAGGAAAAGTGGGACGCCTGGGTGGCTCAGTGAGTTAAAGCCTCTGCTTTCCACTCGGGTCATGGTCTCAGGGTCCAGGGATCGAGCCCTGCATTGGGCTTTCTGCTCAGCAAGGAGCCTGCTTCCCCCTCTCACTGCCTGCCTCTCTGCTGACTTGTGATCTCTCTCTCTCTCTGTCAAATAAATAAATAAAATATTTTTTTTAAAAAAGAGGAAAAGTATTTAGGGCCTAATGATTTGGATGTGCTTGTGTAACACCAAAATGAGATGTGCTAAGGATGCCTGAATTTATAGAGTAAGCAAACAAGAAAAACTGGCTACGATGGCAGGAAATGAGGAAAATATGGAAATTGCTTGATCACTTTTGAGCCAGGCACAATGTAAATATGCCGTGTTATGCATAATTGCCTATATATGTGTTGTGTTCTGTGAAGATTAAAAGGGCAAGGCAGTTCTCAACCATTAGCCAATGCACAGATGCCATCAAGTCCTTTCCTTGTATTTTGCGACTGTTTTTAGAACACAGGCAGTTACTTCTCTTGTAGTTTTTAATGAAGTTATGTGTATGAAGACTAAAATCTTCCCCTGAAACCACCTGTGCTGTGACTTTGAACGCCTCTTTACTCCTTGTCTTTTTTTCCAAAACCTTTACATAATGGAAAATAAAAAATTAAGTGTATCTATTTTACCCTTCAAGAGTCTTTGTAATTTGAAAGGGCATCTGTATATCCATAGAAATGTCAACATTTACAGTTGGAACTGCACACACTGAATTATTTAATTACGCTTTTACAGTTGTGTATTTTGTTGTGTAATGTGCATATCAGGACCTAGATTTTAAAAAAGCAGTTTTGATGTGAGTGTTCCACACATGTGTACTTAGGAAGTGGTAGGTAAATGCCTTGACCAGGATTAGCTGATAGCAGCCCTTGGAAAGCCTGTCGAGTTATTCTGGGGCCAATAATATAAACATTCCCTGCCTTCTTAGGATAAATACATACCTTAAGGCAGGCCAGTGAACTAAACAAAAGCCTCCTCTCCTGCCCCACTCTGAGAAGACTGTGAAAATATTTATACTCCAGTGCACACTTTTGTGTCAATTACATTTTATATTCCCTTATGCCAGAGTAGGGTGTATTCTGAATCATCTATAATCATTCTGGATGAGTCTGGGAGTGAGTGTCTACATAGCTAGAAGCCAGGGGGGAAACAAAAAGGAAACAGAGGTGGATGATTTGGCCTTGATTTATTATGGAATGGTAGCTATAAATAGATGTTTTTGTTGGGTACGGTTCTCAAGATTTGCAGTTGTGTCAGATTTGGGGCTGTGCTATGGCTTTGCAAGGTGAAACAAGTTTGCTAATTTTTGTAAATGTGTTCTGTGATGCTCCGAGAAGCAGTTAGTTGCTTGTTCCATTGATCGTCCTCATCCTCCCTTAAGTGGCTCCTGGTTAAGAGGGGCTTTTTATGATTGTCTGCTGTGTGACTTGAGATGGTTTTTATCAGCCGGAGCATGCCAGTTGCCTGCTGCTGGAGTCAGGCTTGTATGAAATAATTTATTCATGCAGGATAATGCTCCTTAACATTTAACAGGTAACGAACGTGACATAAATTTCCTTCTTGCTTTTAATTTTTCCCTTTCTTCTTCTAATGTGCAAACAGGCAGCTCTGGTACTCTAAATAATAAGTAATTTTTGGCCATCTGTCAAAAGGAAATTTCAATACAAATTTAAATTAATGGTGCCTGAAATTTTTTATAGCTCCTCTAAAAGCCTCTAATGTGCAGAAAATTCTGAATCTGCTGGTAGTAATTAGTGTTGCATGTAATGAGGATGTGGGCAATGTTATATAGCCCCAGTGTAACGTTTTGATATGGTAGCAAAATTCTGATTTATACAAGGTTGTGGATAGATTTAATTGTGAGAGACACTTTAAAATGTTTTCTTGACGTTACAGATTATTAAACAGGGCAGATTTCAGAATAGCTCATAAAATGTAATTTAAACTTACTGTAAAGATTCAGGTAATTAAGGTGCTTTACCTCTTTAGGTGTCAAGTAAAATGAGATAAATTCAGTTGTTAAAGTGTTGGGCCTTTTTCTTTCTTTTCCTTTCTCTTCTTGGAAGTTCTGTAGCCACTAAACCACATGCTATGGCTTTATTGATCTTGTTTTCTATAGCTCCAGTAGCCAAGTTCATTCCTAAAGGCTTTTATTTACAGACCTGTATCTGAAGTTTTTCAACAAGGGTAGAGAATGTAAATATGAACCTAAAGGAGAAAGCGCTATGGGAGCCCACAAATCAAGTTTATTTGATGATGAGAAACTGGAATGGTATGTATGCTAGGGCTGTTGAGGTGAGGGTTCAGAGCACCCGCTTGTCACGTGGCTAGCTAGTAACTCCATGTGTCCAAAACGAAGCCCCAGAAACATGGACCGTGATCCTCTCTTGTCCTTAGTGGTAGGTTGGAGGCCCAAATTTAGCTGTCCCAAGAGGCCTCCTGAAATGAGGCTCCTGCCTCCGTTTCCTGAGTAGGGACTTTCTCACCATCTTCTGGAGTGCTTAGTACCATTTCTCTCATCCCTTGAAACAACATAAGTGAAACCAAGGAAGCATTTTCTGAGGTGGCAGAACCTTCCAGTGCTCATGCCTCCTGAGGACAAAGGGGTAAAAGTTGATTGGCTCCAAAGTGGTGACAGAGCAGACATTTCCAGAAGCTGTCAGGGTCTGCCCCATTGTTGGTGGTACCAGTTCATGAAGAGATGTCGTTAGGTTTCTCACATCACTATCCATTCTCTTCTGGTGGCTGACGTGAGGATAATGATTCAGAGCTATGAAAGCCAAGTCACTCAAAACTTGATAGGGAATTTGAAGTTGAGAAATTAGTCTTCTTACCCCCAAATGTCTACACATCTCTAATACCCTTTAGCAAATAGTGGATACACAAATGAAGACCAATTTCAATAGAAATAGCAAAATTCACTGTCCCCAACTATTGGTAACCTCCACAGCCCCCCCCCCCCAAACTGATACTATTGTGCAAGCTTTATTACTTCATTAGTCCTTTTAATGTATATTGTGCATCCTGTTTTTTATCCCAAATGCAGTATCCTCCTCGAGTCAGACCTGGGAAAGGATTTGCCATTTTTTATTTGTAAAATAGAGCATAAGTACATTTTTTCCCTACAAAGTGGTGGTGCTTTTATTATTTCATTGGCTCGTCTTCCCCAAAATGCTATGCGCATCATCAGAGTATGATCATTTTTAGCGACTTGTACACTGCCAGGTTAATCTCCAGAAACAGTGTACCACCTTAAAATGCTGTGTTTATTCTCACACGATCCGTTAGTATTGAACCTTACAGTTTTTATAATTTTTGCTAATGTAAGTATAGATGGTGCACTTTACATTTCTAAACTTACATTTAGTTATTTTTCACGTTAAATGATTTTCTCTGAGTGTACATATTGTGTGCTGTCGTCCCTCCCCGCCACCCTGCTCCCCCATGTGAATTCTTTGTTTTTGTTTAAGGGTTTTCATAATGACCTCTTCATTAGTCACATCTAAGGCAGTGCCTATTCATTCCGCCTCATCTGTATTTGGGTGTTTATTCTACGTGGATGATTAAAACATCATACGTTGCTTTTCTTCTCATCTCCAATTATTTTTGGATGACAGTAAAGGTTTACCAATAGAGAATTAGACTCAGGCTGTTTTTACATAAAAATTCAAGTATGTGATTCAGGCCAAGAAAGCACTTTTACCTCATTAGTTGGATGTTACAGGTGAAAGTGGGTTTTTAGCCTGAATCAGAATAACAGAATGATTACTTCTGTTTGCCACTTTGTTTTGTACATCAAGATTTAATGGTTAAGGTTCTGTTCCAGGATCTTGTGTGACCTGTGTGATTTGGTATTGTGTTTTGTTGTTTCCTGTCTCAAGGAGTATCAGTCCGAAAAGAGTATTCCTTTTATATGTTTAACCTTTTGGCATGTCTTCTGTGGGAGAAAGTGGAGAAGCCATTCGAGAAAGAAAGGGGGGCTCAGTGGGAGACGGGATAACCAATTGGTCCAGGCAGTTGTGTTTTTAACCTGTTCCCCCCCACCTCCATGCTCCTGTTTAAAATAAGAATGTTTGTAATTTTACCTTTCAGGAGAAGGCTTAGTGGGATTAATTTTCATTACTATAGATTTTAGAAGGATGGGTTATAGAAAGACAAAGGCGTAAAGAGAGACCAAATTAAAAAGAGGAATGGATGAAATCTGTAAAACACTAAGGAGAGGGTATAAACAAAAAATAAAAAGAGAACAAACAAAAACACCGCCACCAAACTTAAACTGTATTGGGGGTTGCATTCTGTCCTCCTTTTTGCCTTAGTCATCAGTAACCTGAGAAAAGAAGCTGTGTAATTAAGAACTGTAACTTGGACACTCTAGCCTCGGGAAAAATAAGGTGGAGTCCTACTTAGTCCCACTGCTGCATATGACCTTCATAGTTCTGATTTCACCTGGGAAGGTGGGTGGCATCTATGCTTAGTCTTTTCAGACGTGAGCAAAGTCTTGGAGGTGTTAAGGGCCTGTCCAAGGTCACATAGCCAGTGCCACCCTCAAAGAAAAGCTTTTTGGATGATTCAGTCTGATTCTGTGTTAATAAAAATTGGAAACATACTCAGAAGTAGAAATAATAGTGCAAAGATACTATGTATACTTAACATTGAGGTGTAAGAGCTATCAGTTTTTACCCATATTTTAATCTGTTCCTTTCTTTCTTTAAGTATTTTAAAGCAAACCCAGATAGCATGAATTTTGCCTTTATGTACTCCAGGATGTAAGATGAACACATCTCTTAAAATAATAGACATTTTTTTGGTCTAAAAATAGACACCCAATAATAGACGTAATGCCTCTAATTACTCAATAAAATAATTATTAGATAGCTTCTAATACCCAGTCTATAAGCAAATTTCTTTGATGATTTCCAATAATTGTTTGGCTTGAAATGGGGTCCAAATAGGATCCATTTCATTTTGTTGTAATATCTCCCAAGTCTCTTAATTTAAGTGTTTCCTGCAATTTTAAAATTTTTCCTGTGCCACTGACTTGTTAAAGAACCTGGTCTAGCCTTCTGTAGGATGGCCCATACTCTAGATGTCTTTGTGTGCTTCCTTGTGGTGGCAAGAATACTTTCTGCTGAATCATACCAGGAAAAGTCTTTTTCTTATGCTGGGAAAATGGGTAGAAGAATGACCCCTAGGTTTGCACGTAAGTGTTGGTGATGAATAGTTTAATGAAATTTATTAATAAACAAGGGAGTAAACTTATCTAGAAATGATGCTGATCATTGATAAATAGAATTCTCTTTGTATGGTTTAACCTTCAAACACAGACTGTGATGTTTATTTGAAATCAACTCCACTTTCCAGACATAAATATTGCTTAAGACAGGCCTTTAAAAACAAATTTTTGGGGCTCCTAGGTGGCTCAGTGGGTTAAAGCCTCTGCCTTCTGCTCGGGTCATGATCTCAGGGTTCTGGGATCATGCCCCTCATGAGCCTCTGCTCAGTGGGGACCCTGCTTCCCCCTCTCTCTCTGCCTCCCTCTCTGCCTACTTGTGATCTCTCTCTCTCTCTCTCTTTCTCTCTGTCAAATAAATAAATCCATAAAAATAGATTTTTAAATAGGATTTTTAAAATACGTTAAGTACATCTGTTTCCCTATGGGTGGTGACCTATAGATGCCCTGTGCCCCAACAGAATAAAGTTCTCTCCTATTAAATTTTTAGCTCCTTGAGGGCAAGAATCTTAATCTTCTTTGTTGGAACTGTATAGGAAGACAAATCAAGGATTAGTTAAGAAGGAAATTGTAATAGAATTAGGAAAATTCAGACCTTGCTAGAAATACTCTCTCCTTTTAGTAAGCTGTGTGTCAATGGCAAGTCACTTTAACTTCCCTGGATCTCAAAGATAATTCCAGGTATTTTTTCAAGCATTTGGAATTAGATTGTTTCTTATGTAATTCAATTCCATCCTGCAAGCGAATTTTACAATAAAAATCTTATACCATAGGGTATGTTTCATCAATAAAGTTGGTCATACCATTAGCTACATAAACACAGTGGTAATTGTACTTAATTTTGGTGGTTGAGGGTGAGGGGATAGTTAAATATTTTAGATCAGGTCTCTCAAGCATTCAGTGTTTAACTCTTCAATTTTATAAAATAAGATGGTAATTTAAATGCTTCAGCATCATTGTTGCTTTTTTGTTCTTTAAAAAGTATTTGTTTCTAATGTGTATTTTACTATTTAGAGTTACCTTATCAAAAGACAACCAGGAACTTTTGTTCTAGGGGTTTATGATGCAGTAATTTGTTCAGTATTAATTGATACCTGCCTCTAGGCATGTGAGCTGTGTGAAATGTAACAGGTGTCCTAAATCCAGAAAGTAGGTTGTAATTGTTTGTTTGTCGAACAGATGAATAAATATCTTTAGGGCATAGCTGGTCCTCAGATGACAAGCATGAATGGATTAATGATGTGACTGGGGGAGACGTGCTTGTTGTCTGTGCCCTCCTCCACCACTGATCACCCAGGCAGAACAAATAGTAATTAATGTGGGCGGGTTGGTGGTGGGGTTTGCCTTCCCAGCTGATTTTGGCAAGGGTGGTTTCTTTTCCTCCGTGAACCAATCAGTCCTCTTACTTATTAGACAAATATTTTCATCCTGGTGTTTAGTGTATCTAAATTTCTTAATTAGAATGCATTTCATCTATTTCATGAAAACTATTGCACAGTAAAGTTAATATCTTACATTTTTTTAATTTTTAGAGAGGCCCAAGACTTAAAATGTTTTAATTCGCACTTTAATTTCAAAAGCATTTGTTTCTCAAAATTCAGGTAATTCTTCCAAAAGAACTAGTCCAAAGAATTGTTACCATCTTTTTTTGTATTCTTCCAGTAATACTTACTCATACCTACTCTGGCAAAATTATAAGATCACCTAGGGTACCTGCATACTCTCACTTCTCTGCTGGTAATCATTTCATTTACCTGTATCCAACTTAATATTTTGTTCTATGTTGGTTTGAAGTAATTCATGTATCTCTTAGGTTAAAGGCTCCCTACACCTGGGGGGCCATCACTAAGGGTTATATTTTCAGAGGTAAAGAGAAATCATATCTAATTGTTACCATGGCAACTGCTCTGGAACAGGATTGAACACAATTTGGGTCCCATGAAAGCGGAATAGAAAGGAAGTATGCTGAAGGCTGAGTAGTACTTTCTTCAAGAATTTTAGATTCTTTGAAATAAGCTTGCCATTAAATGAAAACAATAAAATCATATTTCAAGACTAAATGCTGCTTAGATCTGTCAAATCAAAACTTTAAACCTTAGAGTTGAATACTTAGTTGTTTTACTTTGAATCTAAAAATCGAACCAGAGTACTATTACTTTAACTTGATTGGATTCATTACTCAGAACCAATCCAATTATTTCTGCCTGTAGCAAATTATAGTGCTATAAAAAAACATTTTGCGCCTCCCTTACTAGTATTGTAACTTATATTCCTATTTATCTGTGATAGTTGTAGTCCGTGATTAAGGACCCTGCTCTCCGCACCCAGGGCATCCCTCCAATGCCTGTGGTTGAGCGGTAGCCCCACGGAAAACAGCCACATGCACTTGTGTGGAACCTACTCCTGCATCATCTCCCTTCCTTCCCTCGCTGTTGAATAGCATATCCCCTCCTCAACCTCCAAATGTGCAAGAAAAGCTTATGCTGTCCTCTCCTTTGCAGCCCCCCACCCTTGTACTGAATTGCAGTGGGGTGGAAGTTAAAATGTCTTTAAGTATTATTGTTGTAAGTGAGCTTTCTAAGAGTGATAGGGTGAGCAAGCGGAATTCTTTTTCATGGAAATGCACTCATTATTTAATTGTATCACACCCTAAGGATTCTTGAATCTTTCTTTCAAAATTGGTACTTTTCAAGTTGCTGAGTATTCAGATATAAGGGGAGGAAGTGTGTGTGGGGGGAAGTAAACAGGTTAGTGATGCCACCCAATGAGAGAGGCCAGTAGGCGAGATAACAACACCTCATTTTTATTTACTTCTTATGGTCGTTTTAATTGTAGAAATTTTTGACTATTCTCTTCATTTATCTTTCTTTAAACTTCTGTTTTCGTGAGTGACATTTGGCCTTTTGAACAACAAAATAAAATTGGAAATGCTAATGTTTTGAGCCAACTAAAGGCGGAAAATAAAAATGTCACCATGGTAACAAAGCTGCTTTCTAGATGGTTTCCTAAGATATGCCTGAACTAGAAGCAGATGTCTGATTTGAGAATCTTGCCTCCTTCAATGTAAACAAATAACTTCTGGGCAGGTGTTGGAAATAATATGGAAATCCTATTAAGGGGCCCTGGGTTCCTGTCAGTCAGGAAGCCCGTGCCACAAAAGGGCTGGTTGTCACATAAAGGAGCAGAGTAAATTCTCATTAGGCTTGAGCTTTTCCCAGGAAATGATTGTCTCGGTGTGTTCTCTCTCCTGTGAATCTGAATGTAAGCTGTTGCTTCTATTGATCTATTCACTGGCTTTATTTTTCTCCTCTTCATTCCAGATCCTCCCTCTCCCAGCCAGCCTGTATTCTCCCCCTCACCCACCCCTTCCCTTTAGATTAACACTTGATCTGTGCTGCTGCTCTGAGAGTTGTGACATTTGTGATTTTAACCTCCCACCCTGGGCTGGGGGGAGGGTGGGGAGGAGGGGAAGTCAGTCTTCATCCCTGAGCCTGTTGGACAAAGAACCAGCTGATTAGGCCTCGGCCTGGGGCTGTTTGGAGCCAGCACAGAGAGCGACCGCCAGCCCTGAATACTGTTCTGTGTGTATTTACTTGGGGTTATATTTGTGTTAATTAAGCAGAAACTAAAAGCATGAAGAGACAGCACTTTGTGAACTTTCTGAAAACTTACCTAGTTGTCTTGGTAAGCCTCTAAAACTGTGTGAATCCGGTAGCCCCTGGTCACGTGAGACATTCTACATTTTAAATTTGTTAAAAGGAAATAAAATTTTAGGAAAAACGAGTTTTTTGCTTACATAGCCACACTTGCTGTGCTCAGTGGCCGCATGTGGCTGCCATCCCAGGGCAGGTATGCAGCAGTCCCATCATCCCAGAAAGTTCTGTTCCACAGGAAGAGACGGAAGCAAGCCCGGCAAGGCTTGCTGGTTCCTGCTGTTCCTTCTGGTTAAAACCGACTGGGATGTTCAAAAGCAAGGTTCCTCTCCATGCATGGAAAATAAGGGGCGTGTGCACGTTTTGGTTTTCTAGTGGCTTCTGTTCTGCTCAGAAATTGTTGATGTGGTCAGCTGCACTAATATAGTGATCTTTAAATGGTTGTAGGTCTTTTTTTCCCTAGTGGGACTGGTTGAGCAGTTTCACATGGATCTTCCCAAAATGGACCCCCAGGAGATGCATTTTAATGTTCCTAGATAGAAAGTTGAGGCAGTTTGGTGGTGGTGGTGGGAGGGTTTGAAGGCTGTGCATAACGATGCCTCTTTATAATACTCGGAAGGTTAAATGTGGATAAGCACAAAACAAGGCTTCAGAAAAGCCACACTATTATTATGCAGCATTTCTCGGACTATAGTCCCCGAGACGCACTTCATAAAGCCAATAAAGCTCGCACTGGTGGTCTCCCGTTGCCCTAGCAACGGACCATGGGGCACAGTGTATGTGAAATGCATGAACATCTGTGAATTAATCTTTTTTAGTTTGTTCTTTTCTTGGCACTGATTGGGCCACTCGGGCTTGTGCCTGTGACACTGTGTGCGGAGTGGTAATCTGGAGCAGTCCCCAGGGTCTTGCCTTAAAGTGGATGGTGGAATGGCCAGTGAAGGGAGATTTATCCTGGTAGTGCATTCGGCAGTGGAGAGATTTTGGCCTGACAGCACTCTCGGTGGGATGTTATTAGCTTACTTTCTGGTGCATGGGGACATGAATAAAAAATTTTCTAGTAAATCTGGGCATCATTGGGTTTATTGGGTTGCCCTGAAAAAGTAATCTTTGGAGAAAATTGAAATAATCACTTGTGTTTCTACCACAGTGATCAGGACTCGAAAGGTCTCTGAGTTGTCCCACGCCCTTGCCCCAGCCCCAGGTCCGGGTTCAGCCTGGGGATTATAACCAAACCATACTGGGCTATTCAAAGGGAGGCTCCTGAATTGGGTGCTTAGGCTGGCATCTGTTTTCATAGTAAAACCTCGTAGTAGCCTAGTCTGTCCTTATTTAGGAAATTTTAAACTAAGTTGGTGACATTTTTGCCCTTGGGAAAATGGAGCAAACGATGACTAATAGAAAATTAAAGAAAGAGGCATCCAGGAATAATACTTTGGTTAGATAAGTTACTCCCCCACTCCTAACAGGATTGTCTTCAGTTCCTCCGATTTCCAAACTGGCGCCCTCCCTCCAGACGGTATCGCCGAGCCACAGACTCTGTGCTCAGTTCCTCCTGTCGGTGCCAGATGCTCACTTGCGAATGGGTTTGCTCACCCTTGCCGTTTTCAATTCCCTTCTCTTTTTTCTTCCTCTCCTCTTTTTTGGTCTCCCTCCGCTCTTTCTTATGGGCCGACTCTCTTTCCTCCCTGGGGAGGAATGAAAGAGGAATATTACATATGAAGTGTCCCATGTTGGAGGTAGTCTGTGTGTTCAGGTTGTAGGGAGAATTGCTTTAATAAGTGTACTAAGCCAAAAGTCCGTGGAACATGCTAGTCCATATGTGATTTGCTTGATTGTCTTTAATACTGAGGGTCATTTGGGGTGCCTGGGTGCCTCTGCCTTCGGCTCAGGTTATGGTCTCAGGGTCCTGGGATCGAGCCCCGCATGGGGCTCTCTGCTCGGTGGGGAGCCTGCTTCTCCCTCTGTCTCTGCCTGCCTCTCTGCCTACTTGTCCTCTCTCTCCCTCTGTGTCAAACAAACAAACAAATAAATAAATAAATCTAAAAAAAAAAAGCACCAAAAAACTGAGGGTCATTTAAGTAGGATGTCAGTGTGGATGGTTTCCCTTAGATACTAAAAAGGCACAGCTGAACCTCTGAGGCTGAGCAGTTTTCCTGATTTTCTTTAGACAACTAACCCCAAGTTATTATTTTAATGGTTCCTGACTTGGAAACCTGTCGGTGTTGATACATGAACTTGAAAATTGAGCAGTGCAGCCTAAAGAAAATATTCCAAGTTGGTAGATATTGGTTTGGCAGCTGGAAGGCAAATAGGCCTGAACTGGGTCTTTGGGGGTACATGGTAAACATTAGATACAATCCCTTCCCTCAGATTGTTTTCCTATTAAAATATGGAACTGAGATGTGCTGCCTTCTGAGTAGAATACAATATATTAATGGATGGTTTCTCTTCATTTCTCTGAGCTTCCGGTTAGTCCCGAGTACTTTTAAAATGTGCATGTAAAACTAGTTTATGGTGATTGGAGGACAGCTTTTGAAGGCCGTCTTCCCAGGAAGCTGCCAGGGCAGATGTGTAAATACATGCAAACCTGGAACCTTCAGCAAACACTGACAGCAATGCCAGTGGCAACATTCTGCACACTTCCAGCCTTGATGGTGGTGCGTGCCTTTTTACTTGCATTCAGGTAGAGTTTTGTAGGAATCAGCAAAACAACTGGACAGACGTTTTATCATTGGACTTGTAGGTGTTTGAACCCCCTCAACTTGCTTTTCAGGTGGTTTCTCTGATTTAAAAAAAGTTTTCTTTTGCTGCACCCAATGAATAGCCCCATTTCAGTTCAGAAGAAATTATCTTCTTTCAAGAATCTTTTTATTTTTTTCTTCAAGAATCTTTTTTTTTTTAAGATTTTATTTCTTTATTTGACAGAGAGAAAGAGATGGCAAGTAGGCAGAGAGGCAGGCAGAGAGAGAGGGGGAAGCAGGCTCCCCGCCGAGCAGAGAGCCCTACGTGGGGCTTGCTCCTAGGACCCTGAGATCATGACCCGAGCCGAAGGCAGAGGCTTTAACCCACTGAGCCACCCAGGCGCCCCAAGAACTAAAAATTCTTAAACACTTCTGGTAAGAAGTGAGAATCCTACAGTGGTATAATAAATGGCAGTGAGTACACTGGCTATCATGAGCAGACACGAGTTTGATTCTGCTGTTTCCTTCACCTGTGTTTAACCAAGTGTGTTACAAGCAGTAATTTTATAATCTGGCTGTTTGAAGCCTGAAAAAGGAAAGCGAACACAAATAATCTAGAAGGGAAAAGGTCTGTCTCTAGTATTCAGGCATTTTATCCTTACTGTATGGACTTCCCTAATAAACAACATAATCCTTCAATTTTGTTTTTAACTTTTAATGTTTTATGTTTTTGAAGTGTTTATAGAACTAAAATCAGTACTTTCGTTCCTGTTGTGAATCATATCTTGACCTGTAAAAATACCAAAGAGTTTTTTTTTTTTTAAGATTTTATTTATTTATTTGACAGAGAGAGATCACAAGTAGGCAGAGAGGCAGAGAGAGAGAGGAGGAAGCAGGCTCCCTGCTGAGCAGAGAGCCTGATGCGGGGCTCTATCCCAGGACCCTGAGATCATGACCCAAGCCGAAGGCAGAGGCTTTAACCCACTGAGCCACCCAGGCGCCCCAATACCAAAGAGTTTTTAAGGGAGAAAATTCTCGCATGGTTTTCGGATGCATTGCAGTGGAACGTTTGTCGTAGAAGTGATCTCAAAAGATGGGGTTCCCAAAATGACATGCTAGCTTCCTGTTGGGCCTCCCCATAACATTTGTGGGGCCTGGGAAAGAGTACCAGTGGAGGCCCTTGTACTATATGTCTGATTATTTAACAGTTCTAAATCCAGTTTAAAAATACACCTTCATGATTATCTGAAAGGCAAGGACTGAATTTAAGATTCTAAGGCCCCTTGGAGTTCACTGCTGAAACCACATGGGCCCTCACTTGTGCTCTTGTAATAGATAACCCCAGCTCTCATTTCAGAGCTTTGTTGCATGCCAGTGGCTTCCCTCAGGTCCAGATATGCTCAAATCCTCAGCTTAGTCTACCCTTGGGGGGCTCCAGAAAGACTTGGGTAAACCTTGTGTCCTCATGGAATTCCGTCGGGAATGCAGGGTCCTGGTGCCCACCCAGCTCAGGGCCTAGAGGCAGAGAGTGTGTGGGGCCATGTTCCTTCGGTCCTGAGGGAGGAGGGATTCAACTGGATGGGGGCCCAGACCCCAGTCAGGGTTCCCTCTTGCTAGGTTGTCCGGTTTATGTATGACTTCACAAGCCATACATTTAAGAGGAAAGAAAGGAAAGTGGGGATTTGGAATGGTTACATCCCAGAGTAATTCTTCATTAAATAAACGTCAATCGTTTTATCCAAATTAGGCCAGGGCATTGATGTTCTAAAATACAGTTTTTTAGGAACAGGTGCTTCTAAACTATGCTTTGTAGCTCATTAATACAATTCTAATTATGCTTTTAAAATGCTCCATTGAAAATCATAAATGCATATTATACCCGCCAGCAGTGGTCATGAAGGGCGGAGGGGGAACTTTTAAAGTTGAACAAGGTGAAAGTGGAGCGCCACGGTTGGTCATGGGTTGGCCTGAATGGCTGAGTAAGTGGCTGTCTGCTCGGCCCCACCCCCAGTCTGGGCCATTGTGAAGCTTAGGCCTGTAGTGACAATGCCAGGCAAGGTTAGACCCAGAAGGATTAGTTGTAAAGACTTGGCTTTCTTAGACTAGAGATTATCACCGGGAGCTAACTCGGGTTGTGATTTCTGTTTTCATCCGCTTTTGTTCCTTTATGTGTTTCTGCAGTTGGACAGCTGGAAAGTGCCGTAGGAATATTTGAAGAGCCCTGTTCAGTAGTTTACGTGGAAAGTCATTGAATAATTCACATAACAAATGATTAGACAAGCACTTGTCCATCTAACTGAATTATTCTACATGTTTGCTGAAGCAGCAAAGGAGGAGCACAGCGTTTCTTCCTCCAGAGGGTATACAGTGGCCATATTGACCCATCTAGTTATTGGGTTTCAGCCTTTTGTTGACATTGTTGTAAATGAAAGCAGCCCGGAAGAGCTTTGGAGCAGCTGGGCTGGATAATTGTGAAGGATTCATGCTTGTTGCTGTTACCCCCAGTGTTTGCAGTGGGTTGTTTGCTTTGACTTTTGTTGAACTGTTGACAAAAGCATTAGATACAAATGGGAACAAATAAAGTGGTGAGATGCCAGGAGGGCTTGGCAGGAGTAGAGGTTTTCATTCCGACTTAAATGGGGGCTGTCGGGGCTGTCGGAACTTATCTAGATGCGAAATGGAAGGTGTAGTGTGTGTGTGTGTGTGTGTGTGTGTGTGGTTTTCTTTTCAGATCCCAAACTGGGAAATTGTTAGCTGTTTATGTACCTTGGCTCACAGAGGTGAGAGATTTGAGGAGGCCGCCATGTCTTAACAACCTTTAAAAAGCCACACTAGACTTCTGCTCTTCAGATGTTTTGCTGGTCAGGAATGCTATAACACAAATAGTCAGTTTCTGGATTTCCCCCTTCCCAACTTTGGTGAGGGGAATGACATTTTTAATACTGGAAGTATTTTGGATTGGGGAGATGACAGACATGACATTGAGGTAGAGAGGATTAAGAAAAACAGTATATGCTAAAATAGTATAGCTAGCAAAATGGAAGTCATTTACTGGAACGCTTTTAATTTGGCTTAAACAAAATACTCTTTTGTATATTCAAATGGGGAGTAGCTCAGCTGTTGTGAAGCCAGAAAATTAATGGTATTTTGAGTGAAATAGCAAAAGCATGTCAACAACATAGCTGCCGATGATAATGCTGGCATTTTATTCATGAGGAATTATCAATGCAGGTTACTGGACAACATAGTGTGACTGAAAATGATTGAGTGTTGGAGAAGCCGCTGTCCTTCTGCTCGGTGATTTCATTTTGCATTTGGTCTTCCTGGGGCTTCATTTGTACATGTATTTTCCCTGTCACAACCCAAAATATAAAGTCTTTATATTATATATGGATTATATGCATATTTCTCCCTTTAAAATATCTGAACGTGATTGTTCCCTTTGAGTGTGACTCGAAAGCTGGGGAGTGTTTTCGGTGCCCAGCTGGTCAGTGGAGGTGGTGGGTGTGCCCGGGAGAAATGTTCCTCTAAAGAATTGACTAGAATAAGTCTATGGGACTTGTCTAAAGGCACCAACCAACAAACCTGACCACCGTGCAGTTGATGATGGCAAGTAGAAGATTTGGAATACTTCGTGAGGCCGGAGAAATGTTTATGAAACTTGAGCAAGGATAGACAGACTATTGAGGAAGTCAAAATGCCGTCTGGGGCAGTGCATTTCAGTGCTATGATTAGTTGAAAGGTTTACTAAAAATGTATGTGAGTGGTCAGAAAAATTGAGCCGTGCCTTTGTGTGTTTGGTCTTTAATTTCAGTTCGAAGCACTTTGGGCACCTTCATTAAGACCTCCTTTGGTCACTTCTGTTTCACCCACCGTTGGGTCAAGGAGGCTGGTGCTTCCTCTTCTGTGTTCTGTTTTCCCTTTGGATTTCCCTCCCCTGCTAGTGACAAAAACAATGGGTGGTACCTTTGTGTAGTTGTTCTTCGGTTCCAGTGCCTCATGTGACCGACTCTTAAAGGATTATTATAGTGGGAAAGAATGGAAATTTACTGCGTTTATGCTCGCAGCGGGAATGTTTGATTGTTTTGCTTTTTGCGCCACCTGTAGTCCTAGAGACTGGTAATCATTTGAGCAGTGGAAGTGACTTTATGAGTAAAAAGAAATGGTGGTATGCATCACGTGACAGTGCTCTGCAGTTTGCCAAAAAGAACTGCAAGATGAATGCTCTCCAGGCTTCAACTCGTAGGTGATGTTTTGCTGACTTCAGTATCAGGTGATTGAGTGCAGGGACGTAGATGTGAAGTTCGTGAGAAAGAAATCCCTGAGGGACTGATACGGAGTGGGAATAGGTGCGTCCAGGGGACTGAGCAGTTGACGCCTCTCACAGAAGTTAGTCCTCAAGGGAGGAGGCGGGGATGTCATATAGGTTAGAAAACTTGAAAAGACAAGGCAAGAAGTTGGTCATTAACAAGCTGGAAGAAGAAAAGAGAGAGTCCTAGGTTCCACAGACTTGACTCAGCATGACTCCAAAATTATAACAGACCTGGGCAAAAACGCAATAAAAGGCTTACTGGCCAAAGGAGTGAGTTCAAGAGAAATTAACTTAGGCCGAGACAGATGGATAGGCCCGCTGCGCCTCTCAGACAGTGGCAGGGGCCACGGGCGTATGAGTTTTTGGCAGAGACCCATTTCACAGACTAGCCCTGCCTTGGTTTTCCCTCCTCCTCCTCCTCCTCCTCCTTCTTTCCCACCCCTCAGTCATGTCTGCTGTCCTCTTAAAGCTGAAATAACATCCTCATAAAGTGTGACTCAAGGTGGCTCTTTGTACACTGTTTGAACCACATTTCTTCATATTGGGAAGCTGGTGTATGTTGGGACCTGTCCACATCTGTGCGTGTGACACGCCGTGACCTCTATAACCAGCCTGCAGGTGAAAAGCAGTGCTGAGGATATTGGTTAGAAACTTAGGCTCTGGGATTAGAGGGCCTGGGTTCACACACTGCCCTCTGCCATTTACCAACCTCATGGCTTTGGGCAACCTCCTTCTCTCTGTCCTAGTTACAGTAATGGGGCCCGGGGGTGGGGAGGTGGTGAAGGTAAACGTTCAGGGGTGCCTAACACTTAGTAGGTGCCACGTGAATCTTACTGTTAATATTTTTTTAGTGCACAATATGGATAATTTGAAAATAACTTGGTTTCATTTATTCTTTTGGGATTTAATATTTAAATCAACTTGCATTCCACAAGCAAACACCAGACTGACAGCAGAAAGCAGCAAACTAGAAAGAAATGTGTTAGGCTCTGGGGGAAATTATTCTGGGATTAAAATTTTGCTGCAGAAAATCTACAAAATGGATCTTGTACGTGCAGATGGTTGAGAATTAACTTTAGCTGATCTGAGCACATACTTAATTCCAAAGGGGATTTCATGTTTCGGGATAGTTCAACCTCAGCTGAGAGCGTGACTTTTATGTATTTTGCAGCAAAAACCACTTGCCACTCATAATAGATGAAATTGGAGACCAAACTGGGAGAACCTTGTGGGTTCCTGTCAGTCTGAATCCTCATTTGAAAAGACATTCCCCTGCTGGGCCTGCGCAGCGTGCTGCTGCTGGGAGCACCATCCACAGCCTTCCACTGGCCTCAGACCAGCCTCGGCCCCGCTGAAGGAGTGGCCCGTGGCCGCGGTCCCGCAGTTTACCTTGCATTCTGTAGAGAGCCTCTTTTATTTTCATGTCAGATTATCTGTAAAATGGACTTCTCCCTCCAGTGCTGTAAACCGTAACAATTCCGGCGTTCCTCTAATTGTGTGGGGAGAGGGAGTATACCCAATAGATGCTTGTCGAGCAGGAGAGACTCTTGCTGCTTTTCATTATTTTACTACTCATACACCTAATACCTGTCAATAAGGTTGGCTGCATGGGGAAGGAACACACATCCCTGCACTATAATACTGATTTATTTGCAGCTTCTTTTCTTCAGGCTGAGTTAACAGAGCAATCTCACGAGGTCACAAATGTCAGTCTTGGTCTGGGCTTGGCAGGGGTGCATCTGAGGGGGAAAAGGATGTTTGCAGCATCTGGGGTGCCGGGGGATGACGGCAGGCCTGGGTTGCAGCAGGGGAGGCTCGGGACTGCCACCACCCCTATTCGAGAGGAGCTCTCCTAAAGGTGAATGTCAAGAAGGCCAAAGTTCAGTGTGCTACCCAGTTTCTGTGTCTTCAAGCAGAGATTAGATTCACCTCAGTTTCTCTAGAATGTCAATCTAGAAGATTGCATATGGCCTGTGCTTTTCAGGCCGTTGAAACAATATTTACCTTCTTTTGCTTATCTTTTGGTGTGTACCCTTCCAGGAATGCGTGCTCTGTTCTACTACGTCACTGTCTTCCAGAGCTTACAAAAATGAGAGACCCCTCCCATTGTGGGGAGAGGGCACTAGGATGTGAATTCAGATTACTCAGAGAGCCATACCAGGATTCAAGCAACTTCTGTATTTTCTTAATAGGAGTGACAAAAAGGCCAGAATTCTGGAGAGCAGGAGAACACCTGGGCACTGGGTGGTACCTGCCCTTATGGGGAGGGCTTTGGCATAGCCAGGTCTCCCACGGGGGATGGGCAATGAGGGACACCCAAGCAGGTGGGATTTCGGTTTCCCCACAGGGGCCACGGCCAGTCTCACAAAGCTTTAGAAGGTACCTTTCAAATGACTCTTTGAGAAGAGAATTACCTCACCTGGATGGTTAGAGCCGTCTTCTTGGCTAATCTGTTTTCTGTGGGACAGATGACTCGGAAACGATCAGGCCATATCTGAGGGCAGCCCATTCTTACCACTCACCAAACCTTTGTTTTTAGGAAAGTCGTATCTCCACAAAGGCTCAAGAATCCTTGGTGAGATCAACTGTACTTGAAAATTCTTGAGTCTTTTTACTTTCTCCTACCTGAAATGCCATTTTTGAGTGCTTATTAGCTCAGGTTTGAAATTTGATTAAGAGGGATTCACATTGCTCTGGTTATCGAAACTGAACAGCAACTGTGTTTCTTTGTAGAGATTTATTTTATTTAAAAGATAAGGAAAAGGAATATACGCTAGCTCAACCCTGCAAAGAAGGACTCGATTAAGTGGAAACTTTCTACAGCCACAATTAGACTTCTGTTACAGAAACAAGTGCAAGGGAGGCCAGGTGGGGAGTAGAACACTCTCAGCCCAGGGACTCAATTAAAAATGCTTTAAAAATGTAATTCCAATCAATTTGGATAGTCTTAGAACATTGCAAGATGTGTGAAAACATGCTTTAAATGCCAGCAACCACTGAAAAGGGCACGGTTTCAGAAACCCTGCTATAAATTATGTGCCTTTGGCTTTCAGAAATGCGCAGGATATATCACTGCGATATTCAGAATAAATATCAGAGAGAATTGTACAATCTTTGAATCCAAGAAGGAATGAAATTTTTAAAAAGCTAGTTTTGTTTGGGCTGAGATCCTGAAATTTTTTTTATGGTTGTCACAACATTTGTTTGGGGAGATGTACAAATCAAATCTGATTATAACAAATATTATTACAATGAAAATATCCCTATCACCAAACAATTTCTAGACCCCAATCAGTAGTCCACTTACTTAAAACAATACTGAATATAACCCAGTTCCATTAAGGCAAAATAATGTGGGTTAGTCGCAGAGGTTTTTCTTCATGATATACCTCCTGGAATCCACATATGTGAATTGGCAGTAAGTGATTTCAAAAATGTTTGTTTACCTTGGGAATATAGTGTATGATTTTTTTTTAAAGTGTAGTTTTCCTTTCAGATAATTCTGTGTATAGGTCCATATCAAAGCACTCGCATTTGTGGGAGGATTCCACCCCAAATCAAATGTTTCTGATTCTCTACTTTGCATATTTTAGTTTTTTATTTTTATATCTAGAAAATTTTTCATGTATAACTTTCCCCTAAAAAAAATTAAAGTTGCAGTGTAATTCCCAGTTTACTCATTGTCAGCCACCAAAACCACAGGCTGCAACTTGCTCAAATGTAGTAAATGTGAAACGAAACATAGGCTCAAAATACAGTTCTAGTGAGTGGTCATTGACACACGTGAGTAGTTTTTGCCTCTGAGCCCTGGTGGCAGTTGCTTCCAACCTGGCTGTGTATGTTTTTCCTTAGAGGGATGGCTTTGTGGACCAAGCGGTTCTGGTTGGTGGCTCTTGCCTCTGGCTGTCCCTGGGCCCATCGCCCTAGAATCTGCCTCTTAATTGCCCACACCTTCGCTAGTCCCTTCATATGACACATGCCTCAGGCTTCCCTTCCTCTTGTGGGAGGTGACCTGTTGCCTTCCTCGGTGTTTATGAAAATTGCCAGAAGGCTGCTCGGTATAGAGTAAGGAAGCACAGGCTTTGTAGCCACTGTCATTGGTTCTGAAAACAACTCTGCCACCTGCTAGCTTTGTGATCTTTGGATAATAATAATAATAGTCAGCTCTGAGGGTGTGTTTAGTTTGCACTGGCTAGGTCTTCCCTTGCAGCTGTCCTTTGGTTTAGTCATAACAGGCTGAAGAAAGTGGGACACAGAGACTAAGAAGACTTACCCACGGTCACCTGGCACATAATCTATCCAATGAGCTGACTAGAAAAACCAGGTTAGTCTGCAGAGCACATCCTGTCCATCTCCACACGAGGGTCAGTTTGAATCTCACCTGGGCGGGCATACCTTACTGGGTGTAGGATTTTAAGCGTGAAGATTAGAGACGTGTATGGGGACACCTGGCAAAATGCCTGCCGCTTAGAAAGACAACTGTGATAGTATCTGAGCTTTCTTCATTTCTCGTCTATCAAATGCACAAAAATCCAAAGCAAATAGATGCTGATTTTGTGGACCTGTAATAAGGCTGTTGTGATGTGTTCCCTCGTGTGGCTTACCTAGCACATGTCCTTACGAGTGTATGCTCTTCACTAGGGGAAGGCATGAGTTTTTAAATAATGGTGATTTTAGGCCATTTTTGTTTCTCAGCACTTTGGAATGTTAAAACACAGTCGTGTGTGTGTTTTTCTGTGAAGTTTCTCATATCCAGCAGATGTAGCCTCCTCCTCTTACAGCTCAGAATCTGTTATCTGAATAATTGAAATTTATGCAGATGAAAAATCAGAGTTTCACTGGTAGCCTCATCTGCTTATTGGAGATAAATAAAAATACTCTTACAGTCACAGAATTCCCTAGTTTAGGTTTAATAGTTTGTTGTCCTTTTTCTTTCATGGAGAAGCAGTAGTTTTTCTTTCTTTTTCTCTTTTTCTTTCTTTCTCTTTCTTTCTTTCTTTCTTTCTTTCTCTCTCTCTCTCTCTCTCTCTCTCTCTCTTCTTTCTAAAGATTTTATTTATTTGACAGAGAGAGAGAGATCACAAGTAAGCAGAGAGGCAGGCAGAGAGAGAGAAGGGGAAGCAGGCTCCCAGTCAAGCAGAGAGCCCGATGTGGGGCTCAATCCCAGGACCCCGAGATTATGACCTGAAGAGAAGGCAGAGGCTTTAACCCACTGAGCCACCCAGGCACTCCTCTTTTTTTTTTTTTAAATAACTACTATTTAGTAATACTTTCTGACTTAAGTGTCTGCAATAATTTGTAATTTTTTTTTTTAGGATTTTATTTATTTATTTGACAGCAAGAGAGAGAACACAAGCAGGGGGAGTGGGAGAGGGAGAAGCAGGTTTCCCATTGAGTAGGGAGCCCAGTGCAGGGCTTGATCCCAGGGCCCTGGGATCATGACCTGAGCTGAAGGCAGATGCCCAATGACTGAACCACCCAGGCATCCCAGTAATTCATAATTTTTAAATCATTTATGCTTGCTTTTAGTCCTTAATGAACAAATGCTCATATTTTCAGTGTTCTGGCTATAATTTTTATCAGCTGACTTTTGGAGATTTATGACAAGGATTGAGGAGAGACCACTTGAATTTCCTAACTTAGAAGCCCCTTTGGACTATTCTGAGTTTTCCTTTCCAGGCCATTCCTTCCCTCTGTTGCTGCCCCTCATTCTTCCAAAAAAGGATGACTTTGGTACCTTGGAACAGAAAAGATGGGTTAGTTGGGTAGGAGTCACAGAGAAGTGAATGCTTGATTGCAGTGCTGTATGAATTTGTTGAGGATAAAATGAAGAATTAAGTTGGGGGCTACAAATGATGGTTATTTTTATTTTCAGAATGCAAAACTGGGGCCCCTGGCTTGACAAGAGCATTTTTGTGCCAATCTGTGAATCCGTTAGGAACGAATTAAGAGATAGAAATGGAATATCACTTATTCTACATTCATTTAAAGTGAAAATAAAGTGTGATATCAGGCTATCCTGGCAATCCACAATGGATACTCATTAGCAGATATTTATGACTGGGGGCTTTAATCATTTTCAGGATCCCTCTCTTGTTCCTTATAAGCACTCTCCATGCCACCCTGATTAGTCATTCTGCTTCTTCTTTAAACACAACTCTCAGCTTTACATTAGGGAGCTGAAGTGAGTAGAGGGAGATGTGCCTTAGAATCCTCAACCAGCCACTTTGATCTGATCGGGTCACAGGCATCTCGTAAGTGCTTAAAGCGGGGCTACCATGGTAGAGTGGCAGTAACAAAATGCTATTTTATGCTATTTTAGTCAACTGCCATATTTGATAGTCTGTTAATTGCCACTGATGTTCGTTTTAGATACTAATTAATGGAATTCTTCACTGTTTTTGCTCCCCAAGGTCTTTCCAACAAAGGGTACAACAGATAAAGTAAATAAATTACTGCTTTTGTTACTACTGCAACTATTTTGATCCAGTAGTCTAACTCATTGAGGGTACTTTTAAAAATAAAATATGGGGGCGCCTGGGTGGCTCAGTGGGTTAATGCCTCTGCCTTCATATCTCAGGGTCCTGGGATCGAGCCCCACGTCGTCGGACACTCTGCTCGGTGGAGAGCCTGCTTCCCCCTCTCTCTCTGCCTGCCTCTCTGCCTACTTGTAAATAAATAAATAAAATATTTTAAAAAAAGGGCGCGTCGGTAGCTCAGTTGGTTGAACAACTGCCTTTGGCTCAGGTCATGATCCTTGAGTTCCCGGGATCGAGTCCCACATCGGGCTCCCAGCTCCACAGGGAGTCTGCTTCTTCCTCTGACCTTCTCTCCTCTCATGCTCTCTCTCACTTTCTCTGTCTCTCAAATAAATAAAATAAATAAACTGCTAAATTAAAAAAAATATATTTAAAAAAAATAAAAATAAATTATGTAGAGGGGCACCTGGTGGATCACTCGGTTAAGCATCTGCCTTCAGCTCAGGCTCAGGTCTTGATCACAGGGTCCTGGAATGGAGCTCAGGGCTCCCTGCTCAGCGAGGAGTCTGCTTCTCCCTCTCCCTCCCTCTCCCTTTGCCCCTACCTCTGCTTGCATACGTGCGTGCCCTCTCTCAAATAAATAAAATCTTAAAAAAAAAAAAAAAAGTAGAAGAAAAGCCAACTGTTGCTACAGTAGAATGAGCCCTGGACTGGGAGTCAGGGAATCAGCTCTGTACATGACCTTGGGTGTGCCCGCTTTTCTCCCTCAACCTCAGTTTTCCCACCAGATTGCGTGACTGCTCGGGTTCTTCAGAACCTAGGACTTACGGTGTATTATATGATAAATATAATGAAGTGTTGTGAAGTTTGTTTAATATTTGAGAGTATTTTGATGACTCAGTATTTAATAGCAGTAGTTTATTGTGCAAAAGCCCGTTTATTAGTGGGTCATGTGCTTTTTGTGCCTTATCTCATTTTAGGGTGTCCTTTCTTTTTCCGTCAAGATGTTAATTTTAATTATGTATAAGTACTAGACCACAATAACAGCAGGGACAAGATGACATGGTAGTCACTTCAAAAAAATTTTTTAAGTTGATAATCACAGGTCCTGATAACCTGATTTCTTCCTTAAGCTTTTTGTAAGACACTTCTGTATTTTGAATTTACATATAACCAGTGCCAGATTTAACGTTTTATTTATTTTCTTTTCTGGAAATAAACTTACACCGAGCTTGTACTCTCCCCCAACTTTTAAGATTCGGCATCCTCACAATGAAACTCCTTCTGAATTTTGTAAGCTTGTCACTAAGTTCACCTCTGTATTAATGTAGCCTAATGGTAGGCACTCTTTTGCCTATGGAATCAGAAGTGAGCAGTGTAAGACATTTTACATTTCCCAAATTCAGAAACTGCAGGAGGAAGGTTAATGAAAGATTGACCTTATCAGGTACTCTTAGTAAAACTTCTTTCTTCTGTTTTGAATGACTGTTTGTATATAAAAGTGCGTATCAGATCAGAAGCTTGGGAGGAGAACAAGTAGTGAGTGGGATGCAATTGCTGCAGAAGTTCAGAGAGTATTTTGTATTGTATTAAGTCCTCAGGTTTGTTAGAGAAATTAGCAGGAAATGTTAACTATGAGATACATGGAATGAGGCAGAAAAGAAATTGAGCGCAGCCTTATCGAGAATACAGGATGAGCTTCATCCAGTTCTGTGTGTGGACCTGCCTCTTCGAGAATTAGAAACTTTGTTGCTTTGTAATCTTGACCCTGTGAGCCTAATGTAATACAGCCAGAAGTAATGTGTAGGCTTTCATCTGTATGTATTGTCTGAGGTAAACATCCTTGTTTATCAGCAGAATCCCATTACTTGAATCAGAAACTGCATGCAGCCCTCATTCTATCCTAGCTTCCCCTCATATGTTTATAGGACCTCAGACAAATCCCGTCACTTGCTTTTACTTAAGTATTAAAACCAAAGTGTTTGGACAGGAGCTTTAAGTTTGTTGTCTACATTTAAAGAAATCAGATTCACTCTGGGGAAGGTAATGTATTGATGCATTAGAAAGAATCTTAGAAATACTCTATGTACTGTGGTGAAAAGGACTCTTCCTCTGCCAGTTCAGTGAACACTACAGTTTGTTTTTCATGTTTAAGTGTACAAATTACAAATGAAAATCACTTTCATAGATTTGTTAGGTTTTGACACAGGACTTGTTTCCTACAGGGTGCTATAGCAGAAGCAAAGGTCATTTGGGCCCAGGCTCTTTCCTCATAGAGTGACAGGGACATACATACTGAGAAGGTCATAAAATCTCTAGCTTTCATATTATTGGTTGTTGGAACGTGTTTTCTTGGGAATTGGAGACATAATATCCACATTCAGTGGCCCTCTTCTAAAAGCATACTACGTTTCTGGCCACATAGCCACAGGTATTTAGTGATTCGATGGATAATTTACTGAGAAAGCTATATACTTCCCTTACCTATCTCTTAGGGAGTATTTTATGTACTTTTGTAATCTGATTTCTAATGACTTTTGGACATGCAAGAAAATGTTGATTAATCAAGAGTAAAATCTCGATTAGCTTGAATTCACCTTACTTGAATCTCAGGTAACCCTGTTGCCTTTGTAAAGATCTCGTGCCATAAAGAAGGCCACCCTGGTGCAGTGTAAGTTGAGAGTTGCTTAGAGTTTGGACCTGAAATGGCCCTATTCTGTGGTTTTCTTAAGTTAAAGCTTTATTCGAAAAGAAAGAGAAAGAGAAAATAAGTTTCACAGACACTTCTGAGACTGGACCTGCCTAGTCTTACTAGTCATCTACTACCTTAACTGCTGCAGTTGGTACCCACTACCCTGACATCCAGAGAGCTCTGAAAGCAAAGTGTGTGTTTGCATCTCATTTGGTAACAAAACTGAATTGACTCTAGAAATATGAATGTTTGGCTCTGGGCTGTTATCCCAAAGCAAGTACAGTAAGCGTATCTTACTCCAAAATACTGAGTGTGTAAAGCACATCTGGCTCCGAAGGCTTTCCTGACATGCAGCCTCTAAGTGCAGCCTTAGAACTTGTGTGCTTATCTTATCTCTAACTTTTCCATGGACAAAATGCTTTCAGGGCAAAGACCTTGTCCTTTCCGGCTTCGAACATTCCTGTATTGCTGTCAGGGTGCCCCTGTCACCCTGTCACGTAGTCCTTTCTTTGTTACACTCTTGAATAAATCAGTGGAGGGAGGGAACGGCGTTCAGCCGACTCAGCCCATTCTCCTTCCGAGTCAGCCCCCAGTTTCTTGTCCAGTGTCCCAGGCATAGTGAGCTAAGCCATAAAACTGGGTTGACAGATAACTGAAGTTCTTAAGATGACAACTTACGACCTTTCCCTTGCATTTAAAATAATGAAAATCAAAACGCTCAGGCCTCTTAGAGTAGTGAGCGAGCCAGGTGGTGTGGCAGATCACAGCATGCAGACCCCGTCCCTCCTCTCTCAGGAGCTGTTGGGTGCCCCCTGAAGAGAGAATACTGGAAACTTGATAGGATTGTTGTGGCGACATGCTTTAGAGTTTGAGAAAAACTTTGGAATATACCACATTCTCTTGAAGTTATATAGATGGGGGGCAGGCAGACTGTGGCCAGATTCACTTTCTTTCTTTTCTTTCTCTTTTCCTTTTCTTTTTCTATGGCCCGTGGACTAAGACTGGTTTTTATATTTTTAAAAGGTTGTAAACAAATAAAGAATACTCAACAGAGACCTTATGTGGTCCACAAAGCCTAAAATGATTACCAGCAAGCCTTTTACAAAAGAAGTTGGCCAACCTTTGATACAAACCATTAATTTAATTCCCAGCCTAATTTCCTGTCTTTTGGATGAATCCTTTCCTTCTTTGTGCCTATGCTTTTTTTGTGTTCAGGGGTCCCCCGATTCCATGGTCATTCTTCTGAGGGCTTAGGTGATACTTTAGGTGTGAAATGATAACTCTAAAAAGGTGCTTTTTGTTCCCTTTTTAAAATGTCCTCAGGAGGAAATTTAAATGAAGATGAGATGTAGAACTAAGTGGAGCATAAACATGAAGTTAAGAGTTGTTTTAATATTCAGTTGTGGAGAGAACCAATTATAGGGCTTCCACAACACCTGTCCTGACTAGTTTTATGGAGGTATCATTACTCTGATCCCTTTATCTTCAACATTCCTTTGATTCACCAAATTGTGTGCATCATTTGAATACTGAGAACTATTTTAAAAATACTGACTTGGAAAAATAATCTATTGCTTTTTAAAGAAATGATACTTTAATTCATGTCTAACTTATGTAATCCTGGAATATCAGTGTAGTTTAGGATTTATACTGGGAGCTAGTCTGTTTTTTCTAAGTTCAGTTATATCAATATCGTTTTTTTGTATCTTGCGTTTTTACTCCATGAATTGATCAGGTGTGAGTAATCTCACTGACCTTGTCATATTTTCCTGACTTCATGTCAGGGTCTTAGTGAAAATCAGCTCAAGTCTAGAGTCAGAATCCCTGTATTTCTTTACTAGCTTTACTTCTCTCTACCTCAAGCAGTCCCTTAATCTCTAACTAGAGTTCTGTTTGCTCATCACTAACATGGTGGTGATAATACTATCCCAACAAAGTTTTGGAGAGGGCAAACAGGATGATAGATATGGAAATGATTTGAAAATTACAGAGTGATTTTCAAATGTCCGTTGGTATTAGTGAAGCAATAATGAATCTATGAGAGTTTACCATTTATACTTATGTTGATTCATTTCTTAAGGTATTAGAAGTGGTAGAGCTGAGAAGTAGAAAGGAATGAGCTTGCTTCTTAATTGGCTTTATTTTCATCTACTCTTTATAGCTTAATTCAGAAGGGAAAGGGGCATATTTTCTTATGGTGCTTATACTTAATTAAATGGTAATGTCAGTTAGCAATCGTGTAATAGTCTCCTAAAACTGGGTGGTATAAAATGAAAACTGTATGTTATATCTCTATTTTTTAAGATTTTATTTAGTTGAGAGAGCGCATGAGAGAGAGCGAGAGCACAAGCAGGGAGGAGGAGCGGAGGAAGAAGCAGACTCCCCACCGAGCCGGGAGCTCGATGCAGTGTGCAGTCCCAGGACCATGGGATCATGACCTGAGCTGAAGGCAGACACTAAACTGACTGAGCTACCCAGGCGTCCATGTTCTATCTCTTTAGTCTCTGTATTAGCTGTGGGAAAAGTCCTTCTACCTGGGCTAGGCTAATCTTGTCTGAAGTCACGTGGGTGGTCTAGAATGTCTTCAGCTGAGATGATCTGGCTCTCCCCCATGTATGTCTTGTAGCCACCCAGCAGGCTAGCCAAGGGCTTGTTTTTTGTTGTTTTTTGTTTTTTTTTTTTTTTTGCAGTGGCAGAGTTTAGGTGAGCCTTTGATATTGAACTCTTGGCCAAAGCAATTCACACGACCAAGTCTAGCAATCAGTGTGGGCAAGCACTACCAAACGGGGCTACAGGGAGGTCCGAACAACTGTGGCCGCTGTTGCAGTCAGTCTTCACAGTGGTCTTAGCAGTAAAGGAAGATCTTCCCAAGTGGGAACCAGAGGAGAGCCTGGAATGTGAGGCAGGGTAGTCCTGTGTTCTTGTGAACAGCTTACATAATTTCAGTGCTTACACACTCCCAGTCCTCATCGCTGTACTAGAACCTTGGCAGCTTCACACTCCGACTGCTTCACAAGAAATAGCCCACGCCCAAACATGCACCTCGTGTGTTTTAAATAATACAAAGAATATTGTTTCCAAGACAACTTTGAGGAAATGTCAGCTTTCTCTAGGTTCTAAACCCACATAAGAAGCATTGTTATCCTCATCCCTGCTGGGTAATTTGTATACTGCAGTAGTTTGTTTGGAAACATGCCTGTTGGTCTTTAAAATATGCTTAATGCTAGATTAGAGAACAGATTTTTTTTTTTCTGTTTATGCAAGCTCATTTCTAAAGCATTTAAAATAAAGAGCTTGGGCATGTATGGTATTTAAAAACCCTTCACATGATGTTTTTAAAACAGATCAATTTCAGCATTAAAATGTTAGGAATTCAGCCAAGGAAAATCCAACTTGGATTGTATAGCTGTAATGATAATGTATTATAACCATCTTCTTTGAAAGTGATTGTACCAGCAGAGTTGAACCTGGTGAATTACATAATTTAAGAGTGTTTGCCAGAACACTGTTGTAGGGTATTATTCAAGCCCTTCCTAAACAAAAGTAAAATGAAAGATGGATTTTATTATGAGGTACTTAAATCACAAGAATCGTTGTCACAAAAAAATCTAAAGATAACTCATTTGAATTGAACAGAAGGTCATATGTCTGAACGTCAGTTATCACACTAACTACTTGGCAGAATATTAGGATGCGAGAGAGCATGATTTCTGGTTTTTTAGCTTCTTTGGCTTGAATTAAAAATGAGTTTGCTCATTACTTACCCAAAAAGTATTTTCAAGTCCAAAGTTATCTCAGAGATTGAGACTTTATTGATTTGAAATATTGGCTTCCAAGTCATTAGGAAGTTTATACATCAGTCACATTATTTAGGCATATCATTAATCCTTAAAAATTATTTTTTTTTAGATTTTATTTATTTGACAGAGAGAAAGAGAACACGAGTAGGCAGAGAGGCAGGCAGAGGGAGAGGGGGAAGCAGGCTCCCCGCTGAACAGAGAGTCCGATGCGGGGCTCGATCCCAGGACCCTGAGATCATGACCTGAGCTGAAGGCAGAGGCTTTAACCCACTGCACCACCCAGGCGCTCCTAAAAAAAATTATTTTTAAAGGAAAAAGCTCATATATTCTTGGTTCACCATCAGCCCAATAGCCCTTTGTCTCAAAGGACCGTACACTGCACGATGATACTTTTGTGGATCCATCACATCATATCTGCTGCTGCCGTCGTCGCTCATTCAATATCTTGAGTCAGAGAATGTTTTGGAAAGTTAGGTTCATTATTTTGCAATATAAATATTGTTCCTTTGGAGGAGTGCTGCAGGTTAAATTCCTTAGTACTTTCAGTGATGGAGATGAGGCAGGACTCTGAAAGAAGTATGAAGGGGGTGGAGAAACATTTGTTTTAAAAGCCAGTGCCTCTGCCTTGACACTGAGACCACATGGATATGTTAGAAAGTCATCTAGACAGAATAGTTCTCGAGATACGTCAGTGACAATGTCATGTCACTGTTGTGGGGGATGGGGACAGGGAAGTACATGAAGTGGGCCAGAAGAGGGCCACGTGAAGACAGGCAGAGATTGGAGCTGTGCCGCCACACACCAAGCAGTGCCAAGGATTGCCAGCAACCACCAGAAGTTGGAGAGGCAAGGAAGGATTCTTCCTTCAGGGCTTCAGCGGAAGCATGGTCCTCCTAACACCTTGGGCACGACTTCTAGCTTCCCAAGCTGTGAGAGAACACATTTCTGGTGTTGTGAGCCACCTGGTTTGCGAGAATTTGTACCGCAGCCCTGGGAAACCAATGGAGCTCCCAAGAGTTAAGTTTATCTGCCGGTTTTGTTCCATCACTCAATGTGGCAGTTGCTGTACGATGCTAACTACAGTGAGCATCTCCATACAATAAGGTACAAAACTTGACCTTGTTAAATGCTCTTAAAATGTTGCTCTTCGGTCAGGAGCCAAGTTCAGGCACTGTAGTTAGGCTGTGGGGATACAGTGGTGAAAAAGACAAATGTCTGCCCTCATGGAGCTCGCAGTTCATTGGGAAGAGAAACATTCACGATATGATTAAGAATTCTGACAAAATTGCCTCTGGTTTTTATGGAGCCTGCATTCTTGTTCTCTCTCTCTCTTTTTTTTTTTTTTTTTTTTTTTGTCATTGTTTAGAATCCTAATCGACCTTTGGATGCAGCCTCAGGTGATGGGACAAGGTGTTGTGCTTGTCGTTCTCTTGAGAGTTGGTCTGGCCACAGAGACTTGTAGCGTCCACAGTCTTGAGCCCACATCTTCGGCGGTCCTGTGTAGTGGCCCTGCTGAGGCCACGTTTTCTCTCATGTTGCCATCTTCCTTCAGAAAAATAAAGTGGAGACTACACAGCTTTTTCTTTTCTAGAGTTTTTCTTTTTTAATACACGTTTTAATGTCCTTTTCATCTTTTGTATTTATATAATTTTAAGTTTTCACTTCATACCTGTTTCAGAGCAGATTTGAGCCCAGATCTGTCAGATCTAATGAAGCAAGCCCTCTTGACTTCTTTTGTGTCCTCTTTTACTGATGATGCCTCATTGCTCTGTATATAGTTGGGTTTCTTTTGACAGCACACAGGCATCGTTTCCTGTGCCTCTTGTTAAAATCAGAGGACTGTCTTCCAAGTGTGTGCCCTATTGGTTTGAGTTTCTTCATCCTCGGGATTCAGGTTTCTTCCTATATAAAGGGTGGAGGTTGAAGTAGACGGGTGCTTGTCAAACATTTACTGAGCATAAAACGCACATGTGGGTTAACTGCAGATTCTGATTCTGTCGGTATGGGACAGGGCCTGCGACAGTGCGTTTCTAATAGGCTCTCAGAGGCGATCTCGATGCTGCTGGACAGTGAGTGGGCCGCACTCAGGAGTAAGCGAGGGACTAGATGATGTCCCTGGTCCCTCCCAGGTAAAAATGAGCACTTCCAGCCTTGTTCAGTAGAGCCTGTTGGTAGCCATGAGCTTCCCATTGAGAAGGCCCATGCTGGGCTTGGCATGCCAGTGTTCTTACCACCCCTGCTCACTGCGTTCCACCGGAAAGGGCAAGCTATACTCGGTGCCCTTCGATAGTGCTTGAAAGGACCTGCTGTCTGCACTCTGTTTGATGGCTTGATCCATTTTCTTAGATGGAAGCTAAACCCACTTTCTAATGCACAGTTAGCCTTAGCCTTCAGGTTACATAGTTCTTCATGTGGCTATTTTGCCGTGGGTTTCCCTATTCCTTCATCTTATAGTAATGGTAGATTTATAACTGTCCTTGTAACTATGATTAAATGTCTCAATTCTTTTGCTTTATGTGGCGTTCTTGGCCACTTAATTACACTACATTAAATGGTATGTTGTTGCTGTCAGTGCAGTTGGATTGCGTTGCGGATAGCATCTTTGGTTATTTTGAAAAATGTTCCTATCATACAATTTGAGCTTGTAAACAGAAGTGCTGAGCTTGCATAAGTGCACCTTAAGAAATTATTTCTTTATTACTGTTTAGTTGAACTGATGGTGACACTAAACATCAAGACTTTGATGTTTTATACGGCATTCTTCCCCACTAATTAACTTCATTAGTGCAGTTAATTAGTGGGGAAGAATACTATATAAAACATCAAAGTCTTGGTGTTTAATCACAGCTTAAAAAAGAAGTTTTATACTCTTCGATTGCCAAACACATTCCAATTAGCCGAAGGAAGGTCAAACATTGTGTTTTCCCTCTTCTGGTCTTCCAAGCTTTTCCTGCTCTCTGGTTGACCATTGGTTACTTGAGTCTGAGTGTTAATCCTCTAGGCAAGCTGACAGTGGCATGTGGAGGGCGAAATCTCTTCCCACAAGCTATAAACCAGAGTATTTGAGAGACTCGGTTTCTGCACAAAGGCAGTAAAGACTTTTTGTAACATTCTGATGGGGCGTGGAGATTACTCTCAAGGAATAATGGGTATTTATTTTTCTCATGTACTGTCTAATTTTATTATTAATTTAGAGCCACTCTGTTTTCCTATATGTTACCCTTTGAGCCACCTAACATCTGATAAGCTTATTTCCTTAGTGAACGCAGACCGCAAAGCTGAAGAAACAGGTATAGTTTAAGGAGATAAGTTACAAAGGTGGGGGGCCTACAAAGTTGATTGTATGACTTCTTCAGTGACTAGTAGTCAAGAATAAGAACTCCTTCTCAGGTCATTTCCCTTTGGTGTGGGTGTTAGATCAGTTTTTATTGTTGTTTTTTGTTTTTTGTTTTTTTAAATCAAGCAGGGTTTGCAATAGCATAATGTAATTCAGATAAGCAATTATCGTAATTGACCTTGGCGATGAGTATCCTTGGCTTTTACCACAGTTTACTTAATAACCTGAGGATGGGCAATTATCTCATAATGCCCACTTTATTGAGATTATTGTTTTAATTATGGCACTCAGAATACGGCACTTTGTCAGCATTGTAGAGTCACGCGTGGGAACACAACATTCAGGCGTTCAGAAATGTGTGAAGAGCGTGTATCCTTGTCTTATTACATGGTTGTGATTGAGTTTTTTCTCACTCCCAACTCCATACTATGATTTTTGAAATATATTATTTCTTACCACTTAAGTGTGGGTCCTCCTGGCCAGAACAGCCAGAGGGAGATACAGTCTGGGATGCCGTCACTGCCTCTGAGCTGACTGTGCCCTCTGAAAGGGCTGGAGGTGACTTGGTTCGCGGTAGGTGGTTCAGGTTGCTCAGGCGTTCTAATCGACAGCAGCCCCAGTGGCTGGCTGCTGATTGTCTGAATGCACCCGAGGTCAGAGGCTCTTGGCTTTGGAGTCACTTGGGGGCTTATAAAATTGCCGAGGCCCACTCCTCAGTCCGACTCCATGACTCTAGAGCCGCACACAGGTGGCGCTTTGTTGTGGTTGTTTAAAGCTCCACGGGCGGGTCTGTCGTGAAGTCAGGGTAGAGAATCACTGCCCAGTCACTGAATTCTTCCCCACCAGCTTGGCTCATGTGTGACCCTGTCCCAGAGAAAGGACACCTTTCGGTCCCTGCTGCTCTGTGTTTTACTCTCCTCCTCTTCCTGCCAGACTTAACCTAGCCTTCCCCCTTGCCCGCAGGCCCCTCAGTGCAGTCTGGGCCCTGGTGGCGCTCGGTCGTCCTCCCCGTGCTGTGCCCGGCCTGCTGCTCCCGTGGCAGTCTCAGGGGCCAGCTCCTACCCCTTTGGAAACGTCTCACCGTGGTCTTCTGACCAAGTTTTCTGGTCACCACAGAGAGATGTCTTACCTTCCCTTTTTCTAAGTTTCTTTGAGTAGGGATAGCATTTATTCTTTCGCATCTATCTCAAATGCCTAGGATACTACTTGGTGGAAATATAATTCTGACTGATTAGATCAGTTGTGTGCACGCGCCATCCCCCCCACCCCCCAGCCTTCTGTGATGAGCCTGGAGGCTGCTGTTCACATGTGCCGTGTGGTCCCATGAGCACCTTAAGGTTAAGAGCTTTCTTATGGGATACTTAGGAAAGGACAGCAACCCTTTCTTTTTCTAGTAGAAACCCGTGTCACAGTGAAGACGAATGAAGTATGTTGACAAACTTGATTTCATTCTAATGATATACATACATACATGTATATACACATAGATATGTATACACACAAACACACACATAAATACATATGCACACACCCTGGAATATACGCATACCTAGGCACCCCACACACACATGATTGTATGAAGTAAGTCACCAGGTTATGTCTCTCCATCTCTCTCAAATCCATCCTCTTCTCCAGCACCCCCTCCAGTCTGAGCCGCCGTTGTCTCCCTGGACCAGTGCTTCGCTTCCACAGCTCTGTTAGCTGCAGACCAGCGGAGGCCTGCTCACTGTGTCAGTGTAAGCAGGGACACCAAAAGTGATGAAAGCTCAGCTTTGACAATCTGAACCAAAATTTTTAATTTTAGCATAATGCAAGGTTTATATTGTGCACTAGAGTATTGTTTTTAATTACTAAGGGTGGAGGGTAGGTAAAGTAGTCTTAAGTATTTTTTAAGTACTTTTTTTAAAAGTACTTTTTAAAGTCTTAACTTTACTGGCTCTGGCCCCCATCTAACATAAAACTTTCCAAAGATCTCCGTAATGATTTTTAGAGTGTGTGTCATCTCATTATTCCCTTTACTGGCTCTGGCCCCCATCTAACATAAAACTTTCCAAAGATCTCCGTAATGATTTTTAGAGTGTGTGTCATCTCATTATTCCCTTCAGTGGCACTTAGAATAAAACAGACTTCACTGTGGCCTGCTGAGCCCTGCACAGCCTGGCCCCTCTCTCTGCCCAACACCATACCCACCCCCCACCCCCCCAACCAACCTGAGGACCCCAGCCCTCCTGGCCCTACCCCTGCAGGCTTCCTCCCTCTTCAGGGCCTGAGGTGCTGTTCCCTCTGTTTCCAGCATTCTTCTCTTGGCTGTTCACACGGTTGGCTCCGGCTTTCGTTCCCGCTGTTAGCCTGAATGTCATCTCTTTGAAGAGGCCATCCCTGGCCACCCTGTCAGTAGGCTGAATTTTAGCATTCTGTTTATGTCCTTTGTAAAACTTTGCCATTTGCACTTACTCATTTTTTATTAACATATTAATAAGAATGTATTTTTATGCCCCCTTACTACAACAAGCACTCTCTGAGGGCAGGGTCTTCATTTGCGCTTTTTACTGTGTGCTGAGCCAGTGCCTTAAGCCCAGCGGAGTGCCTGGTCCTCAGGTCAGCAACTGACAGTATTCAGTTATCCGCAGGGGAAATACATGCTTTGTCCCCGCAACCCCACTAGTCCTCACGCCTCACAAACTGGAGAGTCATTGGTCAAGCTCAGTGAAGTTGGGGGTGCAAGTCTAGACTTCACTCTGTTACCCCAACTCAACGTCGTGACAGAAGGTGTGCTTGACAGGAATTGTGCAGAGGAAGAGGAAGAGCAGATCTTCTGAAGAGGGCACTAAGCCAACAGGGCAGGTAGATGCCCCAACTAGGGAATCTGCTGCCTGAAACATTTGAATCTGCACACACTGTAGAATAGCCTTTTCCTGGAACCCCGAGGGACTGCCCATTCACCCTCTTTCGAAGGAATCCTGGTAGGAGACACCGTAGCAGCTCTTGGGGCATCTTCTTGCCTGGTTGGGTCTGGCAAAGGCTTGGCCTTTGACTTCTCTGGCTGATTCCAGAAATCCACGTGAAAGAAAGGGCAGTGTGCCTGCCGCTTCGTGTAGCTGTCTCATTTAATCTTCACGATGATCTTGTAGGACAGCGATCTGTATTTCACAGGGATGAACATCGAGGCCGCAGAGACTCACTTGCCAGAATCACACGGTTAATAAGCGCTGGAGCGGAGATTGGAAACCAGAGCACTCTCGCTCTAGCGCTTGTGAGTGATCAGTTCCACCCCCTTCCGTCCGGACGCCGTAAAACTGGTTCCTTTCTCACTTTGTGTCCCCGGTGTCTAACACACTACCCGGACAGGAGTGGCGCTGCGCTCAAGCTGTAGGAGTTTCCTGGCATCGCTACATGAAACTGTGCTTGCAGAGTCTTTTGTTGTTCTTTAGAAAGAGGAGTAAAGCCTCATTTTTCATCCACCAGCTAGTATTGAAAGCACTTCTACAGAATCATCCTCTGTCCCTCGGGTGTGGCTCTCTCTCGCACGGCTGCTAATGGCCTCTCTGACCCACTCTCGGTCCCCAGAGGAAGGCCTTGCCTGTGTGCTTTAGCCGACTTTTAGTGGCTCAAGGTCTGTGACATGACGTTGGTGAATCCAGCACTGGATGCTTTGGTGTACATACGAAGTTGTAGGACCTTCTGTATCTAATTCCTGTGCCCTGGGTGCCTACAAACTGAAAGATTAGTAAGAGGCTGGACTGTTGGCTGTGTTAGCAGAGGGCTGTCCTGTGACGGGAAGTGCGTGTGCGTGCATATGGGGAGAGAGAGAGTTACACCTGCACTTGGACTTGCTTTCATCTTCATCCCCTCCATCAGCAAGCATTTACTGGACTGTCCATACATTATAAAGTGCAGGATTCCTTCAAGCTATAATTCGTATTAAATAGCAAAAGCATACCACTAGGGTAGTGCTCTTGCTTTTTAATAAAAGAGTGATTGATCAAATGGTATTCCCCTCATTTCTCACTGTGGTGAGTGAGAGTATTTTCTTCCAGTCCATTTTCAGCATGCTGCTATTAGCGCCCCATTTAGCTCGGTGCCAAATTGCAGTTGGCTCCATTCACTTCTGTTTACCCAAGTAGCGCTGCAGTGATTAAATGTCACTGGGTACACCGAGTATACAAAAGTAATTAACCTAAAAGGACGTGTTAGAATGAGGGTCAACAACCTCTTTAGCCCACGGTGGCCCCAGTAAGACTAAGTATTGACAGAGGTGTCGCTGGCAGGGCAGGGGCCAGGTGAGGGGTGGAAGGGAAGGAAAAAGGAAAGGTCAGAGAAGCAGGAGCGACAGACCAGCACTCACAGTTGTTTGGGGTGGCAAGGAGACAGCTCTGAGACGTGACCTGTAGTTCCCTTATAATTTCGCTCTTTGACCTATGATTGAATGCGGGGCAGGGAGGCGGGTGGTATTAGACCGTGAACTGACTCCCCTTTCAGCATCTCAGCCCTGGGTAGTGGAATGCTGTTTCCTGGTTAGACCTGTCTCAGCTTGCTTGGCACACACTTGGTGAATCAACCTGTTCGTCCAATATTTTATGTATTTTGTCAACCCTGCATCTTTACACCTCCTTGTCAAGTGAAAGCTGCTGCTTGAAATCATTTCTTGGGAAAGATTTGAAATCGTGTCTCTAAGTATCTGTGTATGGTTTATTTTCATTCCTCAGTATACTGAAGTCAGTTTGTTAAACTGATTGATATTAATGCTTTATGTTGCTTTACATACGAAAATTTACATAAAACTCTAGGTAGTCCTCTGTGACTTAACAATTCAGCCATTATAAAGCTCCTTTTTTAAAAAACAAGTATTATCTTTGTCTGCCCTGTATTCGGCTTTTTCTTTATCATTACCTGTGTGTGGGGATTTACTATCCAGGAAAAAAAAAAAGAAGGAGTAGTGAGGGATTTTTTTTTTTCCCCTTTTACCACATGCCTCTTTGGGAGATAAACATTCTAGGAGATCCCCAGGGATCACTATTCTCTAAATGAGCCGCCACAGAAAAACTGCTGATGCCTGCATTCTTCATGTGGTCGGTCTGTCAGGGAGGATTCATTTAAATCCTGCCTTTTTGGTGGTCAGACCTGAGTAAGATTTGTTTCTCCCTGGTCACAGACAGGTGATGAGTACATGATGAAAGACGAAGGAGGGCCAGTTGAAAAATGTCTCCCTTATGTAGAAGATTTATCTCTTAGAATAAGAAAAATTGGTTGCCTTGATGCGTTTACGCAAAAACGGTTATTTCTTGTGTGTCCACCCAGAGGTGAGATCCTGGTGCTGACCTTGGGGGAGAGGGCCTGTGCCCTTGCTGATGGGGAACAAACAGGGAAAAGATACCACCTTTGACCCTCTCTTTCACTTGGCATCTTTTTGGCCTTTGTTCCAGTTTTAATTTGTGCACTGCTTCCTCTCAGTGTCTCTTCAGCATAGTCCTAAAAATTGTCTTGTTGCTGTATCACTTTCAAAATTATCATTTTTGACTTTTGAAGGTTTCCTCCTTCCTTTGGTGTGCCTGCACACACCTGCCCTCGCACCCCCCAACCCCCACGCAGCTGTTCTTCTGACTACAGCAGTCATTAATGCTGAGTGCTGAGAATACAAAGAAATAAGGCACAGTAGCTTATGCCCTTTAGGAATGCACAACCTCTACTTTTCAGTACAATGAAAATAATATGGGAGCAAGTAAGATGTATGCACAAGTGTGGATGTGTGAGTAGGTCAAGTTTTGTAGTCACTCCTTTGTTCAGCAGTCGTTAATTGAGGCACCAAACCAAGTGGATGATCTCTGCCTTTGCAGGACTTCTAGTCAAGTAGGGGAGACAAGAAAATAATCAAAGTAATGGGAGTGATACAAATGCTAGGAAGGAAGTAAATAAGGGTAAATAAGTTCTGATAGAGATTTCCAGGAGGGAGCTCCTTGGGTAATGCCCCCGACAGGACCTTTCTGAGAAAGTGCATTTAAGCTGAGACATAAAAGGTGTAAAATGCTAGTAGCCACTCAGAGGCTGGGGAAGAGTTCTTGGCAGAAGCCCACACCGAGGGATGAAAGAGAGTATGGGGGTGTCCAGCATCCGACAAAGAGACTTTGAACTCAGATTGGAGAAAGCAGGAAGCAGCCAGGTCAGGCCTGTTCTTCTATAAAGTGCCAGATGCTTGTCTGAAGGGGCGTGATTCCTGTTGTGCCTTTAGGATCTTTGAGGCCTGTGGCATCCAGTATAGTAGCCACAAGCCACATGTGGTTATTTCGCCCTGGAAATGTGGCCAGGCCAAATTGAGATGTGCTGCAAATGTGCAATATGGGTCAGACTTTAAAGACCTAGTACTAAAAAAAATTATGTAAAATGTGTCCCTAATAATTTTGATATTGATTATATGTTGATGTGGTATTTTTAGATATAGTGGTTTAAATAAATAAATATATGACTAAAATTAATTTTACTGTTTCTTTTCAGTTTTTTAAAATCTGGCTACTAGAAAAATTTAAAATATATCTGTGGCTCCTATTACATGTGTTTGCCAGTCCTGTTCTAGAGCACAAACTTCAGTGTTTTAATGAAGGACCTTAAGACCAAATTGTCCAAATGTTTTTTTGCCATATTGAGGTGGTGTGAAGAAGACCTGAAGTTTCTTATTAGCCATCTGAAAACTGTTAGGCAGCCTCCCTTTAAATTGATATACTATTGTTGCCTTTCTGTGTTCCTGCTGAATTACCCTCCATGTTGTAGAGTATATTTGCATACATAATACATAAGAATATATATGAGGCTCTTGGAGTTAACACTCTTTGGAAGAAAAAAACGTTTAGCCTTTCAAATAGATTAAAACAGTTTACTGGAAAAAATAGCAACATGAAAAGACTCTTTTCCAATAAATTTTAATAGTTACTAAAATGAGGATTCTGGTCCATTAAGATAGAGCTTGCCAAGTCTTCAAGCTGAGTCACTTACTTTCTCTGAGCAGCTCCTCTACTTCAGTTTCCTTCAAAGCAGCTGTTAGAAGTATGTTGATATTTCGATTCAAGAACAGAACACAGTGCAACTCTAGGTCTAAAGTCAATTCTCCTTCCCAGAAAATTAAGGAAGGAAATTTTTGCCAGTCCTCCCTTCCTGTTTTAGTTCCATCGACCTCATGTACCGGGTCATATTTGTCAGTGAGACTTAGTAACATTGATTATAAAGTGGTAGGTGAATGAATGATCCAGGATATATTTTACGGGTGCTATACAAAAAAAAAAAAAAGAATCCCAGAAAGAGGTGGCAGGTGCATGTGACTGTACTCGACAAAGTACATACAAGATTTATAGAGTCTCTATTAATGAGGGAAGGGAATTCTTGGTGGAGAACAAATGCATGTAGGAACATTAGGTCTTGTGAACTTTAAGGAGCTCCATTGGATTGAAGGGCCTGCGGCGGCTTTGGGGTGATGAGCTGTGTTAAAAGACGGGACTTGTATGCACTATCTGTGGGCTCACTTCTCCATCAGTGGTAAGGGGATGGACTTGTCCCTTCTCATTCTCCCAGTTGCTTGCTCGCGTGACCAAGCAGTTCAGACCAAGAACAGCCAGTTGGCTGTCAAGAGAGGTGCCTACACGAGGATCAAACCTGTATCTTTGGTGTCAAAGCATCATGTTCCAGCAGCTCAGCTTGCCAGCTAAAGTAACTGTATTTAATGAAATTTCTGGGGTGGAGCCAACAGCTTTATTCCAGGAAGAGGAAATAACAGTCAAGAAACCCCAGGAGGACATTAAGATAATGTTCTAATTTAAAATCAATTTTATTGATACCTTATAAATTATTATAGCATTTTATCCTGACCAAGTAATACATAATGCTGAGGCCATGGAAACAAAACATAAATGACTGAATATTGAAGTGCTGTATTATTTTAATCTGCATGAAGCACAAAAACTCATGGAGCCTTCTGGAGAGCAAGGTGTAGATTTCATTCATCTTTGTATTTCTGTACTTTAGTGGGTATTCAGTAGATAACTTGTTGAAAGAGGCTGTAAGTAGGCAGAGACCGTGCGGCAGTCTCACATTAGCGGAGGAATTGGAGCTCCTCGTGGTGCTAGCTACTGTGTTCCCAACGTGCGCCCTCCATCTTGGCAGCAGCCTTCTAAGCAGGTACTCTGGGTAGCCTCATTTTGTCCACTGGGGAACTGGAAGCTTAGAGAAGTTTGTTAGCTTGTCCAAGGTCACACAGCCGATGGATGGTACAGCCTAGTTTGGAACCCAGGGCTGTCTGACCCTTGTACCCAGACCATAACCATTGTGGACCCTGTCTCTTTTCTTAATCATTCCTACGTCAGTGCCTCTTGTTTGGATTATCTGCCAGAGAAGTTTATTTTGCCCAAGTGTTTCTTAACCAGGAGAGAAGCAGAAAGACAAAGACAACAAGAGAATATTTTAAAGAGTGTGCTGTTCATGACATGTTGTAGAAGGTGAAACATTTATTAAGAACAGATTCATTATCTTATATGGAGATTATATTTTAACAAGGGCAGGTCTTCAGAAAGTCCCGGTCATTTTTGAAGGTGAATTTTGATTTATGTTAATTTGGAAACAGCAAGTTCTGTGAGGGTTATATACAGATTGTGTTTTTAATGACTTCCTTAATCAAGCAGGTTATTTTAAAAAAAGTCATATTGTAATGAGCAGTAAACTGACACCAGTGACTAGCTTAGAGCCCTGCCATATTCAGGTTTTTCACCATGAGCATGCTATAAATTTTAAGCTAATTTACATAAGTTTGCATTGTTATGAGTCAGGATGTAAGATGTGTATATTTTAGCCAAATAATTTTTATTTTTTAATTTTTCCCAACTGAGGATTATTGTCTGTATCTCTGGTTATTTTTTTAATAGTTGGGATTGTAAATATTAAAATGTTTTATTGGTTATAAAGAAATGTATGAATAGAAATGAAAACATTCAGTGTAATACTGTATAATAAAACCTCAATCAGAAATGCACTGGAGTATTGTGCTATGTTTGTTTGGTATGTATAGGTTTATTGAGGATATAACTTTTACTTCAGAACTTGTTGAAAGTATTTCATAACTCTGAAATGCTTTGAGGACTAGTGAACAAATCGACCCAGGGTGACTCATGATTGTAGGGCTCCTACTGAAGGCCCTTCTGCTTGGCAAGGGGGTGTGGGCCGCGTCCCTGTTGATCTCAGGCTGATTTCAGGCAGTATATTGGCCTTTCCGAATTCAAGAGAGTCAACTATATTCATTTCTGTTTTAGTCCTATGTTTTGTTGCTGTCCTTATTGTTGTTACAGAGGAAACGATGCTTGAGGACTTTAGTTATGGCATCAGTGAAGGGTCAACAGGCCTCTTGAGCCTGCCTTCTCCGTCCCGCTCTCCCCCGCTGCCATTAACCAACTCCCTCTGAATTGTCCCTGACCCAAACTAATTCCTGTACTGAATGAACTACAGTTCAACTAGCAGTGTAATTTATCTTCTAGACTGGGCTGGATTTGAGTAAAGTGGGCCTGAACAACAGTTGTAAGGGGAGGGCAAAACCCTAGCCACATTTTTGTGGTACCTCTTGCCCTGTCATCCCCTTTATCAGTTTGAAAATGGATTTACCCTTTCCTACCAAGTAGATGGGGCGTTGGAAGGCTTTAGCTGATTAACAGAACATAACGAGTGAGTTTTGGAGGTTTTGATCATGATTGCCCCACCATTCTTTCTGGCTGGAATCCTGCAAGTGGGCAGGGACATGCGAACATGCACATGGCAAGCAGAATTAGCTTGATGTGCATTTGAAATCAAATTAGAAAGTCCGATGTAGAGGCAGTATTTATAGTCCTGCCTGCAGTATTGAACCAAAACCTTATTGTGTTGAAAGGAGATGTGTTTTGGTTAATAGCAGCCTATTGAAGCCCTATCATTATGGACCATCTGTATATCTGTGCTGAGGGGCAGGGCTACACAGATGCCGAGAATAGTCCTTATGTGAGGCTTAAAATAGAAGAGCCGCACTAGCTCTGTAGTAAGTGGCGTGCGGTGCAGCCCCAGTGCTGAGTTGCCGTTGCGGAGGGGCTCGGTTATCTGTCCGGGACTGTGGATAACTTGGACAAGTATAACAAGTACAAGATAACTTGTACTAGCCTGGAGATTCTTTCACCTGGTCCTCAAAGCAGCCCAGGGAGCTAGTGGACGGGGTATTCTTGTCCCAGACTACAGAGACTGAGACTGAACAGTATCCCCAAGGCTACCCAGCTATTAAGTGGAAAACTCTAGACTCAAATCCAGACAGGCAGTCTGACTCCAGACAGATGCTGTTGCCTGCTAGTAAAATCTGTGCGACCTGTTATTAAAACTGGCTAATTGTAACAACACTACCTCTTGTTTTTTTGGGGGTGGGGTGTACTTCATAGAACTCTTTGTCATACATGCTCATCTTTGATCTTGGGTGGCAGAAGAGTAAAGGTGAAAGGGTGGGGCTGCCCCTTTCAGTTGCTGGAGGAGTCCGTTTTCTGACTCGGTCAGTAACCTTTTGTAAAGTCTTAGTTGGGTTTCAAACGAGGATCTAGAATTTTCTCATTTGGAGATGAAATGTGATTTCTAAAGTTAGGAGTAACTCTTTTAAAGCTTATCTTTTGCTTTCAAACAACTGGAATTTCCATATAATAAGACTTAACAAATTTTTAGTATTTTTTTCCTCACTTGTCCTTGTTTGCCCCCCTTCTTTTCTTTCATTAAACGTCTACTTTGCTCTTTTTTACTATCCCAATAATATAAGCGTTTCATTTTTAAAGATGCAGAGCTTTGTAGTAAGCATTCAGAGGTAAGGTCTTTGGCCTTGGCTTAATTGGCCACTGAGTCTGACTGTTAATGGTCCTCCATTCTCAACAAATTCACTGATACGGTCACATGATCAAACTAATGAAAACGTTTCTAAGTTTGTAGGTTTATCTAGAGTCATGGTGCAACTCCAGTTACTTTTCCTGTGTAGTAAGCTAGGGAAATACCTAGCCTAGGTAAGCTTTTAAAATAATGATAGAGAAATAAAAATATTTTCTAGTAAAACTGGACTTTGCCTTTAAAAGTATTTACTTAATTCCTCCTGTTCACATGCTCAGCAAAAATCCAAGTGGCCTTACAGTGGCAGAATGGTGGACTTGTGAGATTCATGACGAGAGCCTGTGCCAAGTCCAATTTGATTCCAGAGCAATTATGTTATTAGAATATTGCTGATTGCCCCAGTGCCCATTGTGTAGCTTAACCTTTAAATGCTAGTGATAATTAACACTGCTTTTTCATTCTACCAGGAAACTCCAACATATGACTCTGTTCTGCAGTAAAATTTCACAAATAAAATACTGCCCATGGAACCAGAAACAGCCAGTTAAGGAAAGTAAAGCTATTTGTACATATGTATCAATAAGTAAGCATAAAGATCTAAATAAATGTTATCATTGAATGTTAATTTTTCAGAAAATATCTTATAATTGTTTAAAAATTAGTTTTTCCTTTTGGACAAAGTGGAAATAACTTCCAGTAGAGTATCTCAGAATCAAAAGGCTCAGCTTGATAATCGCACACACATACAGTTTTTTCTTCTTTTTGTAAAATAGCAAATGAGTAGGAGGAAGGCATATGGAAGTAGGTAGAGGAGGAGAGGGCAAGAAGAGACACGACTCTCCTGCTAATTCCCAGGGGCGTCACTACTCCGATCTTACTGTAGCGAAAGGTTTCTTGTGTAAACTGTTCAGCGCTAGTGGTCTTCTGAAAGGGAGTTGTATGAATTTTAGGTTAAGATCGAGGAGTGCAAAAGAAATGTTTGCTCATTTATGTTCAGAAACATTTCTGGGCAGTTCTCTGCTGCTCACTGTGCCAGAGGCCTCCCCACCTCGGGTGACCCACAGCCTGTAGTGGGAAGTGGCCTTCTAAACAAATAGCCACATATTGATTGCGAGTGCTCTACTCACGGGGTGAACAAAGTGTTAAGGGAACAAAGAAGAATCGAGTGATTAATTCTGCCTGACAGAATCTGAGTGAGCTTTAAAAGGTGACATTAGAGCTGGTCCTTTTAAGAATAAGGATTTCAACAAAAAGATACTGAGGGGAAATGGGCAGTTTCATAAGCCAGGAAAAAAAGGCTACGGATACAATGAAAATGCACAGAGCACTGGAAAACAACAACCTCATAGTGCTGAGCTCTGAGGCCGGGGGCCCTGGGTTAGAGTGTGGAGTGAAGGGCTTTAGAAATGGCCACACGCAGAAATGTATGGACTTTTCTTCCCCTAAGGACAGTGGGGAAACGGTTGTGTTTTTTTTTGTTGTTTGTTTTTGTTTAAGGAATAGTGAAAAGTGGTCAAATTTCTCTTTGGGAAATATGAACTCTAGAAATGTCGAGGATAGACTGGAGTGGGGGCAGACTAGATAGGGGGTTCTGACATCAAATGTTGTAGGTCGTGGCTCACGGATGATGTTTGCAAGCATGATTTCGATGGAATAATGGTCATAATAACCTGGTCATGACATGAAAGCAGAGCAGAAGCATTGAACCAAGTCTTATGGCTTGGGAATGAGGATTGGAACTCAACAGCGATGCAAGAAGAAGCTGTCTGATTTAAGAAATTGTTTGACTTCTAATGTTTTGCATTGGTCTTTGGCCTTACTGAATGACGTCTGCCATCTTTTATGCTATTAAGCTTAAGGGTGAATGAGTAGGGATAGTTTCAGGATTTGGTGCCTCTGATATAGAGTATTCATTGAAGACTTTGAGAGAGAGTGATACAGGAAGGAAGGGTTCAGAGGTACCCAGCCCTATCATTGGGAACCCACTCGCTTGTCCTTCCCATCTTCCCCTGACACCTAACTCCTCTAACTCTTTCCTGCCTTTGGAGAGGGTGGTGGAGTTGCTATCACCACAGCGGACCACTAGGGGGTGATGTCTTGGTAGCGAAACTGACCTAGGGGCGCGAGCGCGGCGGGGGAGGGGGAGGGGCGAAGTTCATTCGTTTTCCTCTAACAACAGGCTTCAAAAGTTTAGCCACAAAAGAAAATGTGTCATTAAGGTTCAGTGGAAGTGAAATGGGATATAGAGCCACAAGTTCTGGATATCACACTGCCTCCCATAGTTAATTTAAAAGCCCTTGTAAATGTTGGGTATCTTCATAAATGTTAATTATTACCATCAGACTTAAGATAAAGAAAAAAAAAACGAACAAGGGGTTGGTTTTATATGAGAAGAATGAAGTTATCAATGAGGAAGAGCTTTACAGAACAGTTTCCTGAATTGATTTACATGAAGGCAGAGATAGTCTGGTGGTGATTCTTTTTTTTTTTTTTTTTTCTGGTGGTGATTCTTTGTTCTTCCTAGAACTTGTTTTCTCATCTCCAAGTGTTCTTTCCACTGCCCAGTCTGGGTTAATGTAACACTCCGAGCTGGGCGCTGGTGCCCTGCTGAGGGGCTTGGCTTTTTCTGGCCTTTGTGACCCACCCTCCACGGGTCAGCCCTGTTCGTCTCTCACACCTCACCCTAATGTTGAGCTGGCTCCTGTTCGGTCTGTCCTGAACTGAGTCACTAGCCAGTTCATAAGGTCCTTCCAGTTTTGGTTGACACGTTCTTCACTTGCTCATAAATGATGTTAAGCTCTCATACTGTCTACGTGTGCCCAGTAGTAATCACCCTGGCCTGAATGGCAGACAGATTCATTCTCTGTGCTTCAGTGTTTATTTTCGGCATGTAGGCCTCCTCCAGTTGGGAGCTCTTTGGAAGAGCAGAGATGACAGACACTGCCTGAGCCTGTATGGCTCGCTCCCAACTGTGATCCCAAGAGGGAGGGACTGTCTTTCCCAGTTACCTGGTCCTAATGGGAATTCCAGGGTTTCCAGAGATATAAGGGAGCAGGCTCATGAAAACTGTAGGAATCAAAAAGGAATAAAGTGAATTTCTGCAGGTGTTTTGTTTTTATTATTTTTATTTACCACTCATTCTTCCATGCCCTTCAAAGAAGAGACTTAGTGAAATTCCGTGAATAGGACCTTTGTGTCACGTGGTCACCATTTTTTGGGTGCTTAAATTCCCAAAGAGTACCTGTCTTCCCTTTCTCTTTGAAGTATTACTGGTTTTTCTAGAGGTGGACTCTTAACATACTCTGTGTCTCTGTACAGGCTTAAGTTACTGGCTTCCCATCAGCCCGCAAACTTGGACCGGAGGGGGTTGGTGCTTGCCTCTTCCTTCCTTCCATTTTCTCTTCCATCTGCTTCCTTTCTCACCTCTTTGAAGCTGCTGCACCAGCCAGTAATCTGTATCTCCTTGGGACCAGACCCATTCTGTCTTCTGAATTTGCTATTCCTTGCCTCCTTGGCCCCCCCCTCTGGTCCTGTCTCCATTTCTTCTTTCCTGTTTGTTCCTTTTTTTCCCCTCATTCCCTTTTCCCTGTTTTTTTCTTGATTTTCTGTCTCTACCTCTGTTGCCCTCTTCCTTTTACCTCCTCCCTTCTCTCCTGTCTCCTCCTAACAGTTTTGCAGGAGGTGTGCATTAACAAACAAAAAGGGCATTAAGCCTGAAAAACTCACTGTTCAGTGAATGGTCATTTCTCAAACCCTGCTATCTTTTCTAATTCCAGAGCTCTTCGGTATCCCCGTCAGCCAGTTTCCGAGGTGCTGAGAAGCACAGAAACTCCACAGACTACTCCTCTGAGAGCAAAAAGCAGAAAACTGAAGAAAAGGAAATTGCAGCTCGCTATGTAGGTTCCTCCACCTTTGCTTTGGGGGAAGCCAGTTTACTCTGCTTTTTATCAGCAGTCATTTTACTCTTTGACTATTACCAACCAAAATTAGAACGTAGGAGGAAAAAACATCTACTAGGAGAAAGAAATAGTGATTACCTTTATAGCTGCATCTGTTGGCCAGCAGAAGTCGTCTGTGTGTGCAGGTCCGTGCACGTGTGGACGTGAGCTGGAACAGAGTGCTTGATCTGGCAGCTACTAGAAGATGTTGTGGGTGTCCCATAATGCCATTTCTAGAGATGTATTTGCTTCCCTCTGTGTACTTCAAGGTCGTTGAATTTTCTGTTGTCAACTAGAAATGTTAAGGAAAAATGTAAAATCATAGAAAACCCGTTAAAATGTCTAAAATGAATTTGTGCTGAGGAATAAAGTGAATTTTGTGGAGTATAACTTGCAGAGACATTCAGATGTGTCCCTAGCATGGGTTGAAGCTCATTTTCCTTCAGTGACTAACCTTTCGGGTCACATAGTATGAGGGGAACAAGCTGAATGGGACTGGGATGGCCACAGGCAAGCCCCCCCCCCTTCCCATGGTGATCCCCTGCAGGACTGCAGGCCTCAAAAAAAGCAGAAAGTGTGGACTTTTGTATGAAACCTCCCAGTTTTAAAATGGCGACTACTTAACCCAGTTTTTTAAACTGAGCGAACAAATCACACCCCCCTGTAAGCGGGATTTAGCCCAGACACGCCACGATATGCTTCCACGACATGCTCCGAAGGACCGAGCAAGCCATAAGCTTCAGTTTTTTAAATGGTAAGGCGGATAGATAGATAGATAGATAGATAGATAGATAGATAGATAGATGAATAGATAGTACAGTGGAATCATCGTATACCTACCTTGTATGAGGATCAGAGAACATAACACGTTGTAAAGTGTTTGGCGCTGTTGGGTGCAGTTCATTTTCATTAGCTGTGAGGAAGTAGTCTGAACTCAGTCCGGGTGAATCTGGCCCTTGTGCGTGTGTGCTGGGGGAGGAGGTAATGCTTGTCAATTGTCAATGCAGGACAGCGATGGTGAGAAGAGTGATGACAACTTGGTGGTTGACGTTTCCAACGAGGTAAGTTGTCTGGCTCATTCAGCTTCCTGCTCTCACCCACTGCGACAATGACTAGCTTGAGTCCCGACAGGTAGTATTAAAAATGTGTGCTTCGTTTCCAAAGGGGACCCACTTTTTATTTTCCTGAAAAATTTATGTATTACTGATTTTATGTATTATTGATCCTTTTTTTAATTGCTATTCTTTTCTTTAAAAGTACAAGTGTGTTTTGCTGTCACCGTAAATGCACAGCAGACATGTGGTCAGCCAGGAGATCTTAATGACAGGTGACCTGTGGATTTGTAGGGCTTTGGTTTTTGTTTTGAGTAAGTAAGTACAGCTGACCCTTGAATAATGCAGGTGGGAGAGTGCTGTTTTCGGGGCACCAACCTCCCCCAAAGTTGAAAATGTGTATGTAACTTCTCCCTCCCTTTTTAAAATTTAAGCGTAGTTGACACACAATGTTACATTGGTTTCGGGGGTACAATAGAGTGATTCAGCAAGTCTGCACATGATGCTGCCAGGTATAACTTTCAACTCCCTCAAAACTTAACTATTAATAGTTAAGTTACGATAACATAAACAGTCGATGAACACGTATTTTGTATGTTACGTGTGTTACATAACTGTGTTCTTATAACAAAGACAGCTAGAGGAAAGAAAATGTTATTAAGATCATAAGAGAAAATACAGTTTTCAGTACTCTAGTGTATTTATTGAAAAAAATCTACAAATAGGGGGACTCACGCAGATCCAACCCATGTCGTTCAACGGTCAACCGTGTTGTAAATATTTAGTATTTTCTTTCACCTCAATACCAAATATTTTCTCTAGCAATTTGGTATGTCTCTTGTTATCGATTACAGAACATTTTGTACTTCTCCCTGCTTTCTGCTAGAAATTCCACACTCCAGTACGTTGGGGATGAGCTGTATTGCATTCATGCCCTTGATGTTCGTTTGTAGGATCCATCTTCCCCACGAGGGAGCCCAGCACACTCCCCCAGAGAGAATGGCCTGGACAAGACGCGCCTACTCAAAAAAGATGCCCCCATCAGTCCAGCCTCTATTGCGTCCTCCAGCAGCACTCCTTCCTCCAAATCCAAAGAACTTAGCCTTGTAAGCTGTCCTTCATCATCTTTTTTAGCTTTGCCTGTTTCAAGATGATTAGCTTTGATTATTTTGTAAATTTGGTATTTTTCACATTTTTCTGTAGGACTCTTTATTTCCAAACATATGTATACGTTCAGTATTCAAGTTTAATTGACAAAAGTACTTAGGGAACAGAATGGGTTTACTGACTTAGCAGTGATAGATGTTTGTTTTATGAGTGTTTTTGCAAGGATGGGGTGGGATATGGGGAAATTGAGTGAAACGTGTCTCCGCAAAGATGAAGAAATACACACTGGGCTTACAGAGATGGTTTTGTCACCTATGGTTTATGGTAAACTCAGTTTTTGGCTGGGACGTGATTCTGTTGCTAGCTTTGTTTGAATTACCAAGCTATATATGACTGCAATAATTTTCCCTTCCTATCTAAGAAATAATCTGTCATTTACAAAAGTCTGCCTTGACTCACACCACAAATCACAAATGCAAAAATGAAACTGCTTGCAAGTCAGGATAATCTCCCCAAACCCTCTTCTCTGGCTCTGTAGTTAATGGCATTTTTGTGTGTATGTCTTCCTTTTTCCTCGCCAGTTATTTCCTTGTAACATAAAATTAAAAAAAAAAAAAAAGACTCTGTTTTCATATAACCTTCTGAATTCAAAGCTGTAGGTGAGAAAGTTCCTCAGTTTGTCTGCAAATTAGGGGGATGTGTCGGGGCTACATTGCTTTTCTCTGTGGTTCTCTCTTGGCCTACCGGCCTTCTTGTACTGGCAACTCCTCTGAGCTGATCTCTGTGACCACCGGGGCGTGAATCTGTTCTAAATGGACCCGTTAACCAGGAGGCCTCTTGTGACATGAACAGTCCACCAGGAGCCCAGCTCAAGCAGCCTTAAATCAAAGCAACTGGCAAGTGTTTGGTCACAGGACGTCATGATTTGTCAGCCTCTGTCGGACTCAGACCCAGTTTTCTGGAAATCATTGACTCTACCCTAAATTCTGCTTCAGTTTATAGTCTCCTGAACGCTGGTTTTGTGGTCTCAGGGAGCTCTCTCTGTTTGTCAATTTGTTCTTTTTAATTAGGAAAATAAAGGCCCAACCTGAAGAACTTTTTTCATTTCTTTCTCTGTTCTTTCTGACTTGCCTTTTTAAATGTTTAACATTGTTGAAACTGTGTTCTCAATGCCACTATATTCTCTTCCATCTCTTATTAGAATGAAAAATCTACTACTCCTGTTTCAAAGTCCAATACCCCTACTCCACGAACCGATGCACCCACTCCAGGCAGTAATTCCACTCCCGGATTGAGGCCTGTGCCTGGAAAACCACCAGGAGTCGACCCCTTGGGTTAGTAAGAAGGGTTTTCTGCATGTTTATCCTTCATGTTTTTAAAAAAATTTAAGCAATTTAAACAGTGTGTAGTACCTTAAGAGTAGTAACAACCAGCATTGAAAAGCTGTTAAGAGTTATTTATTGAAAAACTGAACCAAGCACCTTGATGATTTTTGAGAATATTATGTTAAGCGAATTTGAGCCCTGGATCCTATTTTTTTAAGGTATATGTTAATGCCTCACTTCCTTATTGTTTCCCGTGTTCTTGGTTTTTCTCTTCTCTCCTTTCATTTTGGTGCGTAGCCTCAAGCCTCAGGACCCCGATGGCAGTCCCTTGTCCATACCCAACCCCGTTCGGGATTGTGCCCCACGCCGGGATGAACGGGGAGCTGACCAGCCCTGGCGCCGCTTATGCGGGGCTACACAACATTTCTCCACAGATGAGCGCGGCCGCTGCCGCCGCCGCCGCCGCTGCCGCCTATGGGAGATCGCCGGTGGTACGTTTGTGGGCCTTCATGAAATCAAGCCATCCACGGCTTACTGGATCGCCAGACATTACTTTTGAACTTAGTTTATATAATTTGCGGTATTTGTAGAGGGCCTCATCATATCTATAAATTAAACTACATGCAGTTGTACTGTGAGATCCATTTCCTTTTCTAAGGAGAGGAAATGTTCTAGTTATTTTAGGTTTCCTTTTAATTTTAAACCTCCAAGAGCAGAGCAGAGCAAATGATCATGACTGTAGTGAACCCTGTGTTTCCATCATAAGCTTCAAAAATTATACAAGTAATTTTTTTCATGTATGTTCCATCCCCAGGTGTGTTACCCCTACAATCGTACACATCATCAGTAGATACTTTCATCAATAGATACTTCTCTATGTGTATCTCTAAAAATTGTATTTGAAGTCTGTGTTTTTCCAAGATCTAGGTGGGTATCGAGGAGGCTGAGATGAGTTAATGTAACTGTATGTGTTTGTGTTGTTTTGCTGGGGAAAATTGTAGGTTGGATTTGATCCACACCATCACATGCGCGTACCAGCCATACCTCCGAACCTGACAGGCATTCCAGGAGGAAAACCGTGAGTACCCCCAAGCCTCGTGCTCCCCACCGTGTGCCAGACCCTGGGTCCTTGCCGGCCTTTTTGGCTGAGCACTTCTAGGCAGTGTGGGGGAGTTCCCAGAGCTTGATGTTGCTTTTTTTTTTTCTTTCCTTGCAAAGAATTTCCATTTTCTCTTCGCACAAGGAAAGAAGTAATGAGGTGGGGTTTTGTATTTTCAATTTAAAATCTTGAGCTTCTAATATGGAAATGCAAATTACTGAGGCATCTCCAGCAGTCAGGTCTTCTCTACGTCTGTTACTGAATTCTTTTGTTGCCTTCAAAAAAAAAACGTCTTATGTGCAAACCTGGATGCTCAAAATTTGAGCGTGTTGGGGAAAGACGTGCCAAACTTCAAAGGCTGTGAAAAGAAAGAACTGTGGTCTTATGCTCTTTCGTGTTTATGGAAAAGGTGGCTTTTCTTATTTGGCTTCTTGTCCCGCGAGCTGGATATTTGGAGCGTCTGTATTCACAGCTCCCTTGATTTATGAAGGCAAAATGCCTGCATCAGTTTTTCCAGCCTCTTCTTGTACATGTTAATCTCTTACCATATCTCATTCCACAGCCTTCATTTCAGTCCAGCACACCTTTTTATTTCTACCTATGCACGATTCTCTCTGCTCTCTGGCTTCATCTTTCCAAATACAAAGACTTGACTACAAAATAACCCCACTCTTCCCTTAAAATCCCAGCTTGCTTCTTCCTCTCTCCTCTCTTTGGGAAGCACCCCGCCTTATTAGTCCCGTGCCTATGTGTATGCTCCTGGCTCTTTCCACTGACATCCTACCTGTCACCACACATGCTGTACACAGGCTGCTTCCCCAGGCTGGTGCTTTCTCCCGGGCATGTGCTATCCACACTTGACCCTCATTGGCCACTAACTCCCTTCTCCCCAAGGCTTCCTTGGTGGCTTGGCTGTCTTGGGGCAGTTGGTCTTACTGGTCCTTCCTGCAGTACTTTTTCTGTGGCTTATTGTCTCACTTCAGAAGTGTCTGCTAGGGGCGCCTGGGTGACTTAGTGGGTTAAAGCCTCTGCCTTCGGCTCAGGTCATGGTCTCCGGGTCCGGGGATGGAGCCCCGCATCAGGCTCTCTGCTCAGCAGGGAGCCTGCTTTCTCCTCTCTCTCTGCCTGCCTCTCTGTGTACTGTCAAATAAATAAAACCTTAAAAAAAGCGCGTCTGCTAAAATGTCACTTATTAGAGCATTCTGCCCTGCCAGCCCTATCTCAAATAGCATCCTTCTCTCCCTTCCTCTCCCGTCGTCATATTTTTCTACTGCCTGCCTTTTTTGTACTTGTCTGTAGCTGTGATCTACCTCTCCCTGCTTGAATGTAAGTTCCGTGAGAGCAGAACAGAACTCTTTGCTATTCAGTTATAGAAGTAGCTCCGCTGCCTAGAGTGGTACCTGGTGCTCACAGTACATACTTTTTAAATGAGGGAGAGAGGGTGAGAGAGTGCACAGGTGAGCCACCCAGCCTCTTTCTTCTCTGATCTCCCACTGCTTATTTAGTCACTGCTGTATACTTAGGTGCTTAGTTGTCACCGTGTTATTTCCTATGTGTAACTTCTTATGTAACTTACTTCTGTACAGATCTGTGCTAAACTTCCCTTTTGGCATCAAACACAGTGCTGTCTCCTTAGCCAAGTTGCTCCGTAAATATTTGACTGATTAGTAAGGGAGGCAAGGCAAATTAGACTTTGAGTTCCCCGAGAATCGAAGGTATAAAATAGCCATTACCATAAAATTCTGTGTACTTGTGTGTGTTCTGCAAATAGTTGTTGACTGACTTAGAAGTCTTTTTGACCAAGAACTCTGATATATTTGAAGGTGAAAGTTTGGTCTCTTTCAGGCAGCGATTAAATAACAAGGTCATAGGATTAATCAAATAACTCAAATCCCTGTGAGTTCCATATGAACCGGTAGGGATGAAGAGGTTTCCTTAGGGAAAAGGTATCATCCCGTGTTCAGGGACTGCATAGTTAGCACTTGGTTGACTAGCTGTGGCTCCAGAGCTGCAGTATAACCATTAGCTCAGGGCTGCCCAGGCCTGCGAGGGGTGAAGAGGGGGGAGGGGGCTTAGGTGCCTCTAAAGAAGAAGGACGATCTTGGTTTCACCTTGGGCCATCTGAACCACCGTCAAGTTAGAGCTAGTCTGATTCGGGATGCACTTCTGAGCCTTGAGTGGGACGCCCTTCCTTCCCCTAGTCTTGATTCTTAGCATTATCAAATTATTGCGATCCTTTTGGGAAGGTTGATGGGGCTGAGGATGGTTGCAAATTTTCGTTCCCAGGAATGATAGAGCTACGTGTCATGCAATTGGCAGATGCCATTAGGAATCCCAAAGAGAGCACAGTGGGGTCAACAAAGTTGAGTTCCAGGGTGTGGCAGATCAAAATTTGAATTTTTACTCTGCCAATTGACAACTAGAGGACAGTTTCTTGGGGAGCTTCAGTTGGCTCATCTATAAACCAAGGATGGCACCTCTCTTGACAAGCGGGGCGTAAGGGTGAGAGAAGATAAAATGTTACCTATTTAGTACTGTGTTTGGGACATGGGGCTTTTCAGTCAAACGCAGTCTCATTTCTGGTTTAGCTTTGCTCCAGGGCATTATCAGTTTTTCAACTGCTTATGCAGTTGAAGTGAACTGTATTTCTGTAGTGGGCAGAAATGACCCAAGAAAATTAGATTTGAGTAAATTAGACTTCATGTTCCTGTCATTAGTGTGTCTTTATATAAGAGGGTGTCAAGACATGTAAATTTGGGGCACCTCGGTGGCTCAGTGGGTTAAATAAAGCCTCTGCCTTCGGCTCAGGTCATGATCCCAGGGTCCTGGGATTGAGCCCCGCATTGGGCTCTCTGCTCAGTGAGGAGCCTGCTTCCCCCTCTCTCTCTGCCTACTTGTGATCTCTCTCTCTATCAAATAAATAAGTAAAATTTAAAAAAATATATACAATAGCATAGAGATTGGAAGGCAAGAAATACAGTTTCTTTCAGAAAACAAGAAATAAAATAAAGACAGTGGTGGCTCAGTAGGTTAAAGCCTCTGCCTTCGGCTCAGGTCATGATCTCAGGGTCCTGGGATCGAGCCCCGCATCGGGCTCTCTCCTCAGCAGGGAGCCTGCTTCCCCCTTTCTCTCTGCCTGCCTCTCTGCCTGCTTGTGATCTCTGTCTCTGTCAAATAAATAAATAAAATCTTTAAAAAAATGTAAATTCACATTCATTTATGCATATAGAGATAATATATTTTTATTACAGGTTTTTCAGAGGAAGTGATGATAACAGGTGTCTCTTCAGATCTTAAGATACAGAATTGTGAAACTTTGTCTTCTGTGTGTGTTTCAACAGAAACAACTATTTTTTGTGCTATAACATAAAATCTAATAAATCACCTAAAGGATTCCCCTACCACACACACACACAAAGTAAACTGCCTTTCTCCAGAAAGACTCAAAACAGTTGTGCATCTCTGTCCTAATATTTTTACAGAATGAATTGTTAGATGTCATTAAAAGTTATAATTAAATGCATGACCAACTAATGAATAAAGTAGCATTTATTTAATAATTCACATTGGGTCCTCTTGTCTATCTATTCTGGTAAATTAGCAAAAGTTGCACTCAGTTTGTAATTAGAATGACAACATAGTTTAATTTCAACATAAGCCCAAAATGGACTTTTCCCCTCACCTATTACTTAAATGAGACATCTATAAATAGGGTAAAGCTATTCAATTAAAACCATAGTACTAATTACATTGTGGGATATGGCATATGGATGCAGCCATAACAGAAGAGCTCAGGTTTGTTGGTTTTAGGGTGCTCACAATTCAGAAATTTTCCCGTTGTTCTATTTGTTTTTATAAAGCAGGATTTTTCAGAATAGGACTGATCGACTCACAGTCATTGACTCACAATGCTTGACTCACAGTAAGCCCTTAACAATATTTGTTGGCTGACCTACTAGTAGGTTCATACGCTACTTAGAACCTGATTTTCTTTAAAGTACAATGGCCAGACCTTTTATTGTGAATTCAAGGTCTGGTCCCATCTCGTGAGACATTGAAAATTTCAGGGAAGGTTTTGCAAGGTATGAGAAAGATGAGTGCAACATTACAGAACTGGGCCTTGTCGAGAGGGTAAATGATGTGGGCATGGGGAGACAAGGACCTTCTTTAAATATGCAGGGTTTTAATCGAAAGATGATGATTCAGGTAAAATAGCATCTTCAATGTGCATGTTTTAAAAAGAACGATTTGGAGATGCCTTGATTGTTTGAGGTATAGTTCTGTCAGAAAGTCCAAGATGCTTCTATTCTCTTTACCCTGTTCCTTAGAGAGCCATTCTTAGCTCTTAGTGCTTTTACCTGCTGTGCGCACACGTGCTTGTGTGTGTGTGTGTGTGTGTTGGAAGAGTGCACCTCGTTGTATTCTCTGGTTCCCTGCACCCTCCCCTCTAGCCCTGCGTTCGTAGTTATTTGCGGGACATCTCAGACATCTTGAGTGTGTATTACTCGCACTTCAGTGTAGTCACATCATGATGCTTCTTCCCCAGACCTGGTCTTCCTCCCACATTGCCCCTCAGAATTACTGGTATTCTGGGGCACCTGGGTGGCTCAGTGGGTTAAAGCCTCTGCCTTCGGCTCAGGTCGTGATCTCAGGGTCCTGGGATTGAGCCCCGCATCGGGCTCTCTGCTCGGCAGGGAGCCTGCTTGCTTCCCCCTCTCTCTGCCTACTTGTGATCTCTCTCTCTGTCAAATAAATAAAATCTTTAAAAAAAAAAAAAAGAATTACTGGTATTCTGATCCTTGTTTCCTAAGCTCAGAAACTCAATTATTATTGGTTCCTTCTTCACTTCACGTCTTACTCGTTAAGTCCTACAGAATTTTATATCCACTGTTAAGTGTCTTCCTTGACCTAGTCTAGTTCAGGTTCCCCATTACCTTGCATCTAGATTATTGGAATAATTGTTTCTTACTCTTCCTACTCCATTGTATTTCTTGCGATCAAATTTATTCTGTCAGTTGCTGCAATAATACCTTACCTGTTCTCCCTCCAAAAAACCCTTTAGTGAATTCTGTTTGTGGAGTTTATAGGCTGACCTTGCAGGCCCTCCCTTTTCACAGCCCTCCCTTATCTAGCAAATAGACAGCAATGTGTGTGTATAGTATAAATGTATATATTTCTGATACATTTAATCAGACTGTACCCAGGCCAGCTTCTCCAACCCCTGAACCCTGGGGTTGTTTTTGAATAAATGAATCCTTGGGTTAAAACCAGCCCAGGAATTTCCATCATTGCACCCCATCCTTACAGAGCCCTTGCTGTCTGCTGTCTCTGCTCCGCCCCCCGAATTGTTTTTCTGTTTTCCTTCCTCCTCAATGAGAGTCCCTCCATTCTGCAAAACCCAACTCTGTACTATGTCACTGTTGAAACATAAGCTTTATCTTTTTGGACCACCACAGAACTTCCTACTTCTCATATTCCACCTGGTACTGTGGCCACTTTGCTTTTCTCATCACACTTCCTAGATTAGAAGTCGATAGTGGGCAAGGCCGGTGCCTTACCTTATTTTGTATTCTTAGCATGGTGTCTGTATCCATGTGGCTAAGAGGCCTTATCGATGCATTTAATTGGGTAGAAAAAGAATAGTTCTTCAAGCCTGGGTTTCTGTTTTCTAGAAAGTTTGGCTTTCGTTCCACATTCCAGTACACTTTGCCAGCTACACGTCAGAGTTAGCTGAAATCTGATAAGAATCTAACTGGATTTTTGTTTTTTCCAGTCTTAAGTATCTTCCTGGAACTAATAGCAAACAGAGGGCCACATTATATCCTTAATGTAAGTAAGCTCTTGACGTTCTTGTTAAAGGGAGTTCCAGGAACATAGTAGGTGCTCACAGAGTGGTTGTGATTGAGTTGAAGAATGTTATATCAAAAACCTCAAGAAATCATGTGTCTGGTTTCTTAACTATATAAATTCTCAAAGCTCTTTAAAAACCTTAGTTATACTAGAGAGGAGAGAAGGGATGGCTTTTCAAGTAAATTATCATTAAGAATGTATAACACCATCTAAACTTGGAATAACCTTCCTCTCCTTTCCTTTAAGATTTAGTCTTCATGATCTCTTTAATTGCTAAATCAATTAGCCCCTTTCTCCATCGTCATCCTTCAGAATCTCAGCCTTTCTCTGAGAGCGTTGCTATCTTCCCCTCCTTGCCTGATTGGCACCTGGTTCTCTCCCAAGGGGACCCCTCCACTGACAGCTCTCTGAGGGGGTGCCCCTTCATTTGTTTCATATCCTTAAATCCTCAGGGCTAGTGATGGGGTGATGATAAAGGCTATATCATCCCCCCCGCCTCCCCTACCAATCTTTTCTAGAACTGAGCTGCTCTATTTTTTTGTGAAAACTCTGGCCCTTTCAGGCTTGTGTCATTGGGTTCTACCTACCCTTACACCTTGTTGGGGGATTTCCCTTTTATTAGAGACTTGGTACTGGCTTAGGGTCTTCCTCCTTGGAGCCTCCGTCATTCCATATGACTCTGGTGTTCACAAGGTCAGCCCCCAGTAACCTTGTCTTGGGGCTTGGACCATGTTGACTGTAGCTGTCCTGGACTTCAGTTACCTATTTACAGGCTCGCAAGGAAGATCTCGTCCCCACCCCTCACTGTGTCACTTCCAGAATCAAGATGTCCCACCCATCACAGCCTTCTCTACTCCCACCCCGCCCCAGTGATCTTTTGAATTGCACATCTGTTCCCAGCTGTCTGTCTCCCAAGCTCAGCCACTGGCTTCTCCCCTAGATTACTGCACAGACCTCCTATAGTGTTCCTTTTCCCGTTCTGCCACCTATAATCCATTCCTCACCAGCAGCCAGAATGGCACTTTAAAACATTAACTGAATCCTGTCACTCGCACCCAGAAGTCCCAGTGACTTCCCATTCCACCCAGGATAATACCCGCATTCCTCATCACAACCCACCAAGTCCTTTTCCCACTGCCCTCCCTCTGTCTCCAGCCTCCCTCACCACTGGGTGCAAGCTAGCATTCTCACTTGCTTCTGCTTTAGGGACTCTGCGTTATTCCTCTACCCCACACATTCCACATTCCCCCCCTTGGATGTGTGCATGCCTGCATCCTTTCTTCTTGTGTTTGCTTATATGGTGCCCCAGACCTGTGTAGTGTGTGTGTGTGTGTGTGTGTGTGTGTGTGTGTGTGTGTGTGTGTCTTGGCATCTGATGGGGATCTGAGGTTACTTATATTCCTGCTTATGGTATTTGCTTTCCTTTGTAGATGTTGGCCCTGAAGATAGGGACTTTTTCTACTTTGTTCACCCCTCATTTCCCAGCATCTGATAGTACCTGGTTCATAGTAGGCATTCGATAAATAGTTTCTGACTAAATGGATACTAAGCGCTCCGTCTCACTCTGGCCTTCATATTTGCCATACCCCTTCCCGTTCACACCATCTTCCTCTTTATATCAAAGTCCCATTGCCTCACTCTGTCAAATCCCACGTTACCAGGAATGTCCACTATTCATCACATTGATCCTTTTTTATATTTATTTATTTTTAATAAATAAATTTTTAAATATTTTTATATTTATTTATGTGACTATCTCACTAATGAATCTGCCCCTGTACCCACCTGCCACCTACTCCCACAGGCGGTAACCTCAGGAGAACCAGGGATATGGTTTTCGTTTTGCTTTGTTTTTTCTGTTGTAACCCTAGTCCTACTAGTATGGTGCTTGGCACACTGGGGTACCCAAGAAATACATGTTGAATGGTTGAATCTCTGAATACCTTGTCAAGTGATTAACCATCTGTCCCTATCTCTGCATTTGATCACCTCTCTCGATCATCTGTGTGTCTGACTGCTCTTGCTGGAGGATCCTTAGATGTGAGCAGTCCCCTGGATCCTGCATTTATCCGCTCACTGCGTAATCTGCTATGGCATTATTGTGTTTGCTCCCTTAGCTTCCACTGTCCCTTCTTAGTTGATAAGTACACATTGTCTTTCTAACCTAAACTTTCACCTGAGTCACAATATTCTGCTTACTGTTGAACTGTTTGGATTCCCGGCTGCCCTCAAATTAAAGAAAAAACCATTTAGCTCCTTGCATGTGGACCTTTCAGTCGTGCTTCCCTGTTGCTTCACTAACATACCGTGGTCCACCTGCGTCACACGGGTCCCGAGCCTTAGAGCCCTCCTCCATGCCTCTCTCCCAGGTCACATGTTCAGTGTGTCTCCCAAGTTCTGTTGATTTGACTGAAGAAATGTCTTCCGTCTTTTGACTCCCTAGCTTCCACCTCCTTCCCCCTCAGCCGTCCGGCATATTACGTTTCTGCTACGGGTCGGGCCCGTACCTCTGTTTACCGAGAAGGAAAAAGCCCTCTGCTGTCTGGCACCACGTCTTCCGTGGCCACATACTGCGTCATCCCTCCTGGGGACAGTTGGGAGGGTGATGAGGTCCCCTTAGTAATGGGCTGAATTTTGATGAATGTGATTAGGAACCATAAACCATAAACTGTTTTGATTCTAAAACTTCCCTGATAGGTCCAAGCTCCAATCCTTTGTGCACCCACGGATGCTTTCCCTTGGTATGTCTTTCGCAAACTTCTTCCTATAAACAGAGCACATTCCAGAGCTTTATGCCAAAGCAGAATGACATAATTTCCAAGATGGGCTATTGCCCATGATAGAAGACAGGCCCAGCTCCCTCCCCCAATCCCCTGCATCACGTACCCTCACTGATGTGCCCTTCCTGACTTTAGCACCCTAAATAGAGATCTCTTGAGGGAGATGTTCAAATAGAAGTTGCATTTAGAACCAAATGTTTTCATGAGTGTAGAGCTTTCCTTGGAGATAAACTGGAGTTGGAGCCAATGATAGGCACTCACAGGTGGGCCTTCGGGGCAGTCACACAGGATGCCTTTACAGGTCCTAATTCATCGGGAATTACTTGAATGAGTGATTATCAAGTCTGAAAGGACTTATTCTGCTGTGTGTGGGGGAGGGGTCACAACTATTGTTTCAAGATGTAGGCCTAAAGAGCCTTAGCTCTTTAAAGCTTGATCATTTTGACTCATTGATCTCCATTAGTAAATCACTTGATTGGAGTGAATTCATATACAGGCGGAAGTCTCATTACAGGCTGCCGAGTCACCCAAAGTAGAAAAGAGAGCAACTTTGCAGAGTGTCCTGAAGGAGTAGATACTATAGTAGACGTTGGCTGTCTTATTTCTCTGTGAAGTGTAGGTAGCATTCTCTCTCTTGTAAAGATGAGAACTAAAAAAAAAAAAAACCCAATAAATAAATAAATAAATAAATAAATAAATAAAGATGAGAACTTAGGTTCAGAGAGGCTCAGTAACTACTTAATGCCACACAGCAGTTAGTGAAGTCAACCTGACATTTGATCATAGATCTAGCTGTGTGACTCTGAAAATTACATTATCTCTTCTGTACCAGGTAAATTTGGCTTATTTGCAAATCATAAGTAACACTGAAAATGTTTTCTTTTTCATATCCTTATGCTGATGAGTTAACTAACATTTTTCACCTTCCCCTCTGTTCTTTCTTCCCACTACATTACCTTAGAGCGTACTCCTTCCACGTCACCGCAGACGGCCAGATGCAGCCTGTCCCTTTCCCCCCCGACGCCCTCATCGGACCTGGAATCCCCCGGCACGCACGCCAGATCAACACCCTGAACCACGGGGAGGTGGTGTGCGCAGTGACCATCAGCAACCCCACGAGACACGTGTACACGGGCGGCAAGGGCTGCGTCAAGGTCTGGGACATCAGCCACCCCGGCAACAAGAGCCCCGTCTCTCAGCTCGACTGTCTGGTGAGCGAACGTGGAGGAACAGGGATCACACCTTTATTCAGAAAATGGGATGGGATAGTGAGAGACTTTGTTGGACAAGCGACACGTGGAATTGATCCCAAGTGGGTGGTTGTCTTCTGTGGTCTGTGGCCCTTCACGCGGAGAGTGCAGCTTTCATGAACTCTGCCTGATTCGTGGGCACTACCCATTTTTCTGTCTGATAAAGGAGTGTAAGAAAAGTTAAAAGCCCAGGAGGGCTTCTTTGAGAGTGCACCTCTCAGTCTGTCACATGATGAGACCGAGTAACTTCCTGCTTCCTGGGCAGACACTACACTATCCCCTTGCCTGTGTCTTGGGCCTTTGTCGTTCCATCATTTATAAAACTTCAGCTGGACATTCTTCCTTAGACCAGCAGTGGAATTTGTGCTGCTGCACGATGTTCAGCATACTTGATGGACACAACATTCCCAGATCCTCACGAGCTGGGAGGACCTTTTTTCTCCCCTCCCCCCGTCCCTTAGCACTCCTTGATCAAGTTTTGCCTCTAATTGATGCTGCTTGATCAACCACTGCTGTCCAGGACTCAGGTGCTCCTGCATTGGTGTGTGTGTGTGTGTGCGCACGCGCGAATGTCTGTGTGTGCAAATGAGTCAAGCAGCTGGGTGATTTGGTGGTGGTGGTGGGAGTTGGGTCTAGATCTTTGCATTTTCATGCTAATTAAGATTAAATATCTCAGCACTAAATTTGTAGACCAAGTTTAAGTACTTCCCTAATTTCATGTAATTTTCTAGCATTAATCCACTTTATCATTGTCATAAGTAAAAATGGCTCATTAAAACCAGGAGGGAACACAATACTTCTATGGATTTCTGCTCTAATGTTAATGCTGTTTTCCTTTCCTCATGAGTGATCTCTTGATGGTTTTCGTCTCTACAGAACAGGGATAACTACATCCGTTCTTGCCGGTTGCTCCCCGATGGTCGCACCCTCATCGTGGGAGGGGAGGCCAGTACTCTGTCCATCTGGGACCTGGCGGCTCCGACCCCGCGCATCAAGGCAGAGCTGACGTCCTCGGCCCCCGCGTGCTACGCCCTGGCCATCAGCCCCGACTCCAAGGTCTGCTTCTCGTGCTGCAGTGACGGTAACATCGCCGTCTGGGACCTGCACAACCAGACGCTGGTGAGGTGGGTCAGCAAGATCCCTGCCCAGGGCACGCGAGGGAGCCGATTTTACTGCTCTGTGCCAAAGAGCTGTGTGTGTCTAAAACAATGAAATAGAATTCTCTTACTAAAAATTGTTAGGGACAGGCTCCTTTGAAAGATGGCTAGAAATAAATTACTGATGTAAAATCTTATTTTCTTCTTTTGAACTTTTGAACTTAACAAATGACGAGTTGTTTTCATTCTTTGGTGGGTTTTTTTTGGACATTATCCTAAGCATCACCAATTTAGGTTTTTAAAAAATGAGGTCATTTTTACATAATTAATGTACATGATGTTCCCATGACCTCATGAACTCATTAGACGTCTGTAATTTGCCATCTGTGCTTGCTAACCAACCGTCATTGTCGTTAGATACTCACCGAGAAGATTCACAGCACAGGGCACTGTCTTCCGTGCCACATGTATCCCACATGTGCCTTCTGTCAGCAGATCATCCCTGAACTCCTGCCACGGGCCTCTCACTGTGCTTCACTCTGAAGTGGTCTAGATTATCTGTAATCCCACCATTAAGGATGGGTCAGTGCACTGAGATGTCAGTTTAGAAGTGAAATTGTATAGGATTGGTGTTCAAAGGCTATGCCCTGAAATGAGTCTCCAGATGTCAGCACTGGGAGAGCAGGAAGCAAGAGGTATGATCTGCTAAAGGGTGTGAGAAGGTTGTAGTCAGGCCTAGCTGCCAGTCAGGGGGAGTATGTAAAAAGAGGCATCTACTGGTCATCTGTCAGAGATTTTGCAGGACTGAGCTCTATATATGATTCCAAAAACAAAGTGGTCATCATTTGTTTCATCTTGGGTAAGGCTTTTACAAGGAACTGCTTCTCATCTCTTCTTTTCCCACTGTCTTTGATACATGCTACCAGCTCCTAGGGCAGCTGAGCCACATGAAGTTTCTTTCCATGTGCCTTACTTGAGAGCATGGCCTTTTTGTTGTCTTGCACAGCCTGTTACAGTTGCATTGCTGTGCACTGGCAAAATTTGCTTCACTGCTCCTGTGTCCATCCCCATAGCTTTTGTAGAAGGGAGCATATAATATGCCTTACATCCTCTTAAATCCTTTCCTTTGTATTACAATGATAAAATCGGTCTTAGATGTAATTTTGATTAGTTCATATACATGTAGCTGTGTGTGTTCTTTTGTTTATTTCAGTTGGAGACTCCCCCCCCCCCCCTTGGTTATATCAGTTGTTTTTCGGTATAAGAGAGTACTACCTAAGCGTTCAGAAATAAAAAGTGCAAGAAATTCAACATTACAGTTAAACCTGAATCTCTCTTTGTATATGCTTTGTTACTTGAATAATTGAAAAACACAATAAACCAAAGTGAAATCTGTAAGACTGCAATGAAACTGATCCCTGAGGAGTTCTAAATTTTTTTTATTGAAATTTAATTAACATTCAGTGTTATTTTAGTTTCAAGTGTGCAGAAATCATGATTCAGCGATTCTGTGCATGACTCAGTGCTCATCACCACAAATACACTGTTAATCCCCTTCATCTGTTTTACCTACTTCGCTCCCTGCCACCTCCCCTCTGGTAACCATCAGTTTGTTCTCTGTATGAGTCTGTTTGTCTGTCTCTCTTTTTTTTTTCTTCATTTATTCGTTTGTTTTATTTCTTAAATTCCTACAGAAGAGTGAAGTCATGATATTTATCTTTCTTTGACTCATTTTGATTAACATTATACTCTGTATCCATCCATGTTATTGCAAATGACAAGGACTTACTCTTTTTTATGGCTGAATAATATTCCATGGTATATGTATACCACATCTTCTTTACCCATCTATCACGGAAACTTGGGTTGCTTCCATATCTTAGCTATTGTAAATAATGCCACAATATACATAGGGGAACATACATCTTTTTGAATTAGTATTTTCCTTTACCTTGGGTGAATACCAGTCGTGGGATCACTGGAACATATGGTAATTCACCTTTTAATTTTTTGAAGAACTCCACGCTATTTTTCACAGTGGCTGCACTGATGAACTCGGAATCGAGTTCACATAAAAACTAATTTTTCAAATGTTTTCCCTCTGTTTTCACATTTTCAGGCAATTCCAGGGCCACACAGATGGGGCCAGCTGTATCGACATCTCTAATGACGGCACCAAGCTCTGGACAGGTGGCCTGGACAACACGGTCAGGTCCTGGGACCTGCGCGAGGGGCGGCAGCTGCAGCAGCACGACTTCACCTCACAGGTACAGGCGTGGGCCGGGGACACTTCCGAAGACATGGTTTCGTGATGTACGTGACAGACTTTACCATGTGACGAAGTCACTTTTAACTCGGGGTTAGATAACTGAATTCTGTCAAAACACAGTAATATGTATTAAAGGATTAGAAAAAATCTCATTAATTATAAGTTTTTAACAGGTTTTTCCTTCAAAGGCCATTACTTTGTATTCTTTGAATTTTATCTAAGTTTTTGTTAAATGATACTGTACAGATGTATCGCACGTTACTTGGGCATCACCCGTTTGGTTGTGATTTCTTCTTGTATGATTGAAATCATCTAGACTTCCTTCACAATTTAAATAGTATCCCCAGAAGAAGCAGCGCCTCCTGGTGAGAGGCAGCGTGCCTTCTGTAGGCACCGTCACTCTGAGCTGTTTTAATCATAGATCTTTTCCCTGGGCTACTGCCCAACCGGAGAGTGGCTGGCGGTGGGGATGGAGAACAGTAACGTGGAAGTGCTGCATGTCACCAAGCCGGACAAATACCAGCTGCATCTGCATGAGAGCTGCGTCCTGTCGCTCAAGTTTGCCCATTGCGGTAAGCAGCAGCTCCCTCCCGTCCATTTCCTGTCCACTGTAGTCGCCCCCTCTGCCCTCCTGCCGATGCGTCCTCACTCCACTCCTTGGTTTAGGAACGTGTCCCTCTTCAGAAGAAAGTTACGTACGTGCCTGCGTCTCTAATGCCATGTGCCAATCCACTTAACATCGTTGAAAGGGTAAATGACTCACTAAATCTAGGACAGTGAGTTTTATGTTTCCAGTGAAAAGAAACTTTTCTTGCAAATTAGAAGTTTTCTGTGAATAGTTTGGGGCTCTGTAACGCAAAGCTCCATCTCCCATTCTGACACAGTAACACAAACAAGACCTTTTTCCAAACTCTCTTTCTGTAGGCAAATGGTTTGTAAGCACTGGAAAGGACAACCTTCTGAATGCCTGGAGAACACCTTATGGGGCCAGTATATTCCAGGTAACGCTTGTTCAGCTCCCACTTACTGCGTGCTCCCTGCATGGCGATGGTTTACCTAAACTCTCTGTGCATTCTCTCAGGTTAATGAGGCTCCGGAGTGTCCTAGGAGGTAGGGCAAGAGAAGACTACCCTGCCTGAGGGAGGCTAGTGTCACAGCTACGCGCCGTGAAACTAGGGGGTGGTCTCCAGTTCTCTTCGAGCCCAGAGCCGAGACACTGCCCATCGCGCTAACCAGCTTTCCGTGCCTCAGTCCCGTTTATACATTAGAGTTTTTGCATCCTCTTTGGTGTGTGTGTGTGTGTGTGTGTCTTGCGTCTAATGCTTCAATTTAAAAAGTTTGAGCATTTTGCCTGAGTACTTTTATTAGTATTGTTCTTTCATTTTTTTTTCCAAAGAAGTGTTGTGGAAAACTTTAGTAAATCTTGATTAATTTCAGAAATGTTTATTCTTACTGATTCAGTGGTACTTTGTGTAGTGTGTGAAATTATTTGTAGGAAGACCAAATGGTAGATATGATCAACACGGGCACACACACCGTCTCTGTGCTGTCTGGCTGGTATGTGGGAATTTCATAGGCAGGTTAAAGAACACTCCTCTTTTTTAACCTATACGTGGGATGTTATTTTTTTAGGTGTGCGCTTTTTTTTTTTTTTTTTAAGGAATAACAACAGATTTGTAGCTTTCTTGCTGAGTAGTATTATGTCATCATAGAGTAGATCAATGCATAATGCGAAAGTACTTATATTGAGTGAAAATCTTATGCCAGATAATAGGACAAAAATAGCTGATAATTGCTCTCATGAAGTTTATAACTGAACACAGTATATGTTCTTGGTATTATGGGTCACAGCCTTTCTGGTGGTCCAAAAAGGACTGAAAAAAAAAAAAAAGAAATCTGAAATCTTAGAGTGGATCTTTTATAGTAAGTATAAGTCTTGTATCTTATGTGTGTACTGGGTTGTGAAGTGAAATGGATTAATTACAGGTTACAGTCAAAAAACTTGGGGAAACGCTGGCAGGAGGTTAGCATCTGCACGTCAGGTGTTAATTTTTTAAATCTTCAGAGCTCTCATTAAAACCCTGCAGCATTCGTTTGTTTAGCACAGTTCAGTTCAAAGTTGACATTGAACTCCTGGTAGGTGGTGAGTTGAACATGGTATCCAGGACTCTTAAGTATGGAACATTTCTCTTTCTGTTGAATTCCTCCCCACTTGGAGATCTGCATTCTTTTTTTCACACAGGAGAAAATTAGGCTTTCTATTAGAAATATTTTTACATTCCCAATTTCAAGAAACGTAGGGTTTTCCATGCCATTTTCCACTTGAACTCTGAGGCAACTCTCTGAGGCGGCAGGCGGGTGAGAGGTCTTGACCTCTTCGTAAGGTAGGAGGCTCACCCCGGTTAAGTGACTGGTGTGGTCTTCCGCAGCTCGACCCCATCCACGCCATCTGACGGAAGTGGAGGATGTTTCATGCTAGGACACTCTGCTCGTACCTGTCTGGAAAATAGGGTTAGAAACCAGGCCTTGCTTCTTCAGAGCACAGGTGCTTATACAGCGGGCTTGCCTGCCACCTGATGTCCTCAGTGCGGGAGCCTGTAGACTAGCGTGGTGAGGTGTCCCTGGAAGTGTCCTGGCCCCGCGATCTTAAGGGCCAGCGGGGACTGCCTTGCCTGTCTGGCTGCTCCTGTTTGGACAGCGGGACACGTTCGCACTTGTTTTCACTCTGTCTTCCAGTCCCACCTCATGGGTTTTCCTTTCAGTAGTTAACGTTTGTGTCTGTTTCTTTCCTAGTCCAAAGAATCCTCATCGGTGCTTAGCTGTGACATCTCTGTGGATGACAAATACATTGTCACTGGCTCTGGGGATAAGAAGGCCACAGTTTATGAAGTTATTTATTAAGGACAAATCTTCATGTGAACTGGACCCCTTCTCCTTGTAGCACTTTGTTCTATCATCCTCTTCCCCCGCATCTAAAACCAAGGATTTCAAATACTCATTGCAGTTGTGGAGTTTAATCCCATCTCTTACCCCACTTCCTCCCTTGCTATTGAATTGTGAATACTCATTAAGAACCTGTGATACCAAATCTTCAGCTCTCTACTTGGAAGAACATGGAATTACCATACTTAACAGTGACGGAATCTTTAATTATGTATTATATCTGTAATATATTTATTTTGTTTAAAGAAGGCTTTCTAACTTTGACTGAATAAAGCTGTCTGCTCCTGCATTGATAATGAAGATGCATTGTATTTGATACCCCTCCCCCCCCTTTTTTTGGCAAAGGAGGGGAAAGGAAGGTTTAACATAATTGATGAAAATGTCACTAAATGTAGACTAAGGACTGTATAGAGATGTGAAATGTATAATTACATATGGAAGCAATATGTTGCTGTGTTGTTAGATTTTTGTTTTTGTTTTTGTTTTCTACTTATTTTAAATGTTTGGAAATTTGAACAATTAGAACATGACAGGCCACGTCGTATTCATTTGAGTCTATTTGGACAACTTTAACCAATATATCTATAGCTTTAGATTCTATTTGATAAAAGTAATTGGACTTTTTCTTTTTTCTTTTTTGACTTGTTGACAAGTGTCTTTGTACTAAGTTTTTAATTCCTTTTTTTTTAATGTATTATAGACAGATGAACAAATTAAATTTGGCCTAAAGAGAGAACTTAATCCCTTCTGGATATTTTTGCCACATTTCTTTGCAAAGGGAGATGTATACCTTTGGGCAGTTTTGTCATTATGAGAAATTACGGGCTATTTTTTGGCATGTTCTTTGGGAACTGCACGGATTCAGGGGAGGAGTCCTCCTGCTGTGCAAGTCAAGTCTTTTACAAAATGAGGACAGCAGAGGAGACTTGCAAGGACCTCCCTCTGAAAACCAGAAAGAATGGACTCTCACCTGGGATGAGGACTTGCTTTCTTTACCTCCGGTTCTTTCCCTGTCTTAGCTGGATGTCCCTGAAAATGGACACAGGCTGTGCCATTGTGCCAGAAACATTGTGTTATCTTTTATGTTGTTGTTGTTGCTGTTCAACTATGATATGTGACTCCTTTTTTATTATTATTTTTTTGTTTGAATGCTTTAAAAATCTTTTAAGTCTGTGGATCTGCTGATGTACAGTGCCTTTGCTGCTATGGATCAAAATCAAGAGAACTGTGTAGATAAACTTTATTGTGTAAGTAGAAAATTACTTAATTTCATACTAGAAACGGATGGATGCTCCAAGTTGAAATGGACTGTCCATTGACGTTCCTAATGTGGTAGCAGAAAAAAAAAATGGTGTCTTAAGTGCTTAGTGTTTGATGTCATTAACAGTTTCGTAAAACTACGGTGTAGAAAGATTTTGATACTAAACTGTGCATTGTACATAGTTCTACTGCATCGTATTGACCACCAGTACTTCTATAATGGTAGATTGTTTGTGCATTCAGACTTTTAAGCATTAAACATAAATAACTTCTAGTATGCTTATTTCTAATTCTTTGTTTGGCTGGCTTTCGTTTTTGTCCTTGTGCCACTCCCATATACTAAAAATTACTAGTTTCAATCAAGGGAGACTGGTGTTAAAGTCACACGGGCTTTGTTATTATTGCCTTTTTAGTTTTGTTTTTATTTTCACTTGACAAGAACTAGAAGGGAGAGCAGATGGAGGTTATCCAAGGACAGGTTGCTACAAAATGTTTACCGAGTGCCTCTTTGGTTTGTAAAACTATGGTCTATCAAAAAGTTGTCACGTTACTCAGATGCTTTAGAGCTGCATTGTTCAGTGTGGTTGGACTAGCCGTTTGTGGCTGTTTAAATTTAACTCTACTAAAATTAGTTGTTGTTTTTTTTTTAAATAGGTTTATTAGTCACACTGACTGCATTTCAAGTAGTCAGTAGCTGCATATGGCTAATGGCTACCATATTGGACGACTCAAATTCATAAAACACATCCAGCATCACAGAAAGTTCCATGGGAGCAGTGCTGCTTTAGAATTAGCTCCCACCTACCGTTTCTAGCCATTTGGGTTTGGCAAACATGTCGAGTGTAATACCCTGGAGTCGTTGAAAGCATAAAGCCCATTGGGCTGCTGCTGGTGGGGTGTGTGAAGATTGAGCCTAAGAGGTACTTCTAGAATTGTAAATTTCCGAGACTCGGAAATCTGTCATTATGAAGGGTCCACCCGGTAGAAAGAAGGCTGGGGTTGGGGGCCGTGGTCTGGAGTGTGGTCAGTGCTCAGCTGTAAGAGACACTAACTCTTTAGCATTGACTTTTCAGCGCGTGCGCCAGTGGGGTTGGAAGCTGCACTTCACGTGTGAGTACTGTGAACGCTACTACTTCAGACGACATTTTAAAGGATTCTTAACTCAGTATCTGCACATCTTTACTAAAATGTCTTTAAAGGTATAGAGGTTTGGACTAAAAAAATCATTTTGGTACATAGAATATGACACTCATACCATGTTTATACCCCCAGAAGAACGTGCCTGCCTTAGGGAGATGGAATTCCCCCTTGGTGCCTGGTGGTCAAGTCTCTTTAGGGAGATCCAACATTGGCCATTGAGATGAATGTGTATATAGACCTAGTTTTTTTTTTTAAATTAATGGGCATCGATTTCCTCTCATTGCTGAGGTTTTGTCAGATTAGATTTTTATGTCTGTGATATAAATCCCAGACCTAGATTGATCTACACAAAAATTTTGATGTTGTAATTATAACTCTGTTTACCATAGTTTTTGCTCCAAGTATGGTCTCTCAGAGTCAAGAATAACAAAGATGGGAATCAACCGGAACCAGAGACAACTTGGTTCCAGTCAAAGAACTGTATGACTGGGAGAATGACTCACATAGAACTACCAAGAAATAGAAATTCAGATTGAAGAAGCCATCAAGACTTTCCTAGAATCGGCAGATAAAATGTAGAGTGACCACCTCAAGATCTTTCAAGTGTTTACACACACCTCCCTGGGGCCACGACTTAGCAGGGTGGTTTCATGTTCAATGAGCTGCCAGAGGTCCAGTCTTGTCCTGGAGGGTATATGCTGGATCAACTGCAACCCTGTAACACCTACCGCGGGTAGGAATCATCCAGCCATGAGATACGGAGAAACTCCATATTAAACCGTCTTGTAGCCATGAAATTCTGTGACCTTGCAGCCAAAAGCAGGGGAGATTGATGCCCCCCAGTTAGAAGGCAGCGTTCTGGACAGAGATGTAGTGCACACAGGAACAGCTAGACCATCAGTGATATCCTCAACTATCACCTGGGCTGTTTGCTTCCTCAGTCCGGATGATCAGAGCTGTATCACCAGGAAACAAAACGTCCGACTTAAAAGTATTTGTCATTCGGTATTTTTGGCAGTTGTAAGGAAATTTGTACTGGAATTCCTTGCCCAGCATCAAGAAATTAAGAAGTTATAAAGATGTTGGTACCAAAAAAAAAAAAGCCTTCATATTCTTGGAGGCTCATTTGTGTAGCTCTCCGGCTCCTGGGTAACCTGTAGAGTGGCGTTCAACCATGAGCTCTGGGTCCTGCTGACCCTCAGCAGTAGAAGCAGCGCCTCACAACCAGCCTGTTCTTCTGAACTAATTGTGTTTATTTGCCTGTCAATTCCAACTTTGACTCAGAGCTGACAATGGAAATGTTTTCGCTCCGTTTTGGTAACCTGAGTGCATCAGGAAACCTCTCATGTATCACTTTTTAACAACAGTACTACCATAATAGTAGGAACTCTCATTCGTTATAAGCTGCTACCAATATCTTATTTTAGTTTGGTTTGAGTTTTTGGCAGCAAGTGACAGAATCTTTTGGGTCCCCGACAGGAATTAGCGGGGGGATTGGTCTCTGGTTCACCTCTCCCCAGGGAAGAAAATTCCCTGCTGGGATCTTAGGTGTTTGGCCTGGAGGGAAGAATTCCTACGGGGCTGCCTTTCATCTGGAAGAAAATCAAGAATACAAGTGTTTTTCACAAAAAAATCGTCTTGTTTGGTCTCACAGCAGTCTAGAAAGGTTGGGTGCCAGAATACGGAATGTACACAAAAGCACACATGGGATCAGAAAAGAAAAGCAATTACCCAAATCCCTTATCTCCCAAGGAGGACAAGCTGACCTGAACCCCAAGGCTCCAGACTTAGGGGTTGGAATTCTGTGCCATCTGCCCAGCCTGGCAGGTTTGGGAGTGTTATGAATATCCACCTTGCTGCTTGCTGATCCTCCGTTTCCCACAAGCTACCCAACTTGGGAATTCAGCATCACAGAAACTCTTGAGAACGTAATCACAAATTGGCTTTTGAGTCCCTGTAATGTGTGTGTCTGCTGTGGACTGTGGTACATATGAGGCAAAAGCCCGCATATGGCCACGTAGACTTACCCTGGGCATCTTACTGCCTCCTCCATTCAGGTGACATCATGGCTTGATGAAAACATTTATAACTAACAAGCTTTATGTTATTTTGGAAGAAGACTTAAATTCACCTAAATGTCATGCTTTAATTGACTTGACCCCAGCAAAATTAACACACACCAGAAGGTACTTGTGAGCTATTTGGATTTTGAAAATTTAGGCAGTAAGTGGACTTAAAGTGTTCACACTAGTACCCAAGCGATTTTTAGCAGCCGAGCATTTCTCCACAGAGACCTCATAGATAGGGCTAGTTGGCCATTTCCCAACCTACTAGGTATCTCCATAGTTGCTTCCAAAAAAATACTACCAGAGGTAGTATCCTGGCCGTACCTTGTGTCATGTGGCAGAAAGTACGAGTTAAGTTGAACATTTTGTTCTCCCAGGAGGCTGGGAGGAAGCAGGAGAATGAGTCATGGTGGGATCTTAATCAAAGAGTGCTGCTAGCCTTGGGGTCATGAAGGCTTCAGCAGAGAAAACTCAGCCCGAGCATGTGCCCTTCCTCTTTATAGAGACAGAAGGAGGCACCAGCAGGAGTCTTCATCAGGGATGGAGTCAGACCCCTGGACCACCATGCATTGAGCAATGAGTTTTCCTGAGGACAACTTGCTGTTATTTGAAGAACTTCAGTCAGACACCTCATCACCTCAAGAGTTGAGCTTAAACACCATCCATCTCAACATCTATGAAGTCCACTTTCAGCATCATGATTCTAATGCGGAGAAGTCTGGTGTGGCTGAGAACAAAGCACCTTTCCCAAAAGCCTGTTAGTCTTTGCCAGGGGAATGAAAACAAGTGTCTGGAGTGACTAAAGAAATCATCAGTTAAAATTTCGTTCTCAAGTCTCCTTCAGATATTAATAGCCCCTTTTGTTTTTCCTCCAAGTAGACGATCACTGTTAATAAAATGTGATTTCAAATTTTATGGCTGAGTCAGGGAAGTCAAAGTTAAGAGTTTCCACACCGACGATCAGTAAACCGCACTGCACCTAAATCTTTAGGCCTCAGCATTTTTGTGGAACAAGAACAGCCTTCTGGGCACAAACTGGTTGTGAAGGTTACCTGAGTACAAAAGCCCTGGTTCACAGACACTTATTCCTGACCTGTGATCTTAAAATAAAGCATAATAAATAAAGAGCCCCTAATGAGAATTGTGGTGGTGGCTCAAGTGGATTAAAAGTGAAAGAGGTGGCATGAATCCTTCAGGGGCAGACTTGCATTCACGTTGAGGGGCTTGGATGAGGTGGTTGGTCTGGGCCCACCTGGCTTTGCCAACATCCTCCTCCCCCCGCCCCCCACCAACCCCAGGCCATGTGGGCAGCATTGAGCCAGGAGTACCAAATTAGCTTGTGTTCAACTCCTTCAGACTTTCAGCAGACAGTGTTTGCTTGAATATGTACTTTCCTTGCTGAAGATCTGTTTTCATATGAGTTCCAGAGAACAGCATTATGGAGTCTTTTCATTGATTGCGATTAGGTTTGCAAAAGTCGTGTGAGCTTGTAACCTGACTGCAGGGGTGAGGAAGATAAGGCAGGTTAGTGTTTGTGCTTACATAGATTTATCTTACCCCTCCCCCCCCCCCAGGCTCCTGCCTGGACCCTGAAAACCCCCACAAATACACTTAGTCCGTGGATAAGGGTTGTTGTTAAGGGTGGGATACAAGTGAGGGACTTCTTTTTCCATCATCTCATTGACATTGCTCTACCAAGGTTTATCTTTTTAAAAATTTTCCCATTTTTTGCTGTGAATGATTTTATTGCATCATGATTTACCTTGGTCGGCCTGCATTTTCAGAAAATGAAAAAGTCCATGTTATTTAATTTTCCAAGTGACCTTGCCTCTCAAATTCCTTATATCAGAGAGATCATATGATAATTGTCTATCTCAGATTGACTTATTTTGCTTAGCATAATACTCTCTAGTTCCATCCCCGTCTTTGCAAATGGCAAGATTTCACGGTGGTTTTTTTTTTTTAGGACTTCATAGTGTTCCATCGTATTTATATATCACATCTTTAGTCATTCATCTGTTGATGGACATTTAGGTTCTTTACATAGTTCGGCCATTGTGGACATTACTGCTATAAGCATTCAGGTGCACGTGCCCCTTCGGATCACTACATTTGTATCTTTAGGGTAAATACCCAGCAGTGCGATTGCTGGGTTGTGGGGTAGCTCTTTTATCAACTTTTTGAGGAACCTCCATACTGTTTTCCAGAGTGGCTGCACCAGCTTGCATTCCCACCAACAGTGTAGGAGGGTTCCCCTTTCTCTGCATCCTCGCCAACACCTGTCATTTACTGACTGGTTAATTTTAGCCATTCAGACTGGTGTGAGGTGATATCTCACTGTGGTTTTCATTTGTATTTCCCTGATGGCGAGTGATGTTGAGCACTTTTTCATGTGTCTGTTACCCATTTGGATGTCTTTTTGCAGAAATGTCTGTTCATGTCTTCTGCCCATTTCTTGATTGTATTATTTGTTCTTTGGGTGTTGAGCTTGAGAAGTTCTTTATATATTTTGGATATTAGCCCTTTATCTGATATGGCATTTGCAAATATCTTCCATTCTATCAGTCTTTTGGTTTTGTTGGCTGTTTCCTTTGCTGTGCAAAAGATTCTGATCTTGATGAAGTCCCCATTTTTGCCCTTGCTTCCCTTGCCTTTGTAGATGTTTCTAGGAAGAAGTTGCTGCGGCTGAGGTCGAAGAGGTTGGAACCTTTGATTTCCTCAAGGATTTGGATAGATTTCGGTCTCACATTGAGGTCTTTCATCCATTTTGAGTCTATTTTTATGTGTGGTGTAAGGAAATGGTCCAGTTTCATTCTTCTGCGTGGGGCTGTCCAGTTTTCCCAACACCATTTATTGAAGAGACTGTCTTTTTTCCATTGGGCATGATTTTCTGCTTTGTCAGAGATTCGTTGATCATAGAGTTGAGGTTCACATTTCTGGGCTCTCTTTTCTGTTCCATTGATCTATGTGTCTGTTTTTGTGCGCGTACCATACTGTCTTGATCATTAGAGGTTTGTAATAGAGCTTGAAGTCTGGAATTGTGATGCCACCAACCTCAGTTTTCGTTTTCAACATTCCTCTGGAATTCCTCTGTTTTCAACAACCTCTTTTCTGGTTCCATATAAATTTTAGGATTATTTGTTCCATTTCTTTGAAAAAAGTTGATGGTATTTTGATAGGGATTGCATTAAATGTGTAGATTGCTTTAGGTAGCATAGACATTTTCACAATATTTGTTCTTCTAATCCATGAGCATGGAACGTTTTCCCGTTTCTTTGTGTCTTCCTCAATTTCCTTCATGAGTACTTTATAGTTTTCTGAGTCCAGATTCTTTGCCTCTTTGGTTAAGTTTAGTCCTAGGTATCTTAGGTATTCTTAGGTGCAATTGTAAATGGGATCGACTCCTTAATTTCTTTCTTCTGTCTTGCTATTGGTGTATAGAAATGCAACTGATTTCTGTGCATTGATTTTAAATCCTGACACTTTACTGAATTCCTACATGAGTTCTAGCAGTCTTGGAGTGGAGTCTTTTGGGTTTTCCACATAAAGTATCATATCATCTGGAAAGAATGAGTTTGACTTCTTCTTTGTCAATTTGGATGCCTTTTATTTCTTTTTGTTGTCTGATTGCTGAGGCTAGGACTTCTAGTACCATGTTGAATAGCAGTGGGGATAGTGGACAGCCCTGTCGTGTTCCTGACCTTAGGGGAAAAGCTCTCAGTTTTTCCCCAGTGAGGATGATACTCGCTGTGGGTTTTTCATAGATGACTTTTATAATATTGAGGTATATACCCTCTATCCCTACACTGTGAAGAGTTCTGATCAAGAAAGGATGCTGTACTTTGTCAAATGTTTTTCAGCAACTATTGAGTATATGATTCTTGTTCTTTATTTTATTACTGTATTGTATCCCAGTGATTAATTTGTGGGTGTTGAACCAACTGTGCAGCCCAGGAATAAATCCCATTTGGTCGTGGGGAATAATCCTATTAATGTACTGTTGGATCCTATTGGCTAGTATTTTGGTGAGAATTTTTTGCATCCATGTTCATCAAGGATATTGGTCTATAAATCTCCTTTTTGATGGGGTGTTTGTCTGGTTTGGGGATCAAGGTAGTGCTGGCCTCATAAAATGAGTTTGGAAGTTTCCCTTCTATTTCTATTTTTTGGAACAATTTTAGGAGAATAGGTATTAATTCTTCTTTAAATGTTTGGTGGAATTCCCCTGGGAAGCCACCTGGCCCTGGGCTCTTATTTGTTGGGAGACTTTTGATGACTGCTTCAATGTCCTTACTGGTTATGGGTCTGTTCAGGTTTTCTATTTCTTCCTGGTTCAGTTTTGGTAGTTCAGGTGTCTTTAGGTATGCATCCATTTCTTCCAGATTGTCAAATCTGCTGGTGTACAGTTGCTCATAATATGTTCTTATAATTGTTTGTATTTCTTTTGTGTTGGTGTGATGTCTCCTCTTTCATTCATGGTTTTATTAATTTGGGTCCTTTCTCTTTTCTTTCTGATAAGTCTGGCCAAGGGTTTATCAATCTTAATGCTTTCCAAGAACAAGCTCCTAGTTTCATTGATTTGTTCTACTGTTCTTTTGGTCTCTATTTCGTTGATTTCTGCTCTGATCTTTATTATTTCTCTTTTCCTGCTGGGTTTAGGCTTTCTTTGCTGTTCTTTCTCCAGCTCCTTTAGGTGTAGGGTTAGGGTGTGTACTTGAGATCTTTCTTGTTACTTGAGAAAGCTTTGTATTGCTATATATTTTCTCCCAGGACTACCTTTGCTGTGTCCCAAAGATTTTGAACAGCTGCAGTTTCTTTTTCATTTGTTTCCATGAGTTTTTTAAGTTCTTTAATTACCTGGTTGAGCCATTCCTTTTTTTTTTTTTTTTTTTTTTTTTTTGAGCCATTCATTCTTTAGTTGAGTGCTCTTTAGCCTTCATGTATTTGAGTTCTTTCCAACTTTTCTCTCATGGTTGAGTTCTAGTTTCAGACATTGTGGTCTGCAAATATGCAGGGAATGATTCCAGTCATTTGGTACTGGTTGAGACCTGATTTGTTACCCAGAATGTGATCTGTTCTGGAGAATGTTCCATGTGCACCAGAGAAGAATGTGTATTCTGTTGCTTTGGGATGGAATGTTCTGACTATATCTGTGATGTCCATCTGGTCCAGTATGCCATTTAAAGCCTTTATTTCCTTGTTGACCTTTTGCTTAGATGGTCTGTCCATTTCCATAAGGGGGGGTGTTAAAATCCCCTACTATTATTGTATTATTGTTGATGTGTTTCTTTGATTTTGTTATTAATTGGTTTATATAATCGGCTGCTCCCATGTTAGGGGCATAGTTATTTACTATTGTTAGATCTTATTGTTGGACAGTCCCTTTAAGTATGATATAGTGTCCTTCCTCATCTTTTATTATAGTGTTTGGCTTAAAATCTAATTTATCTGTTATAAGGATTGTCACTTCAGTTTTCTTTTGATGTCCATTAGCATGGTAAATTGTTTTCCACCCCCTCACTTTCGATCTGAGGTGTCTTTGTGTCTAAAATGAATTTCTTGCAGACAACATATTGATGAGTGTTGTTTTTTTTATCCATTCTGATACCCTGTGTCTTTTGATTAGGGCATTTAGCCCATTTACATTCCAGATAACTACTGAAAGATAAGAATTCAGTGCCACTGTATTGCCTGTAAAGTGACTATAACTGTATATTGTCTCTGTTCCTTTCTGGTCTGTTACTTTTAGACTCTCGCTCTGCTTAGAGGACCCCTTTCAGTATTTCCTGTATGGCTGGTTTGGTGTTTGCAATTTCTTTTGGTTTTTGTTTGTCTTGGAAACTTTGTATCTCTCCTTCTATTTTCATTGACAGCCTAGCTGGATATAGTATTCTTGGCTGCATATTTTTCTCATTTAGTGCTCTGAATATATCATGCCAGTCCTTCCTGGCCTGCCAGGTCTCTGTGGATAGGTCTGCTACCAATCTGGTATTTCTACCATTGTAATATACACACCTCTTGTCCCAAGATACTTTCAGGATTTTCTCTTTGTCATTAGATGACTGGGTATGGACCTATTTTTATTGATTTTGAGGGGGTTCTCTGTGCCTCCTGGATATTGATGCTTGTTCCGTTCGCCAAAGTAGGGAAATTCTCTGCTTTAATCTACTCCAATATACCTTCTGCCCGTCTCTCTTTTTCTTCTGCAATCCCAATTATTCTAATATTGTTTCATATTATGGTATCACTTATCTCTTGAATTCTACCATGGTGGTCCAGTAGTTGTTTGTCTCTATTGCTCAGCTTCTTTATTCTCCATCATTTAGTCTTATATATTACTAATTCTCTCTTTTGCCTAATTTATCCTAGCATTAAGAGCCTCCATTTTTTATTTTTTCTCATTAATAGCTTTTTTGATTTCAACTTGGTTAGATTTTAGTTTTTATTTCTCCAGAAAGGGATTCCCTAGTATCTTCCATGCTTTCTCGAGCCCAGGGAGCACCTTGATAATGGTCATTCTGAACTCTAGTTCTGGCGTCTTACTAATATCCATATTGATTAGGTTCATAGCCGTCAGTACTGCCTCTTGTTCCTTTTTTTGAGATGAGTTTTTCTGCCTTGTCATTTTATCCAGATAAGAATAGATGAATGAGAGAACAAAATACTAAAAGGGTAGCAATGACCCCAGAAAAATATACACTAACCAAATCAGAAGAGACAGAAGAGATCCGAAACTGAGGTGAGAAGAAAGGAGGATAAATAAATTTAAATATATAAACATTATATATACATATATATACATATATGTATATATATATTGGACTGGTGAATAGAAGAGAGCACACTCACCACTTGATTTTGGGTGTATTTTGGTCTGTTAGAAGAAGCTCCCTCCTCCCAAAATTTTAAAGAAAAAAAATATATATATATACACAAAAACAAGAGTAAACATGATGAAGGGATGGAAAGTGACTGTAAAGATGAAAATTAAAAAGATTCTAAAAAAGGAATTGATAAGAAGTTGGTTGAAAAAAGAACAACAACAAAAAAAAGGAATAAATGTGATCAAGCTGTAGACTAGAACAAAGCCATGCACTAGATTTAGGGTATAGTTTGATATGTTAGAAGAAACTATATCCCACAATTTTAAAGAAGGAAAACCCGTATGTATACAAAAAATAAGGTTAAATACACTGAAGGGATAGAATATGACTATAACAATGAAAATTAGAAAAGATTTTTATAAAGGTATTGATAAGATAAAATAGTTTAAAAAATCTCAGAAAAGAGGAAAAATTAAAAAAATAGAATAAGAAAAAAATTTTAGAAATTTAAATGTGAAAGACTAAAGAATCATGGGGGGGAAAGCCATGAATTCTATGTGCTGTATTCCCATAGCTCTTAAGTTTTGCTGTTCTCATTGATCGGTGAACTTGGTCTTGACTGGATGTTCCTGTTGATCTCCTATGGGAGGGGCCTGTTGCAGTGATTCTCAGGTTTCTTTGCCTGAGGCAGAATTGCACAGCCCTTGCCAGGGGCCAGTCAGAGTAATCTGCTCGGGTCCTTTCTTGGGAGCTTTGCTCCCTGAGTACTTTCCCTACCGCTTTGGAGGAGGAAAATGAAGATGGCGGCTTCCCTATCTCCGATCCGCAATAGCTAAGAACTTGGAGCCCCACTCCTCAGTGCACCCTCAGAGAAAAGCATTCGATCCCTCCTGTCTCCCTGGTCCGGCTGCTCTCCGAGCTCACCCAACCTGTGACAGAGCATTTCTATCTCTGGTGCACAGCCCCGTTTGGAGTCTCCAAACCCAGGCGATTCCTGCAGCGCAATTCTGCGCCACTCCTCCCAGAGGAAGAAGGTGAGTCTCCCGGACCTGCTGCTTGTATGGTCCCTGCTTGAAGAGCAGTGGCCCAACTCTGCCTCGGATCACAGTTTAAGGTAACCCTGAGCTGAAAGCCCACCCTTCGGCTCCATCTCTGTATCTGGCTTCCCCACTCTGATACCTGGGTGCTCTGCCACTCTCAGATACCCCTGGTCTTTTTGTAACCCCGTGGGTCCTGAAACCACACTGTCCCCATGAGGGCTCCATCCCCTGCTTAGCCTCTGGAACGACGTCCCTTGGAGCAGACTTCTAAAAGTTCAGATATCGTGTTCCACTTCTCTGCCACTTGTCAGGAGCCGGCCCTTCCTGCCCCCGCCCCCCAGTCTCTCTTCCCATATATCACCTCGGATTCACTTCTCCACACGTCCTACCCTCCAGAAAGTGGTTGTTCTCTGTTCCTAGAATTGCTGCTCTTCTCTTTTATCTCCTGTTGAGTTTGTAGGTGTTTAGAATGGTTTGATAACTATCTAGCTGAATTCCTGGGACTCGAGGATATTGTTTCCTACTCCTCTGACATCTTGCTCTTCCCCTGCCTTATATTCTGAACTTTAAATGTGATACCTTTTTTTTCTTTTGATATTACTCTTGATAAAATATTGTGGATTCTTGCTTGCTTGCTTTTTTTCTTCTTTCTCATTTCCTTTATTTTTAAAAAGCACTTCATGGTAGGTACAATGGTCTTGTTTGAAAGGTGGGCCATGTGGGAAGATTTTCTTTGATTACTTATGTGTATTTTGATTCCCGAGCTCATGAATGCCCAGCCATGGTAGTTAAAGCATAATTGTTTACAGCCATGTGAAAATTATACTGAGATAGCAGGGGTTCTGCCCACAGGATCAATTGAGCTGCAGGGTAAAGGACACAGGTTGATGGAAATCCTGGAGCCACTATTCTGGGTCCACAAAGGCATTATGATCTACTGCTCTAGTTTGCGGAGTTTGATTATGTACTCTGGGTACTTAATATCACACGCCTGTATTAAAAAGCTCAATTCTCTCAACCACCAAGAAAAGAATTCTTGGGGAATTCAGAGAGATGATTTTGTAGAGTTTTAATTAAGATTTTATCACAGAACTTGTACTGGTTAAGTGACTATCTGAATTGCTTTCCTGTGGGACAAACAAGGGCTTACAGAGTCCAGGCTGGGATGCACAGCTCTCTGGACAAGCACATAATTGGTTCCCTAGAGGAGAATGGGGTGGCGAGGAGTGTTTTCTGTTTTCAGGCTCAGTCTTTAAGGCTGTTGCAAAACTACAATCCTATTCATTGTGGTTCTTGAAAAATATTTCCTGAAATCCGCAACAGTCTAGGGAGGTATCACCATGTCCAGAATTGAACACGGATGCCATGCTCACTTCTCTCTTTGGTGATAAGGATTATGTACAATGCCAGCCCAGACTTGTAGGCTCAGCGGGTAGTAATAAATGGTAGCTCTCCCCATGATTCACCCACCTTCCCTCATGCTGTTAGATAAGACAGCATTTCTGGGGGATATTGTCTATCAGGACTATTATTGGACTAACTTACAGGTATAGAAGTTGACATGTAAAATGTGGCAATAATCAAGCAGTTTGGTAACTGTGTTGAACCAAAAAAAATTTGTACAACTCTTTACAATGCAGATGGAGGAGACTTTCTAAAAAGAGAATCCAGGTTTTATTCCACTAGGATCATACCTTAATATCCTAGCAAATGCACACGCCATTGTATGTTGTTACCAAGGACCTGGATGGAGGAGGAGAAGGGCCAACTGGAACAGTAGCCCCAGCAATATGGAGGGGGGCAGGGAAAGCAGTCAAACTTTAGAGCCAGGTCCCCTGCCTGACAACTGGGTGGATGGGTGTATGATCCTCTGAGACAGGAAAAGGAGCAGGTTTGAAACTAGGAGTGGGGAGTAGCATTTAGTATCGGGCATACATATGAAGAGGTCTTGCAGGAAAGTGAAATACAATCCTGGAACCAAGAGAACAATATCCAGGCTGAGGAGATAGTCCTTAGCCCTCATATGATGATAAAATCCATGGGAATGGAGAAGACGGTGTAAGGACGGTGTATAATATGAGAGAAAGAGAGGCTTAGAATCCTCAGAATTCACCTGGGCCAGAATTTAAGAGGGATCAGATCTAAGAGGGATCAGAGGTAAAGTAAGTTTGACCTGGACTGTCATCGCCAGCCCCAAGGTGATGGCCAATGATCCCACCTCCTGGTATTCACCCCTGTGTGTAATAAATATCCTTCCCCCTTTGGAATGAAATTGATGTATGTAACCAACAGAATGTGCAGAACTGATGGCATTTCAAGTTCTAAGACGCTGTGTCTTTTTTTGTTGTTCCATCTCTCCCTCATGGATCTCTCACTCTGCCCATTGCCATATTCTGAGCACGGAGAGCCCCATGTGATGGGCAATTCGTGCCTTTGGTCACCGTCCATGGGACTAAGCTTGGAAGTAGACGCTCCAACTCTGGTCAAACCCAGGCGACTAAACCCCAGGTCATACATTGCTTCTGGATTCATGACAGATCCCAAACCAGAATCACCTTGCCAAGCTGATCCTAGATTTCTGACCATAGATACTGTGAGATGATAACTTTTTGCTGTTTTAAACCACTAACTTTTGAGGTAATCTGTCATACAGCAATAGATATTGAGCACAAAGCTCTCTGTAACTTAGAGTTTCTAAAATTGTCATCTCAGCATATTTAGCATACAGTTTTATATTAGTTTCAGGTGTACAATATAGTGATTCAACAGTTCTATACACTATTCAGTGCTCATTGTGATAAGTGTGCTCTTAATCCCCATCACCCACTTCACCCATCCCTCCACCCCCCTCCCTTCTGGTAACCATCAGTTTATTCTCTATAGAGTTAAGAGCCTGATTTTTGGTTTGTCTCTCTCTTTTTTTTTTTTCCTTTGTTCATTTGTTTTGTTTCTTAAATTCCGCATATGAGGGTACCTGGGTGGTATAGTTGGTTAAACATCCAACTCTTGGTTTGGTTCAGGTCATGATCTCAGGGTTGAGATTGAGCCCCATGTTGGACTTCTTGCTCAGTGTGGAATCTGCCTAACATTCTCTCTCCCTCTGTCCACATCCACATGCACTCTATCTCCCTCTCTCTCTAATAAATGTTTTTAAAAAATCCACATATGAGCCAAACCATATGGTATTTGTCTTTCTTTGAGTGACTTCTTTTGCTTAGCATTATACTCTCTAGACCCATCCATGTTACAAATGGCAAAATTTGGGGAGCCTGGGTGGCTCAGTGGGTTAAAGCCTCTGCCTTCAGCTCAGGTCATAGTCTCAGGGTCCTGGGATCAAGCCCCACATCGAGCTCTCTGCTCAGCAGAGAGCCTGCTTCCCCCTCTCTCTGCCTGCCTCTCTGCCTACTTGTGATCTCTCTCTCTGTCAAATAAATAAATAAAATCTTAAAAAAAAAAGGCAAAATTTCATTCCTTTATATGGCTGAGTAATATTCCATTATATATATAGACTGTAACTACTTCATCCATTCATCGATCAGTGAATATTTGGGCCGCTTCCATAATTTGGCTATTGTAAATAGTGCTGCAATAAACAAAGGGGTGCATGTATCTTTTTGATTTGGTGTTTTTGTCTTCTTTGGGTAAATACCCAGTAGTGTAACATGGGAATTCTATTTTTAATTTTTTAAGGAGCCTCCATACTGTTTTCCACAGTGGCTGCACCAGTTTGCATCCCACCAACAATGCACAAGGGTTTCTTTTTCTCCACATCCTCACCAACACTTGTTTCTCTTGTTTTCGATTTTAGCCATTCTGACAGGTGTGAGGTGGGTAACTTGGATCTGTCAATGTTTTTCCTCTGCCAGTAATTCAGTTCTATTATTCAGTTTTCTTTGTATAATGTTTTATTTCCAATCTCCCTTCACAAATTGTTACTAAACCAATAATAACTTTCAGGGTTACTTGTTCATTTCTAGCCATATTTATTTATTTTTGTCAGTAAACTTAATAGTCCTATATTTGTAACTTATTGGGATTTTTGTTGGTTAAAAAGTTTTTTTGTTTTTTTGTTTTGTTTTTAACATCTAAGGAATAAGCTCTACAAAGAAGACTTTCTCTGGTTACACTGCAGAAAAGAGAGGACCAAGGAAATTGACCACTAAAAAGAAGGAAGAACAATTGTTAAGAAGGAAAGATGCTGAGCTTGGACGGCGCCTGCCAATTATATGTGAGCTTTATTTTCATGCAAAAATGGTCAACTCTTAGAGAGCAACTGCATTCTTTTTCCCTGGGAGGGTGGAAGAGAAACGAAATCTGGAGATTTTAAGTGGGTAATGAAAACGTTAAGGCGTTGTTTATATCCTGATTATACTCAAATAATTTAAAGATATTAAAAAATTGGTGGGTATCATTGCTTTGGAGACTTCCCCGAAAGAGCAAGTATAGTACTCTTTCTTAAAAAAGGAAGGGGGATGTAGTTCTTTATTTAACCTTCATTTGCCCTAACAAATAATAACAAAATAGCATGAAATATTTGCAATATATATGACTAATTTTTTTTTTTTTTAAAGATTTTATTTATTCATTCAACAGAGAGAGAACACAAGCAGGCAGAGAGGCAGGCAGAAGCAGAGAGAGGAGCAGGCTCCCTGCGGAGCAAGGAGCCCGATGTGGGACTCGATCCCAAGACGCCGGGATCATGACCTGAGCCAAAGGCATTGCCCAACCAACTGCGCCACCCAGGCGTCCCTATATGACTAATTTTTAATATTTTTCTATATAAATAGCTTTTACAAATCAATTAGAAAAGGTACTAATAGAAAATTGGACAGATGACACAAATGGACATTCAGCAAAGAAGAGAAATAAATAGCTATTATTAGAACATATAGCTGAACAAATAAAAATTAAAGATACCATTTTTCACCAAACTGGCAAAACTAATTTTTTTTTTTTAAATCCAATGTTAGGAAGGCGTAGATAAAAAACATTCTCATATACTGCAGAGGAGAGTTGAAATTAATAAAGCTTTTCTGGGGCACCTGAGTGGCTCAGTTGGTTAAGTATCTGCCTTCAGCTCAGGTTATGTTCCCAGGGTCCTGGGAGTCCCATGTGGGGCTCCCTGTTCAGTGGGGAGTCTGCTTCTCCCTCTCCCTCTGCCCCTGTTTATGCTCTCTCTTCCTCGCTCTCAAATAAATAAAATCTTAATTAAAAAAACGTTTTCTGAAAGACTTTTTGGACATGTGCTTCCATCATCTTGCCAATGTACATGTCTTGACTCAAATACAGTATCTGATTCTACTGCAAGTAAATATCTGAGGGTATAATAGAATATTTTTTTAAAGGATTTTAGTTACAGTGTTTTTTGAAGTCTGGTTACAAGGGATAGAACCCCAACCTGGAAACACATAAGCAAAAACAGAGCACTTATTCGCCAGAGGAATCCAAGAGTTTGAAGAATTGAGTCACAGAAGGCAGGAAGGGAGCTGCAACAACTGGGCTGAGCGTCTGAATGTTGACAAGTCTTGTCCTATCACTCTTCTTGCTGTTCTCTGAGCATTCTCTTATTATTTTTTTTTAATGATTTTTGTTTCTAAAGATTTTATTTATTTGACAGAGAGAGTGAGAGTACAAGCAGGGGAAGCAGCTGGCAGAGGGAGAAGGAGAAGCAGACTTTCCACCGAGTGGGGAGCCCAATGTGGGACTTGATCCCGGGACCCTGAGATCATGACCTGAGCCGAAGGTAGCCATCTAACTGACTGAGCCACCCAGGTGCCTGTGTTCTCTTATTTTTCAGAGTGGATCTTTGTCATGGTGGGAAACGTCTCCATTGGTCCAGTGGATGTTACTAACAAAGGAGTGGCTGACTAATTTCAAATTCTTTGAGTTCTAGTGCAATTCCAATTCTACAGAAAGCCTCTGATGGTCCATTCAGAAGCTCACCCATGGAATCGTCAACTGCAATGGTGAAGATTGGCTTATATATATTTTTAAAGATTTATTTACTTATTTATTTATTTGCTTGAGCAGGAGGAACAGAGGGAGAGGAGAGAGAATCTCAAGCAGACTCCTCACTGAGTGCAGAGCCCAACCCTAAGCCCCATCCCAGGACCCTGACATCATGACCTGAGTGGAGATCAAGAGTCGGATGCTTAACCAACTGAGCCACCCAGGCACCCTGAGGATTGGCTTACATTGATGCAGCTACTCAATTCAGGTGGGTAACCCTAAGATGGTGAGATTGTGAGAACACATAGAAGTTTCTGTCATAGCCATGCAGCCTCGGAGAAAGGGGAGGGGTACAGTGATTGGGCAGATGACTCCGTAGATATCTACTGGAAATTTTGAGGGTTTTCTATATGATAAGCCAAACACTAGATGGAGTATGGTGTCTAAAGATGGAAACTGGGGATGGAGAATGAGGATCATGGGGTAAACATCAGACAGCTGTTGGTGACCTCAGATTGATGGCAGAAGAAAAGAAGTTGACACGTGTATCACTGAATCTCCTATTAGTTACTTTCTTGAGATGGACTTCCCAGTATAAGAATGGAAGTGAGGCACTAATATTTATTACATGCCTCCAGTATGGCTAACCCTAGACAAAGTACCTATATACCTAAATATCTAAATACATTGTATATATGACTATATATGACATATTCATATGTTTTATACATAAATATGTAGGATATGATGACATTTCATTTCTGATTTCAACTCTGGAAGATTTAGAAGGCCTGTTTTATATACAACAACATGGAAATCTGAGCAAGGTTAAATAAGTTACCCAAAGTTGTACAACTAAGAAATAGTCAAACCAGTTTTCAAACCCTGACTCTTATGTGCCAGCTCCTTAAATCACCTCATCTTTCTCAAAATTTTACCCTAAAGATATTTTAAGGATTTGGCATGTTTTCCACCAAATCCTGCATTCCGTATACCACTCTCTTTGAACTTCCTAAAGCTTGAGTTTAGGTGGATTGGTTTTTCTCCAAAGTAAAATGTATACCATTATTTTTGCATATTTATAAAACCTTCAAAGTAATTTGTAACTAAATCTCTCCTAAACAATGCCAATCCCTTACCTAATATCATCCTTAGGGAGCTGGCTCTTCACAGGGTGAGGGACATACTCTTCTCTAATATGCTGGTCCCTGGCCGCTCATGCCTTTGAGAGTCATTACAAGTCACCACCCAGCGGCGGTCCTACCCCTCTCACACTGCCCAAGTGCCCACTGCGCAGGAGCTAGGGCTGGCTTTGGGACAGACGAGCGTATTAAAGTATCCAGGAGCCACTCAATTCTGTCTCAAACATCACTTGCCCAAAACCCCACCCGCCCATTTAGGGCAGAAATACTAAGAGCTGTGCTGTTTAGTAAACCTGTACAGCAAATTCCTTCCAGTTTGAAGTCGTCTGTTGACGAGCATATCATGGAAGACAGAATCAAGAGCTTTGTGAAATTCTAGCTCCATTACATCTATTTCATCCCTCTGATCTTCCGGGCCTGTCACTCTGTTTTAGAAGGAAATTGGATGGTCCTGACAAGACTGTTCTTCACAAAGCAATGTTGATTATTACCTAGTATTCTGTGATCGTATGGGTGTTTCCAAATTGGTTTTTTGATGATTTGTTCTAGTATTTTACACGTATGAACACTAAACTGACTACACTATGATTTTCAGGGCTGTCCTTTCTCAGTTTCAAATACAGCTCTGATCTCTACTGTTTTTACTGTTCAATGGCCTCACTGATCCCTGTTGAATTTTTAAAATTGCTTTTGAAAAACATCATTAGTCTTGCTTAGATGTTATATAAGAGGGAACACTTAAAGGAAATGATAACTTGAACATTTATGGTTAATTTTTAGAACAGAAAACATGGTAACAAAGACTTGAAATCTGGTTTGGTACAAATTTGCTAGACCACCTTCTGCAGCCCTAAGGTTGGCCCCAAACAAAACCTAGAATGTATAAGGTTAGCGTTACAGGGGCCTAACAGTAAGTAACACTTCAGGAAATTAGTTAAAGATGTTTAAGGTCGAATGATTCAAATATTTTTTCCCTTTGGCAAGCTTGCTTTGTGAAAGATACACACAGATTATGGGATAATAGGTACTTTAAAGATACAAAGAGACTTGTTAGTCCTCCAAAGGGAATAATCATTGATAGAGATCAATGCAACTGCTTTTTCTTGCTATTAAAATAGGTTCAGTGTCATGTTAGAAGCACAGGTGAAATGTCCTTGTCATTAACTCACTATGAAATTGGGGTTGGCAGCCGGTTTAGTAGAGTCTTACTGTGTGGAAATGTTATCAAGATGGGAGCTTTGGAGGTTGTACTAGACTCACTTGTAGGGAAACCAAAGAACAGCTGTGCAAACCTTCCCCAAACATCTGGGGGTAAGCACGAGGTGAATACACCTGGATGTGCTCTGAACGGGGAAACGATGGGATGGTCTTCATTCTCTAGCTCCTTTCTTGGAGCCTTTGTAGGTTCACTGGTACACTTAGCTTTGGAGCCTCAAAGCAATAGTTCAGTAAAGCGAGCTTTGTGCCTCCAAGGCAGACAGAACCATTTTTCAATTGCAGAAGTACTTAATTCTTTCTCACTTTAAGTGTGAAAGCCATTTGGGTGATAGCCCAGACAGGGTTTTGCAGACCGGGAGTGAAAAACTCTTGGCCTCTAAGAAGAAACAGTAGGGGGGGGAAAAACAAACCTCATTTACCATTTACTAAGAGACCAAGAAAAAAAAAATATTGCGTTTAGAAAAAATTGCATTGGCAACTGTGCTTAAGACTCTCAGATTTGGAAGTTAAACATGGGAAAATGTTATAAACGGGTTGCACCATATTTGTCTATCACTCTCTTTTTGAAGTGGCAATCTGGGGGACTGGAAAGTATGAACACATCTCTATTCTGGTGCAGCCTGCTGAGAACTGCGAGTTACAGAATGAAGCCTGCCTGTTGGGCTGCTGCTTATAAATAGAAGGAATCTGGTTCATGCCATGGGGTGGGGGTGGGGGGGGCTTCCATTTGATTTTTCGCATGTGGGTGAAGACGGCTACTGTGTACTTGACAGGGCAGCTCAGCTGTCACGAGCTGGCATGTAGCAGCAGCAGGAGAGGGCCCTACCAAACTGCCATTCTCTGAGCGTGCTCCTTGAAGACTTGGGATGTTCCCTATTGCAATCTCCTCAGTCTTGGGTTAGGATTCCAGGGTTGGTAGGAGTGTTGCAACAGAAGCCCTGGGAGGTCTGGAGTTGCACGGCTTTCAGAGTTGCCCCCACTAGCTATTAGGCAACAACTCATCTTCCCAGAGGGCAGGCATTCTCTTCCTCCTCTTCATTTTTTGATGGTGGTAGCCATTTTATGAGATGATGGGCCTACAGAAATTTGAGAATTATGGGAGGCTCATATTCGGGTAGGAGAATAATATCATTAGAAAAGACGTAACAGTACCTGCTGAATAGATTGCTGTATTTACAGCATTTATTTAATTCCCACCATAACACAATTATGTAGGCAGTGTCACCCCAACTTAAATTCATGGAAGTGGAGCTTCAGAAGTGATTGGCCCCAAGTTTATAACCAGGAAGCAGTATGATCAGTCTACCCAACTTGAGCTCCACAGCCCATGGTCAACTGGTTTACCTTTTCCTCGAATGAGGAAGTCACTCCTGTAGGTTGTGCTGAGAGCCAATTATCTTAGGAGACCATTGAGCCTCTGCCATGTAGCCCAGGCTATGGCTTCAGTCTCTGCCCTTGTACAGAGGAGATGTGGACTCGGTGGCCAGCCACTGTCTGGCAATTCTGTCGAGAGCCACATACTATAGTTCAGCACCAAGCCCAGAGGGCATTAAAGCCATTTGTCAAGACTCTGAGAATTTCCATTTTCAGGGTGAGCAAAAAGTCCTTATTCATTCCTCTAGGATTGTTGTCATCTAGCTGTTCTTTTGGCCCTTTAGAAAGTGCCAGAGTTTGTGCTGCTCACCTGGCCATATTTCTCACAGTGATAGCTCTATGTGTCTCTCTCTCCTTGTCCCTGGTCTCTGGCTCAACTGAGATGGATATCCTACTGTTTTTCTTAGGCTTCAAGTCTAAGCCCCAAACATCTTCAGGACCACTGTCGTGGGGATGCTTTGAAGCGAATGAATAATATTCAGTGATTTCCAGACTTCTCTCAGTTTGATAATACATTTCTCACCAGCCTGTGCATCAACAATGTGTCCAGCAGAATCATAACTCTGCCGTGTCCTTCCGTGGAGAACTTGCAAGGGCTTTACCTACTTAACTTGGTTGAACACATGCAGGCACTGCATCCCAAAAGTTGGTCCGAGAATCAGATCATGTTCCTGAAGAAGCTTTCACCAGATCTTTTTTCTTTTCTTTTTAAAGATTTATTTTAGAGAGGGGAGGGGGAGAAAAAAAAAGGGCACTTGTGCACGAGTAAGGGGAGGGGCAGACGGACAGAATCTTTAAGCAGACTCGCCGCCCACCACCCCGGATGTGCACAGAGCCCAATGCAGGGCTCGATCTGATGACCTATGAGATTATGATCTGAACTGAAACCAAGAGTCAGACGCTTAACCAACTGAGCCACCTAGGTGCCCCGCATTCACCAGATCTTGAACAAATAGATGCATAAACAGATGCAATTAATAAGTTTTTTAAAAAAACTAGCCAATTTAAAGTAGTCTTTCATCTAAGTGTATGTCCTTCATGATGTGCGTAACCAGTGTTAGAAATGTCTTTTTCTTGAATCAGTGGACATTACAGAGGACCAATGTTTATTTTCAAAGGCCTATTTACCCTTCCCCTTCAGCAAATGGTCAATTCCATATGGATTCCTAAAAATACCAAACAAATTCCTTCCTGTTCTCTGAAATCCTCAATCTGGTAACCAATAATGCCATATACGATGTTTTCTATCTCTATCATCCTACACCTGCATCTCCCAAACTCCATTAGCAGAGAGATTCTCAGAAGGAGAGGGAAAGCAGAAAACATTGGAAAGAAGAAAATAATTCTATTGCTATACAAAAAAACAAAAGAAAAAATGATATTTAAATTACATGTAATTTATAAAGATTACACAGAGCATATTACATATTTATATACATTTGGTTATAGAGGCTCTTTGAACGTAGGTAAGCTGAAGATTTTTCTTTGGATGCTCTAGCACTTAGGAGTCTTTTTGATGGAGACCATTAAAGGCCAGAGGCTTTAATTCCTTGGGGATGTGAGAGGTAGCCTTAGAGTCTCTCTGGTCTGTTTTCCCTTCTTTCTCCTGTCGACTACCCTCTCTTCATTCCCCCTTCTTCTCAGTACTGGGCTTACACCAGACAAGAGGAGTTCTTTCCTGGCCTCGTACCCTAGAGAGCCCTACTTGTCACAAAGAGACATAAATGAATTAAAGACCACCTGGGCACCTCTGTCATTTGGGATACAGTGTTCAGTGCTGGGACAGTGTAACCCTAAACATCCACACTTGGAATTAACACTTTTCAGGCCCCAGGGAAATATCTCGCCATCCTTTCCCTTTGTCCTTACAATAATAAAGGTGACTCCATCCAAATGCCATGAAGACCTCTGGACTATACCACTGACAGTCAGAAACAAACACTACTTTGGAGCTAGTGACAAGATTTGAATGGCAGAGGTACTTAGGTAAGAGAAAAGACTAATTAACTTGTGAAATCATTGTTCTCCGATAGCATGAGTATGACAGAGTCTCGTGTGATTAGGTATCATTTCTCATTAGTGCTGAACATATACTTTCTTATTCCTCTTTGTGCTTCCAGAAGTATTTATAAATTAGCACAATATTGAGAGCACTAGCACATGGAGTCTGAGGAACATTTTCTAACATTAAATAATCCAAATTACTACTAAAACTGTCTAGATGAGGATGAAGTATGAAGAGTATTTTGCTTTACATTATCGCATGGTTCTAAATACTGCTTTGAAAGATGGTGAAAATCATGATATGACAATGTATATATTGAAGTGGAAATATTTTGTAATTTTTGTCGTAACAATAATCTATTATACACAATCCAAATATCATGCTTGAGCATGATATATAAAGGAATTCTGTTAACAACTCCAGCTACTACTTCTTTAGCAGAGTGAATGTTCTCCAAATAGAAATTAATAATAAAAAATTACCTTAGACTATAATATTTCAAGAAATGTGTCTATTTTAGCATTGCTGTCAATAGAATACAAATGCGTGCAAGTGTTGATTATAACATAATTAGTGTTTTGCTGAAACAAAGGCAAGAAAAGCAAATTTTATGGAATATATTTGTGAAATAATGAGAGTTATTTTATTACTAATCAAACAGCACTAGCCCATCAAAGGAACACTCAGATATACATGATTATAATTAAATCCAGTCATCTTTGAGAGTTTGTTGACTTTCAGTCATATAAAAACCCATTGCTTTAAACAGAGTTTTCATTCTATCATTGTGAATATTTATTTGTCAAGGAAGGGGCTAGAATATGCATTATTTAACAGTTCGTTAACCTGCTTTGTATCTTATAATTATTGAGCTCTACAGCATTTAGGCTACCATTCGAATGAACCATCGTCATATTTTTCCTTCTCTCCTCTCATTTTCTCCCTTCTTTTCCTTTCTCCTCCCTTTGATATAGCATAATTTCTTCCTCTCATTCCTCTCTTCTCTCCTATTTGTCCTTCTAAATCTTATGCACAATCTCAAGGGCCGTCTGTATTTTTTTGAAAGCAAATCAAATCTGTGCCCAAATCTCCATTGCTCCCCGATGGCAAGAAATCCAGTCTTTGTAATTACAGAGAAGGATGTAGGGATGGAATTCTCTTCCCCCTTTTCATTCTCTAGGGCCATATAACAAATCAGAAGGGTTTATACAGTAGTCAGAAGGCCCTCTGTTTCAGACATCATGTTGAACCCTGACTCCTGGTGTCCCAAGCTGGATGACTCAACAGAGGTAGGTATGCCTGTAGCTTCTTCCTCGCACAGCTGGGACCCAGGGTCAGCACTACTCTTGGGGAGCCTGGTGGTTGGAGTCCAGGCTTTCCAAGGTACCACAGCCATTCCTTTGCGGGGTGCTGCCTCCCTCCAGGGTGCTGGGAGAGCTGGGTGTGGGTCACACTCTTTGAGGGGTCTACCAACCCCAACCCCTTTCCAGGCCGGGAGAAATAAGCCTGCTGCTTTTAGCAAGATTCCACTTCCCCCCTCCCTCTCTACCCCCAGGTTGATTCCTTCAGGAATCTGATGCTCCTGGAAAAACAAGACTGAGGGTCAAGACAAAGGTAATTTCCACTTTTATGGATCAAAGACTCCTCTAAAGCAAGGAAGTGAACACAAGGTCCTGTCTATCTGCTTGGAGGAGGGGAAAGAGAAACACTAGAATGGCAAAACAAATCAATATTTTAAAAAATTATCTCACACATTTGGACTTGGGTCATGAGGAGAAGAGCACAGTGTCTGCTTAATTCTGGAGACCTAAGGACACTTGGAAAATTAAAGCAGCAGCCCAGCTAATAATGACTGATTTTAGGTTGTAAGGGAAGTTTCAGATTTTGGTGTAAGTTATCTACTCAGCTCAGTGAAGAAGAGTTGGTGACAGACTCCAGGTCATATTTCTGGCCAGGAATGGAGTCAGTGCACTTGGCTGGCAAATTCCCTGAGGTGTGTCTCTTGGAAATTAGTGTTTTCCTCAAGCTCCAGTGTTCACACCCCCTCCAATACCTGCCTGATGTCACATATATACTTAACATATAGGCAAAATTAAACATGCTTAAAGGTGAGCTCTTTCTTTATATAGCCACTTATTCATTCAAAAAATATTTGTTGAGGGCCATCTGATTACCAGGCCTGATACTAGGTGCTGGATATACACAGGTGCATAAAATAGGCATGATATTGCCCAGTGAAACTTACAGCTCATTAGGGGAGAGAGTCAATAAACAAGAAAACCAATAAATCTGAATTACAAACTGCTAAGAGGGTGAACACAGAGAATGACCAGGACGTCAAAAGAACCTAAAACATCATTGTATGAAGAATTGAAGGAATTAAAAAGGTTTTGCCTTCTCCATAGAAGGCTCAGAAGAACTTTACAACTGTGCATACATTTTAAAGGATGTCATATGAAGAAGACTTTTTTTCATTAATTCTAAGGGATTGAGCTAGCATCAACAGCTGAAAGCCTTAGAGAGATCCATACTAGATTGACAGGGTGCAGACTTTTTTGAGTTGTAAAGGAATGGAATGGTTTGGTTGGAGGAGAGGGACAAGAGTTTTCTTGATTAAAAATAGCCAAATTAATATTCAATAATAAAAAGGAGTAAATACACAACAGCATGCATGAATCTCAAAAACATTATGCTAAGTGAAAGGAGACTTACACAAAACTATCATATTTTGTGTGACTGAAATTCTAGATTAAGCAAAACTAACCTGTAGGGGATAACCAGAAAAATGATTGTCTGGGGGGAGGAGCAGGACAATAAGGGCTAGGATTATCAAGGAAGGGATGTGAGGGAACTTTTGGGCTAATGAACATGTTCATGTACCTTGATAGCCGTTTGGTTTACACAAGTATAAGCATTGTCACCATTCATCCAATGGTTCATTTAACATTTGTGCATTTCACTAGGTATATTTTTACTTAAAAGTAAATAAGGCAGGAAGCTGGGAAGTCAAAGAAAAAGGAAGGAAGGATGGAAGGGAGAAAGGAAAGACAAATATTGAATTTTAGTTCCTGATCTGCATACTGGAGTTTTAGCGGTGGAGTATACTGATGTCTGCATTTATTTTGAACTCTATGAAAAATCAGATGGATGGATGAATGGATATGTAGATGGAACCCCCCAGCACAGGGAAGCAAGAACACCTGGCTCCAGAGTCCCAAACAGACCAGGTTTGACTATTTGCTACTGACAAAATCTGAAGGCAGAGACGAGTGGTGGTAAAGCAAGAAAGGGATTTCAGTGAGGTCAACACTGGGAAGACAGCAGCAGACTAACATTTCTTCAAAGATGGACTCCAAAGTGCTGAAAATACTTCTTGGTTCATATAAGGAAAATGTAGGACAGGGCTTGGTGATTATGTGTAGGTGGGCAGTAAAGGTCAGGTGGATCATTGTCTTGGGGTCAATTGTATATGATCTTGCTGACAGTCCCTGTTGTTTGAGGGGTGAGTTTCTGTTCCCATCATGGGATGCTTTGCCTGTGGGGTCTTTGCCTGAGTTAAGAGACTGGCCGGAAAGAACTTAATCAATTAGAAAGTTTGAGGTCAAAATGGAGGTAATCAATGTCCTTTCTCACCAAGATGTGATAAAGCAACATAAACAAATGCTAATAATAATAGAATCTAGGTAGTGGGTATGTGGGGATTCGCTGTATGATTTATAGCTTTTTGGATGTTTGTTTTTTTCTTAACATGTTAAGGGAAAAATAGTCCTCTTCACTGAAGATCTATTACAACCTGTTCATCACTGTGCTGTGTGTTTTAGAATACTACTTCTAATACTAAGGAGAATAAATTTATTAATAAAGTTATTTATTTTCTTCTATCGTATATTTGTAAATTGCAAATGAGGAAACTAGGGCTGAGAGAAGTCACGTAACTTGTCAGGGACCATATCATGACGTGGCATGCCTGTGTGTTTTCAGTCTACACCTGTGCTATCCAAAATGGTACCCACTCACCTCATGTAGCTCTTGAGTATTTGAAATATGGCTGGTGTGAATGAGGAACTGAATTTATAATTTTATTTAATTTAAACTTTAAAAAACTGATATGTAGTTCAGTGACTGGAAAACTCCCTTCAGTTACTGGAAAAGTTTCAAGTATGTTTATAACAACTTGGGTAAGTAAAGCTACTTTTTCAACTGTAAATTTTACAAAACCCAAACACTTAGCAAATGCTCCCAATGGGAACATAGCATTCAAACTGGAATATGCCATTAGTGTAAAAGTAGACATATTTTGAAGACTTATTGTGGGGGGGAAAAAAGGACTTCAACTATTTCATGAATCATTTTTAAATTGATGAAATGTTGAAATAGTAATATTTTGGCTATGTTGTGTTATATTTTTAATTTTTTTTAAAGATTTTATTTATTCATTTAACTGAGAGAGAACACAAGCAGGCAGAGAGGCAGGCAGAGGCAGAGAGAGGAGCAGGCTTCCCGCGGAGCAAGGAGCCCGATGCGGGACTCGATCCCAAGATGCTGGGATCATGACCTGAGCCAAAGGCAGCTGCTCAACCAACTGAGCCACCCAGGCATCCCTATATTTTTAAATATTAAAATTAGTTCTATTTTTCACTTAAAAAATATTAACATTGTATGCATGTATGACTCATATTTTTTGACTTTTTGAATTTGCTTATTTGAGAGAGAATGTGAGTGGCAGGGGGGAGGTTATAGGCAGAGGAAGAAGCAGGCTCCCCGCTGAGCAGGGAGCTGGACGCTGGGCTCAATCCCAGGGCCCTGAGATTACGAACTGAGCTGAAGGCAGAGGCTTAACCACCTGGCGCCATCCAGGCGCCCCTCATATTATATTTCTATTGAATGGAGTTGGTCTTTGCTTTTACCAATATATACCAGCCTGGATAATACTGGCACAAAGGCTAGGGGATGGAAGTTGCCAGGAGTGGATGCGGGGTGGCGTGGGCTGGGGTGTAAGGGCACCAAGTCACCAAGACCCTTTAAAATGGTGAGATCCAGGGAAAGTTATGTAGCATATACTATATACCGGGGACTATTTTCAAGTCTTGACATGTATTAATTCATTTAATCCTTACTGTCATTATCCCCATTATCCCCATTTTGCAGATGAGATGGAAACACAGAGGTGCGTATGTAGCCATTGAGCAGCAGTTAAATCAAAGTAAAGAAACTGCCACAATTGGGATATACCAGAATTTAAAACACGCTCTTTCAGACTTCCCTTAAGTGGCTTCTATTTACAGATTTGCTTTCAATCTCTCAGACTCTCAAGGACGTTTTCTTCTAAGGACGGTACTGACCCTTTTTTCTGTACAAGCACCTCTCCGAATTGTACATCTTTCCCAGAATTCGAAGACATTTGTTCAAACAACGGGCATCGAACTAGATAATTGGCCAATAGGAGTACAATGTCACTGAGCAAATGGATTATTAGAGGGGTCCTATTTGAGAATTCATCATTTTCTTTCAGGAGAAAGGGTAGTTTAATCTCTCTAAAAGCCTGCCACACCCTGTGAAAATTGACTTAGTGGCAGAATTGCCTTGCAGAAAGCTCTTGAATTTTTCTAGTGGTGATGCTGATGGAAGTCTCGAAGAGGCTCAGGAGCTGCTCCGGGTTATTCTTCCTAGATATTTACAGAAGGAGAGGTGACTACTGCCTTCAGAGGCAGTTAATTTCCTAAGTGCCAGGCTCTGTTCATTTTGAAGAGACCTAGGATTGGCTGATGTTCTAGAAACTGCAACAAAGAAACTTAGGTGAGTCTTCAAAGGTTACTTGAGCAGCTTGGATGGTAGGCACTGTGGGTTTCTAGTACCGGAGATCAAGCCTTTCCCTTCTTTTATGAGTATGTCTTAAAATTCAGGTCAGTACTGATGCCAGTTATAATCCCCGTCTCTTTCCAGAAGGCATTGCCTGCAATGGTTATGAGACCCAGCATGTGTATGCTGTTAACACACTGGCAAAGCTTTCAAACAGTGAAAGAGGAAGCTCTAAAAATTCAGGAGAATGTCACCATAATGCCAGTTCTAAGAGGGCAGAAGGGGTAACATGGAAAAGTCTTGAAGAGCTGAACACTTGGAGCATGACAAATGGTAATTCCCACATTCTCCTAAAAACATAGAAGGTGCCAAATACAAATATCTAAAAAGGTGTTACTTTCTGGCACCACAGAATTAAAATGTCCAGGTTTGTGAGTCACCGGTGACAAACAGTGGGGAGCTTCTTGTATTTAGTTGACTCGAGATCACTGCCACATCAAGGGCGGTCCTGACCAGCAGCAGCAGCCCCACCTAGAACCTCATTAGGAATGCGGTCATGACCTCACTCAAATCACTGAATCAGAATCTCTGTGAATGGCGATCAAGAATCTGAGTTTTAACCATACCCCTGGACTAACCCTTCTCCAACCTTCTGTGGTGAAGGGCAAGTGTTCTGTTGTTTATTTTTTTAAAAATTTGTCACTAGCCCATTCTTTTGTAAAATATGTCCTTCAGCGAGACAAATTCAGCTCTCATCCACGAGGCTCTAGCAGCAGCATCCGTGGCTACAAAAGTTTTAGATCCTTGCTCTCAATGTGTCCACTTTTCTAACGGAGACCGGGAACAACAGGTGCACAGGCTGGCACCAGTCCACAGACCCCACTGGGAGTAGCACTCATCTAAGCCATACTTCTTCATTCCCTGGTCCTCCTCAGTCCCGAAGTGTTCCTGTTGCTGCCTGGCCCTCACCGACCTTTGCCACGGAAGACCTCAGAGCCTCACTGAGGACAAAATCATGGGATGAGAGTTAACCGGAAACCAGCCCTTCCATGTAGACTGCTCAGTGACTAAGCTCACTTTCAGCTGAAAGAGATCATGCAAAATTTAAGTTTTGGATGGACTGCCTTCTTATGTGACTAGATTAAGACAGTGAATTCCCAAGGTTTACTTTTCATGTATTATTGTTGTGGTTCATGAAACTCCTGCTGCCATGAGTGCGTAGATAGGGAGAAAGTAAATTTATTTTCAAGTCTGTCTTCCAAACAGGGCTGAGTTTCTAATTTTCTGCTGAAAGGCTGTGTTACAGGATTTGGCTGGCCAGATAACATTTGGAATTCATCAAATTCTAATTGATGAATAAACACAGGGACAATGTTTCTTCCCCAGCGTTACAGAGTTGTCAGTGTCAGACGAGCTTGAGGTGTTATGAAAATTTTGCTTTACTTTCTACCCCATTTGGTTATCCTCATCCCATAACCACATCTCTTAAAATCTTCTTAAAATACATTAGGGCTTATTCCATCCCTTGTTTATAATAGGGATTCAGTAAGAGGAGGTGTCAATGATGTAAACATTACATAAAAGGAAAGGCTTCAGAGATGAAAAAAGTGCTTAATGGAGATGCTTAGTGGGAAATGAATTCTGATATTATCCAGAACCACTTCTTATTCTGAGATGGTCCCCACTTAGAAAGAGTGTCAAACAGCCTTTTAGCAACTTTCAAAAAAAAAAAACAAACCATGATTGTTTACATAAAAGTGTTTCAAACTCTTTATCTGCTATAAATTGTGTATAGCCACGTGGGTGCATTAGGACTTCTCCTAAACCTCTTTATCTGGTGAGATAAAAGAAATGTTTATAATTTCTTTAAAATGTATTTGCTTTTCCCACAGCTTTAGATAATACTGTTAACCCCCTAAAAGAAGCCATTTAAGAAATAGCTGTTTAACCTACAACACAAACAGTAGCGTAAACCCTCTGGTATTTTCCAATGTCCAAAAATGAATAATTGTGCCTGTTCCAAATATGACCTCTTCTATGAGAAGGGGCCTGGTCTGTGACGTTCATCTAACTTAAGAATACCTACACCAAGTTGTTGTGAACAGTTTCTCAGCTGGGTTTCTTGAATTCACCTGTGATGGAAGTTAGGTCTTCAAGAAAATGAAAACCATGGTCAGATACCAATTGACACCCAGCACAATGGTGAACAAAAGAAAAAGGCCATAATGAGCAGGTATTGGTGAGGGTGTGGTGCAGGAAGTCTCACAAACGGGAGGCGGTATGAAATGGAGCAGCTACTGTGGAGAACAGTTTGGTTTTATGGAGTAAAGTAGAGCATTTTCCTTCCTAGGTGTACGCCTATGGAGATTCTTACATGTGTGCATCAGGATATACACAAGAATCCTCGTATTAGCCTAGTTTCTAATAGCAGTAATTTCCAACGGGAAATTCAAATGGCCACCTGGTATGAGAAGGAATAAATTCATATTGTGATATTCATATAACTGCAGCAAAAGTGAATAAAATATAGCTACATGCATCTTCATGGATGAATCCTAAAAACATAACGTGAGGTAAAAAAGCAAGTTCCAGAAGAAAACCTACAATAAGATTTCATTTGAATAAAGTTCCAGAATGTACAAAAGTAGGCAATATACATGAGAGATAACAAAGAAACTCAAGTGAAGGGTACCTGGGTGGCTCAGTCGGTCAAGCATCCGCCTTTGGCTCAGGTCATGATCAAGCCCCACACTGGGCTCCCTACTCAGCGGGGAGTCTTCTTCTCTCTCTCCCTCTGTCTGCCGCTCCCTCTGCTTGTACTCTCTTTCCCCCTTTGTGAAATAAATAAAATCTTTAAAAAAAAAAGAAACTCAAGGGAATAATTAATAGAAAAAAAGATAATTGTCATCTTTTGGGGGTAAGAAGGGAATAATCAGGGACGCCTGGGTGGCTCAGTTGGTTAAGCAGCTGCCTTTGGCTCAGGTCATGATCCCGGCGTCTTGGGATCGAGTCCCACATCGGACTCCTTGCTCTGCAGGGAGCCTGCTCCTCTCTCTGCCTCTCTACCTGCTTGTGTTCTCTCTCTCTCTGTTACACAAATAAATAAATAAATAAATAAATAAATAAATAAATAAATAAATAAATAAATAAAATCTTTAAAAAAAAAGGGAGTAATCAAGTAATCAATGGAGGAGAGTCATATGGGAGAATCTGAAGGAACTGGTCAGGTTTTATTTCTGAAGTTGGCTGATGTTTACACGGGTGCACTTAAAAAAATCAAATTAGTGCATGTAATTTGCAAGCATGAAAGGTTTCATAACAAAGTAAAAGTCAACGGAAAGGTTCTGTCCTTGAAAGAAATCGTGAGAACTTTATCTGCTAGGCCCCATCAGGTTATTCTGGGTAACAAACCATCTCTAATTCACACTGGTTTAGTGAAACCATGTTTATTTTTCTCTCATGGCTACATGTCCAACAAGAGTCATCAGGGGCCTCTTATTATCATGGTAATTGAGGGACCCAGGCTGACAGAGCTTCTATGGGAAAAAGCCTTATGAGTATCATCTTTGGGAAAAATTATCACCAGATTGTCACCTACAGAGGCATTGGAGTGAAGGGGAGAAGGAACACAATAAGTAAGCACTGGCTCCTCAGATTCCTACCTGGAAATAATATATCACTTCTTCTCACATTTCCTTGATCAGGTGAAGCCCTCTAGCCCTACTACCACCTGCCAAAGTTGTTAGGAAAGTGCAATCGTACTATGTCTCTGAAAACAGAACATAACTATTTGCGAACAGACCCAATGACCATAATGACTTCCAAATATGACAAGAGCCAAATTTCGAGTTCATCGCTACTTCTATCTAAAGTTCTAGAATTCACATTTAGCCTTAGTTGCCATTCCACCTCTGATAAGGATACAAAGAGCTGAATGGGGGAGGGTTCTCTCTTGATGGTCTTAGGGGAGAATCCCTTCTGGGGAGAGGATGCTCTAATGCCAAACAAAAGCCATATCCTCTGAGTAAAAGCCTCTTCTTTTCTGCTATCTGGAAGTGGAAGGCAAAGATACTCAGTGTTCCACTTTCCAGCACTGGGAAAAGGCAGATTAGGGTGGCAGTGAGGATGGGCAGAGGAGGGTGAGGGCAGGGGTGGCAGATACCAACAGAACTCCACACTGATTTGAAACCACAGCAGCTGGAAGTTGCAAATTCATGGCCAAGATTTGCCCCTCCCTTTGTGTCAGAGTTCCAGAGCCTCCCAGGCATCAGACACCCCTGCTTCCAGGCCATCAGGGGAATGAGAAAATACGCACCAACCATCTGACATGGGTGGTAAAACCAACTGCCCCCAGGGGTAGCCTGTCCCCCAGGGGTGGGGCAGAGACCAGCTGTTGGTTCTGGAGTCCAATTCTCTGTCCAGGACACACTGGAAGAATATGTTTTCCAACCTCCCCCACAATTAGGTTTGAGTCATGGAACCTGGATTGTGGATAATGGATCCTTGTGGACATGTTGTGATGTCCAGACTTGACCATAAAACAGCAGCACAGTATCTCATACTTTGTCACTTCCCTTGTCTTTGGACCAAATGCAGAGGAACCATTCTGAGGAGCTAAGCAGATGGTAGAAGCCTGGGTCCCCAAATCATCTCATTGAAGGCTAGCCACTGAAAACCCAATGGGGTGATGTGAGCATGAAATAAGCTTTTACTGGGACGCGTGGGTGGCTCAGTTGGTTGAGCGTGTGCCTTTGGCTCAGGTCATGACCCTGGAGTTCCTGGATCGAGCCCTGCATCAGGCTCCCTGCTCGGTGGGGAGTCTGCTTCTCCCTCTGCTCCTCCCCACTACTTGTGCTTTCTTCTCATTCACTCTCTCAAATAAATAATAAATAAAAATTTTAAAAAAGAAATAAGCTTCTACGTTATTTTGTAAGATCTGGGGGTTTTTTAGTTTCATCAGCCAGTGTTCCTTTACTGTAAATAAAATAAGGGACCACAGCCCCTTTCTTCAAAGCTACTGCTGGCAAAGATCTCTGCTGGGTTGAATTCAGATAATTCTCTGGAATGAGTTCTCCTGGTATGTAAGAGAGGCTTGTCATCTTTTCTTACTACTCTCAAAACGAGTATGCAAGCCAGGCCTTACCCATGTGTTAGGTGATCATTCAGAGTTGATATTATAATTTGAGCACATATAAATTCTTCAAGTGATTTTGAAATTTTCATCCCATTCAGACTTTATGGTTGTCTGGGATTTTGAAACTTGGCTTACTCTGCAAATGATTTAAGAGCTGGGTATTTTTTTAGCAAAAGGTGTGAAATGATATAAGAGATATAATAATTCTATAAATATCTGCTACTTTATATGCTTTAGGGTCAGTTAGGCATAATAAGCCCAAAGAAGGGAGATACAGGTTCCAAGTGCTATTTTATGTATGTGGAATATGGACAGGGAAATGTCCAGAGTGGAAGAGCCTGGAGTCCAAAGCAGGCAAACGCAAGGGTTAGAAAGGGAGTTGTCAGGTGAACATTTTTTGTTTTTCAATGAGAAAAGAAAATACAGATTGCAGTCATAGTGATAAGACCCATAAGGTGACACTTTCGTAGGTGTGGTGGCCTGAGGTGGGTTTACTCTTCCTTATAGAAGGGGAAAAATAAGCCTGTGCTTATTCATAGTCCCATAGTGAGCTTGGGAAAACTAGGAGGCCTGGTGGCCTCCCAAGAAGAGTCAGCTGAGACATCTGAAGGGCTTGGCTCTTGTCACAGGGAGGTGGCATTCTTGCCTTTCAGATACATGTCCGCAAAGCAGCCTCGTTACGGGCTGGCTTCTGAGTCAGAAACCTAAACCTTAAATCGCAATCCCACTGCTTGTTCTAAGTGCAGCTCTGGGCACAGGGCACATCCCTCGGCTTCAGGGTTCACATCTGTAGTATGAGGACTCCACAGAAATTTCATGAGGGGCAAATGAAGGAATATATTGACACGTGCAAACAACAGTGCCTGGTATGTGACCAGCATTTAATAATATTTGCTCTCTTCCGTTCTGTCCTCAATTTGATACTAAGTTTCTTGCGGGAAGGAGCAGGCCACATTTCATTTTGCATTGCCCTAAGGGCCTAGAGCACTATCTGGAAGACTGGGAATGCTGGAAAAATGGTTTTCAATGTGCCAATGCCAAAGGCCAGTGGTGAGGCTTTGGGGCTAACTAATTAAAATACTGACCTTTAACCCTCCATGAAATTTCCCTAAGGATAAGTATATTAGGTAGGCTTTACTGTCATTGGCATTTACCAGAGACTGAAATGACAGAGGCTGATAAGATAGAAGTTTATCTCTGTCTCATGTAAAAATCTGAATGGACAGGGCAGGGCTGGGGTAGTGGCACCATTGTGTCCCAGTGACCTCTGACTTCATTATCCAAGATGGAGGAAAGGGGCTAAGAGGTGGTATAATGCCGCTGCCTTTCATGACACAACCAGGACGTCTCACATACCTCCTTTCTTCACCTCCCAGTAGCCTGAAGTCCGAAATGCCACAGGACAGAGGACGGACTTTTTAATCCAGACGGCGATGCGGCTTCTGTAACTCGGAAAGGGAGATTAAATATTAGACAACAATCTGCAGTTCCTTTCACAGGCATTCTTTTAGAATACTTCCTGGAAAATGGAATGATCGCTGGTCCCCCATACTGGACTGTGAGGGTGGTAGCCACTTCCCAGGGATGGAAGAGGGACGGTCTAGATGCATCCTGAGTCCCAGATAAATGAGAAGCTGCCAGACAGTCTTGAATTATGCATTTAACATAGAAACAAATTGTTTTCTTAAAACATCCATTATTTTGGATCTTTGTTATGTACAAGTAAATCTGTATTATAAGTGATGCAATCAGTCTGGTGTGCCTGAGTGTGTGGCTGTGTGTGAGCTGGAGAAACCTTTACCCTCTGTCTATGTTATTACCCACCTGGGAGCAAGTGGTCCCTCTCTCTCCTGACTCAGCAGCTACACTGGCAGGAGACCATTCCTCTCTCCACCCAGCTGTGACTTCATTCCATTAGGCTAAAATTTAGATCAGGGGTGAGTTAATATACCAAATTGTACCCCAGTGGCTTCCAATTTATTCTCTTCGCACTTATAGGGTCAGGCCCTGTATACTTAGTTTTATACCAGCAATATGAATTGTTCAAGACCCTTAAAAAAAAAAAAGCCAATCAGAAGTAACAAGACGATAAAACAGAGTCCTCCTTGCTGTAGGAAAACCTGGCATGTGAAAATTCGGATATATTTAATGTGATACATTACAAAAAGATTGATCTCTTTACGAAATAAGCAGAGATGGGTCCACCTAATAATTTGCTGAATATCTAAATACCTTTAAATAGCAACATTTCCTTACACATTTATAACACTGTGCCCAAATTCAAGTGTTCCCATCATCCTTCTGTTACACAAAGATAAGCAGCTCAAAAACCCATGTTGGGTGTAAATAAAATAGATGGAAAATAGATTATCATTCACGTAATATTGTTTTTCCAATATACATACAGCTTTGACGTTAACAATAAAGATAAATAACAGGAAGGAACAATAAGGAAACGTTATCCAAAAGCATAGGAAAGGAATTAAAATGGTGACCAGCCTGTACCTGATCAAGCCTTCCCATTTCTTCCTGTTATTTTATCATGGTTTAGACACTTCTCCTCCCCCCACATTTTAGACTTGATACCTTGTATATTTTATAAAGCTTATACTTTGTATATTTTTAATGTCATTTAAAAAGTCTCCATTCTAGGCACTTTCCCCTCTTCCACTGTAGCTATGATACCATGGAAGGGTGGAACTAACTCTATAATCCTCAAGGCAAGACCTCCAGCTTTTAAAGCAGGCTGGCCTTCATATACAATAGCTTTAACCTCGAATAACAGAGAAATAAACAGAAAGGGTGCCTAGAAGGGGAAACCAGCTTTTCATCTGGGCTGTCTTTCCTTATGAATTCTTAGAAAGAAACAAACACAAAAAACTGCGTTCGTGGTCACCCGATTCCACAAAGAAGTCCACTTTTTGTGAGCAATTACATAACTCACCAACTTTGTAGCCACAGTTCCATTTGCAGCCCCAGCTGCCACTTGCTGGGGAGGAAGGTCCTTGGCAGGTGTCCAAGGCCACACACCAAGCAAGGAAATCAGAGGTCGCTGAGTCGAGCACCATCTCCCTTGAAGTATGCCAGGACAAGTTAACTGTTTGGTACTGCTCTCTGGTTTATTATCTTCTCTCCCATTCCCTGGGAGTATCTTCTCCAGATAGGCTGGGATTGGAAAGTCTATCAGCGTTCTAAATGCAAGTTTATGGAAAGAAATCCAATCAGCAGAGGGAAAACCATGTAGATACGGATGAAGTATGAATAGACAGACAATTCTTACACCTGTGAGCTGTTTTCTGCCCAGATACTCATTCCCCTTACTCTGGGAAGCAGGACACTCCCTTTCCAGGGCTCCTCTTCCAAGGCTGCCTCATTTAGGGGTTTACACTTTCAGCTCTAACGTGGCCAGAGGTCCCTGGAGAAAGACTCCATGGGATGTCCACAGTGGGGATTTCGCTTGCCTGGTTTCTAGGTTTGGCCTGTTGGTTGCTGAACTATAGTGCACCCCACTTGGAGGAAAGCAGCAGAGACACTCCCCACCCCCTGCTTGGATTAACTTCAGGAAGTGTTGCTTGCTTTCATGTCTTGCCCCTGAGATGCTGGCTCATCTCCTGTCTCCATCTATCTTTACGCTGGACGGGGCAGACAAGAGAAACATTCAAACCATTCCTCACTCTGCTTCAGAAATGCCAGCCCACTCCACCTAACCACAGGCCAGGTGCTTCCGGCCTGCATCCTTCTGCCCCACAGAGCCCTGCACATGAGCCCTGGTAACTACTTTCTGTTCTGCCTTCTGTTTGCTTCCTGCCTGAACCACTGAGACTTGCTGGGAGTGGAGAACAGGGCAGTGGAAGGAACAGAGCTTTGAACTTGAAGTCAGATGGTTGTGATCCTTGTAGCCAGAGACCTTAGTGTTTCTGTGATCTTGTGATGTCATTTAACTCACCGAGACTAAGTTTCTTCACCTGTAAAGTGGACATCCACATACCCCTGCTGAGTCATAAGGAGTCAACAGAAACGCCTTTCCTAGAGGTTTCCCCGCAGACTCAGTCTCACTATTTTTTTAAAGATTTATCATGCGTGTTCTGTATAATGGCTAAAAGCCGGATTCGCTTAAGAAGACCTGGAAGTTAGTGTGCAATCTGGAGATTTTCGAATCGTGTGTTGTGAAGTTTAGTTGAATTACCTGACCGAAGACAACTGAGCAGAGCTGGCTGCGCGGGGGAGGCCCCACAGGTGAGCCGCCTTCTCTCCTCCCCCATGACACGTTTTCATCTCCAGATCTGGGGCGGAAGTTTCTAGGAACTCAGGGAAGAGGGAATGAAACCTATCATACTCCCCACGAAGACCTTCAGAATACTGCCTTTTCTCTTACAGAGCAGTCTTGTGTGTTCCCTTAACGCAGAAAGGGAAAAGCTAAATCCGCCGGAGCTCACTCAGGTCACGTGTGCAAGTGAACCGACCCGCAGCTTCTCCCAACTTCCGGTGTCTCTTTAGCGACCCCGATCCGAGGCCAGGGAGCATGCGCAACCCTAAGGCGCAGGTTCAGCGGAGGAGAAAGCGAGGGCGAGCTGAGGCAGGGAGCATGCGCAACCCTAAGGCGCGGGTTCAGCGGAGGAGAGGATTGGTGGGACGTGCAGCCTTTAAAAAACCACATGACCATACCTGTGGCTAAGACTACCGTGGCTCCGAGGGGTGGCTGGGGGTGTGGAGGGGAGCTGAAGCCCTGACCACAGAAGAATTCTTTCTGGAGAAGCCTCCCCCTCTCTCCTGGTGTGTGGTTTGTGCTTCACAGCAGAAAGGTGGGAAACGGGTCCCGCTCCGCCTCTACCGCGCGGTGACTCAGGCGGGCCATTTCTGCAGCGCGCTGGTTGCTAATTCCCAATCGAGGGCTGCCACAGACGGACTGCTGGCTGGCCTCTTCTTACTTCATCCTGTGTTTCCGTTCATTGGGCATTTATTTTGTGTCACACATGGCTTCTTAGCACTCTGCTGGTCTTAACTCATTTATTCCTCACGGCACCTCTAGAGGTGGGCACCGCTTTTATCGCCGCTGCACAAAGGAGGAAACTGAGGCAGAGGTAAGCAAAGCTTCCTTCGTGCCCTCTTTACTAGGAACTGTTTCCAGTTTATAGTTACTGACTGGAAGGTGGCAATTTCCGGAGGATTTTTCGGGAATGATCCGGCTGGAACCCTTCGCTCACTAAGAAATTTACGTTTGTTTCAGTGACAGGCCATCCAGACAAAATGAGGGAGAGTATATTATGGGGGCAGTATACCTGATATTAGACCCTTCTCTACCATGGAGCAGGTGGCCTAGATGATCATGCTCACAGGGGACACTGGTAGTTTTCAGATTTTTTTGTCAGTCTCTGACTTTAGGTCAATGGTTTCCTAAAACTTCCCACATGTCCTTCCAAAGCAAAGGCATCAACATATATTCCTTCTCAAGTGACCAGTCACAGGAGTTTTGATAAACCGTGCAGTTTGAATACCCCTGTGGAGCAAAGTCCAAATCGTGCATTGTATCATCTTAAAACACAAGAAAGATTAACGATGGGGTGCTGTCCTCAGTTCGGTTCCTCCCTTGGCAATGAGGAGTCTTTTGGGCAGGCTGGTAGTAGCTCTCGCTTTGCCTTTGAGGCCCCCTCCAGCCCTTTGAGCTCAGCGTAATCTCGTGTGAAATTTGACTGCATGCCTGCTGGGGGAAGGAGCAAAGCCAGGCCCTGGTCGAACTGCAGTAGGCCCTGGTCGAACTGCAGTGGCCCCAAAGCACATCCCGAACCACAGCGGAATGATATACAGGTTACAGGGAGATTACTGGCAGACGCTGTGGGAAAACTGCACAAGGGAGAAAAACATGGAGGGCAGGGAAAACATGAAGGTGAGTGGTTGCAAACTTAGGCCATTAACCTCGTGAGCTGTCACGGGGCTTTCTAGTAGCTAGCACCTGCTGTTGTAGATGGAGCACCACTGGGAAACTGGGCTGGGTGGCATGGGATCAGCTCATCACATGCCAAAAAAGGGCTCAGTTATCCAGGACAGGTGGCATTTGTAAGGGTGGAGAAGGAGTGGGGCCTGAGTCTCAGCTCTGTTCTTATCCCGTAGCCCGAGTGACAACACAGTTTCCAGTCCCTCCTCCCCCAACACCACAATCTTTAGGCATTTTGTCCATTTGGCTTCTTAGAATGGGTTAGTCCAATGCAGGTTGGAAATGCCAGCTATTTTAGTTAAACTCAAGAAATATGATGGGCTCTCTCCTCCTGCCTCCCTCTCTCCGTACCTCTTGAAATCTTTCACATCCTTCAATGCACATCTCAGAGACTGCTTTTTCTACAAGCCCTCCTTTCCCCCTCTGGTATTATCTGGAGCTGGATTTCATCTTGCCCTCCTTGGCTTCATATTGTAGTGTGCACAAGAAACCATCTTGTATTTATCTTTATTATTTGTGTCTGTATCTCACTTTGACCCAAAGCTCCCTGAGGGCAGGACTCACGTTTTCTTCATCATCGCTGCATCCGTATCACCTTGCACACAGTACCTCGTACAAAGTACATGCTTAATAACCTCTTGTGGAATTGAAGTCACTTACAGATCTTCCACACTTGTGGTTGCACGGAGAACAGCCCGTGTTTCTACAAACTTGAAGATGTGTGGGATGGATCAGGGAGGCAGGAGATGAGCTGTCCTGGGGAGGAGAGACATTTGTAGGGACTGAACATTTCTACACTGAGCCAGTCCAGATCTGTCTCCTCCCCAAGCCATCAACCCTTCTTGTGTTTTCTCCTGGAGGGGCTCTGTCCTTGCTTCTCAGAGACTAAATTGCTTCTTTTTTTTCTGGCATGCTCTGAAGGCCTCTCTGGCATCTCCTCTGCTTTTCAGAGAGCTTAGTTTGTAGCAGAGGGGAGGACCCCTCTGGGTTCTAGCAGGTTCGCTCACCTCCCCTCTGCTCTCTGTCAGCCTTAGTCTGAAGCGGGGAGGGGAACTCCCTGCCAGGGTGGCTCTGATCTGTCCACAGGCTTGGGCTTGTGCAGCCCCAGGAGGTGACGGGAGAATGTCAAGCTATATTTGACCTTCAGTATCAGCTGGCTA
>CM052813.1:18054647-18068487 GCA_028533885.1 Nasua narica
TCGACAATATGTAACTGGTGAGTTTAACAAGCAGCACCTGTGGCATAAACAAAACACAGCATTAGTGTCTTTCCCCCAACAAACCTTTGAGCTTGATTCCGTGGGATTAACTGTCTCCTGCCCAGGATGTCGACGCTGGCAGATCTTACTGCTTTTGCCTCCAATCTTACATAAAAGATACTCCAAGGTCACTTTAGGTTGTAAACACAATCTCCATTCAGTAATTAGAATGTCATGGTGCAGGTGTTAATCAAAACTTTGAACGTGACAGCAACCAATTGTCTGACTTCCTTCAGCTCTGACCTGCTTCAGGCATGGTCCTCTCATTTCCACCCCTCTCTGTTCATCCCCCTCCCTCCTCACTGCTCCTTCCTTCCTCCCCTCCCTTTCTTCTCACTCTCATCCCCCCTCACTCCCCTGCCTCCCACCCCTCCCTCCTCACTCCCTTCCCTTTCTCCCTCCTCTTTCCTTTCTCTCCTCACCCGTCCCTCCTGCTCCCTCCTCTCCCTAATCATTCTTTTTCCTTCTCACTTCTTATTCAGCCCCTCCCTCCTTACCCCTCCCTCCTCACCTTCACACCCTTCCCTCCTCACCCCTCACTCCTCTGCCTCCTGCCCTCCCTCCCTCCTCACCTCCCTGTCCCTCCCTCACCCCCAACCCTCCTCCCTCTTCATCTCTCTTCCTCTTTACCCACTCCCTGCTCACCTTGCCCTCCCTGCTCATCCCCTTCTCCCTGTGTACTTTTCCTCACCTGGTGGATCCTTGCCAACGCCAGAGGTGGGAGAGGGAGGGAGATGGGCCTGAAGCTACCATCCCTAGTCAAGTTGCTGATGACTAAAATAGACCTTTTCTCCGTGGCTGCCTTTTTGGGCTCTTTGAAGTACTCTTCTGAGTTCTTCCTCTTGCTGCTCCCATTACCCGTGTGGATTCACCTGCAGTTGGGCTGGCCCTTTGTAACTCCTCCCTTAGCTGGTGGGTCCCCAGTGAACTCCTTCTGCTGAGATGTTCTCACCCTGGGAAGATGAGATGAGCTGGGTCTCTTTCAGGCATGGCTCACGCCCACTCCCAGGATCCCTTGCCCAGCCAGCCCTGAGGATGTGGGCTGACCCCACCCCGGAGCACTGTTCTGCCTACAGCACCAAGAGGGAGGTGGCTCTTTGCTCCCTGGACACACTGTCCCTGCAGAAGGTGGAGCTTAGGTAACACTCCATCCTGGCCTTCTTAGCCATGAGTTGGAAACCGGTCCTTGGTGTATATCAATTGTACTTCAAAATTTTCTGGAACTCTCCTTGAAACTCTCTCTTCCAGCCTATTATTCTACATCCTTGAGAGTAGGACATGGTACCCCATCGTTGTCCCAGGTAAAGGAGGATGGGGGTTCACAAGAGAGTAGTGCTTCTTGCATGAAAGAAAAAAGAGAAAAAGAAAAAAAAACCACTTATTTCCTTTTTCCACCCTCTCTGATCTCCTTTTATATTTTTGATCTGGCTGAAAGCTTCAAGATTCATGGGAGAAGTTTTTGAGGCCTTTCCAAATGGTTCTGTATGAATCTGCAGGTCTTGCCTGGTTCCCACGTTGACACATGACATCTGTTGTATCACACCTGTTAAAGCAGAGGCTGAAAGAATTCAATTCGAACACATGGCCGCACATGTTATCTGAAGTAGCTCTGATCAGCTAGATGTGTGCCTCTTATCTGTCCCTGCCTGGGGACAGCAGGTACATGATTTATACCTGCCACCTTCAGCAGCCATAGAAGAATAAGGCTGTTGGGGTCTGTTCTGTTTATTTATATTTATATTGCCCTAAACAATGTCAGTGTTCTTACCGGAGTGGGTAATGGACAGGTGGGGAGGGGTCTCAGCTCATTTCTGTGAGCGGAGGAATAGAAATTAAACGTTTTTCTCTAGTGTTTCAATGTACAGGGTGAGGTGGGGAGGAAGAGGTACCTATTCCTTGGCATTTAGAGGGAACTCCCTAGTCAGCTCTAGAAACTAATCACAACCCCAATCAGCAAGGTTACAAATGTCGCTATAGCATAATACTCCCCTTTATGGGCTACGATGGCTATCCATTAACATAATCATGCTATGTTACAAATAACAAGTTAAAACTGGCCTCTAAGTTTCCGTGTCTGTTGTTGATGCTTCAGAGGGTTTCCTTGGGGATCAACTAGATGGTTCTGCTGATCCGCCTGGGCTCACTCATCTTGAATGGAAGTTGACTGAGTGCTGGCTGTTGGAGGATGACCTCGGCTGGAGTGATGGGGAGATACCTGGCTCTGCTCCCTATATATCTTCTCCCTATGTATCTTCTCCTAGCTCAGGCAGATAAAGACACAAAAGTGAGTAGAAATTTGCAAGAACTCTTGAGCCCAAGGCTTGGAACTGGCATACTTCTTTTCAACTTGGACGTCCTGTATTGTTTTATTAAGTCTGGCAACTCTGTATTTCATTTTCCTGGTCCAAACAAATCCTGTGGCCAAACCCAGAGTGGAGGGGCAGGGAAGAGCACTCTGACTACAGTGGAAAGCCTTGCAGAGTTATCTGGCAAAGGGCAAGGATCTAGGGCTGGTTAGAGTAACGCAATCAACCTACCCCATGGGCTTTTTTTTTTTTTTTTTTTTAATTTCTATTTTTCTGGCTAAGGACCATCATATTTATACTGGTCCCCCTCATGGTCTCTTCACCTGCATTCCTAGAAGTAGACATTAATTTTATTTTCAGGACTTTAGTTTCTGCTTCTAGGGGAAAATGAGAAGTGGCCATACTCTCTCCCTTGCTAAAGTGACTCCTGCCCTCACAGAGCTTTGTAAACAGGATTCAATTTCCTACTTTGGCACCATGATGAAGTTCATCACCTTTTGGCCCTTTATGGTCCCAGAGAGTCAAAACTGTACATGTGAACTCAGAGAATATCAGAGTATTATGGTACCAGAATCAGTTGTGAGAAAGAATGACAAGTGAGCCGGAAAAAATGCTAGAGCCTTTGCAAGACAGAGCCAAGGAGTGGCTGGAAGAAGCTGGCAAGGGTAATGTAAATAACTCAGGTCATGGTTTCCAGGCCTGCTTAACTCCCTGAATCACCTGGTGATATCCTACATTTCTTACTTCCCTGTGAGGACTAGGGACTCCTGGTGCATATCAACCTTAGAAATCCAGTTCCTCAATTTGTTGTCTTATAGACTTAGATGCATGTCAGTGTGAGTGGGATAACACCCCTTGATGGAATTAAGATTGGTTGGAAACCTTCCTGTGCGAAAACTGATTGCACATAAATCTTAGTTAATCTCTATTTTTCTCAGTTATATTTTGTTAATTTCATGACCAATATCTCTATGCATGAGAGATAATGAATACAAAAATTGTATTTGACTCTTCATATATTTGCTTACATTTTTGACTAGCACATTCTTTGAGAGAAAAACCATACCAATTCTATGGTAGTGTGGAATATTCAGAATCTGGTTTCTGTTTGTAACCTCACAATTTTTCTGATATTTAAGTTTTTTCTTTGTTAAAATAATACAATTTGAGGACTGGTGAAAGAAGGAGTAGTTATTAGCATGATTTAATTTTATTTCTTTTGAAGTAGCAAATATTCATTGACTAGCAGACAAATTATTTGATTACTCTGAAAAAGTGTAATATACAATGAGTGATGGCTGATGATGTGTTTTCTTGACAAGTATTTTTAAGAAGACTATTTCTAAATGCAAAATGCCAAGCAGAATCTTGGGGGAAATGCTGCATATTTCTTTAGTGAGTTCATAGTGATCCACTGTACCCTCTTTCTTTCTTCTATGCTCCTTAGAAATCCTTTATCTGGTGTGCCTGGGTGGCTAAGTTGTTAAGAGTCTGGCTTTGGCTCAGGTCATGATCCCAGGGTCCTGGGATGGAGCCCAGCATCAGGCTCCTTGCTTGGCTGGAAACCTGCTTCTCCTCCCATTCCCCCTGCTTGTGTTCCCTGTCTCGTTATCTGTCAAATAAATAAAATCTTAAAAAATACATATATATCTATTTAGGAATTTCTTTGTCCTGCTTTGAATGGAAATATTTTGCTTTGATCTGTTTGAAACACTTGATTGGTTCATTAGAATTCGTTTTTAAGAGTTTTTGTGTAGCTTGGATTTATGACCCCAAACAAACTCAACAGTGTGTCACATCTAGTATGGCTGATGGAGTGGAGAGAATATTTAGTACAGTACTGAAATTTTATAAGCTTTGGCAATAAAGGGTAGAGATCTATATTCATTTAGAAAATAATATTGGAAAATGATGCCTTGTAATTTTATAGCATATCATCTCAGTTGACTCTCAAAATTACTGTTGTGTGATGTAGGCAGTCAGGTAGCCATATCTCTAGGCTAATGAGAAAAAACCAAAGCCTCAGAGAGGTTGACAAAATGGACCAGTGTTGTCCTGGTGTGTTGAAGAACCAGGATAGGAATCCAGGTTTTCTGTCTGCAAGACCTGGCTTTTTCCATGAGAGTATATGGCTTTTAAGACTGAAGTGGTTAGTTAGGGTTAGGCCTGGACATACATAATGGAACAAGACAGCAACTCTATTATCAAGAGCTCACTGGGAGGTTCACTGAGAGACAGACAAGTCAAAGTGTGCTTTGCAGCACAGTTTGGGAAAGACAGGGAGAGGCTGAGGGTGTAAGAGAAGAAGGAGGGCCCAAGTCTGTTAGGGTTGGGGAGCGGTAAAGAGTTTAAGCTCTTGTGGTTACAAGGAGTCTCAGACCTCGACAATATTTCTCTTCCACAGAGGAAGTGTTTTTGTTTTTGTTTTTCCTCTGATCAGGCAACTGAGTGATCGAGGAATTGAACTGATGATATTGAAGACAGCAACTCCAGCTGAGCAAGGAAGCCTGTGGCGGTTCTTCACCCAACCATTCTTGGTCTGGGTGTCAGCTCCCAGTGAAAGTTAGCGGGGGAAAGCCTGGAGAGGAGACGATGACTCCAGACCTTTGCCCCCACCTGGAGCTTCAGTCAGTCATTGAGGCAGAAAGTCCTTTCCAGAGATGGCCACAGCAATGTCTTTTGTTCCCCAGGCTCCTTAGCAGTGTTACCTTCTCTTCTGTTCTCCTCTCGAGGGGCTGAGTCTAATTCTTCCTTTGAATTTGGGTAAACTTGTGACTGCTTTAAGCAGTAGAGTATGCACAGAGATGCTGTGTGATTGCCAGGACTGACTGCAAAGGGGGAGGCACAACATTGTTTGCTGGGACACACTTCTGCCTTATTCAGGCTACTTTCTATAAAAATAGAAAATTTTTTCTCATCTCTCTATGATCTATCTATTTATTTCTCTATCATCTATTGTATATATCTCTTTAATATGAGAAAAAATGTTTCTAGAGCCATTAGCTCTATTCTATTTTTCTACTCTTGGAGTCAAATTATGGATATGTAAGATTTGTTCATACATAGGATCAGAAATAAAAGTTGAAGTTGAAAATGGATCTATTCCTTTATAAGAAGACTGTACTTCTAGAAAAAGGCTGGTGAACAAGGGAAATGTTGTACCCTCTCCTAAACCAGGCTAATGTTTATGCTTGTGTTTTGAGGTTTTTCTCTACCTCTCTGGTTTCTCCTGCTCAGTTTTTTTGTTGCCACTTTTTGCTCTGTCCATCCCTTACTTATTGCTGGTTTCCATGGTTTCTCCGTAGACCCTCTCTCCTTTCCTTTTTCTTCCCACACTTTCCCTTCCTGTCTCCCTCCCCACACTCTCCAAGGGTGATCCTATCCTCTTTTTTGGCTTAATTACTATTTATCGTGGACAGTCCTTAATTCCACAAGCATTTACTAACTGTCTTCTGTGTGCCAGGCATTCTTCTAAGAACTGGGGATGCAGTTATAGATTAACATTTTTAGTGGTTTTAGGCTTGCAAATCTTATTTTCAACTGGCAATGATCATCGCAGAAATTCAAATATTATTGTATAAATTTACATTAACATAAAATATGTGTTCTGAAGACGATGAATGTTTAGGAAAAAATGAGAAACTGGTTAGCAGCCTGAGCCAACAGACTTTTCCTACCTCTTAACTTGGAAAGAGTATCTGTTTATCCTTGGTATTAAGGTAGCATGATTGATGAGAAAATAATTTTCCCTTTTTGACACATATTGCACTGGGGAGGATGCAGTTGGGAAGTCCCCTGTGCTGACAGCTATTAATGGCAGAAAACCTGTTTGAGGCAGATGCCAGAAGGGAAAGAACTAGGAAGTGTCATCTTACTCTGGTCTACTTGGCTCTTACACTTTGTGGATTGTACCAGATCACTGTGAGCCAGCTTTCTGGACTTTAGATTATCTTGATTGACTTCTTTTTTGGACTGGAGTTATTTGGTAATGTTAATAAGGACTTTCCAGAGGAATAGCTAGGAAAAATAGCATCAAACCATTCATGCAGTTGAAAGCAGACATCTTTGGTGATATTTATATTGGGCAGAGACTGTGCCTTATTTTGGGTTATGTATAAAGACATTCTTGGCTTCCAGAATTCTAACCCTAATGTAATTTGCAAAATTATTTGGTTTGGAAAGATGTAGAAAAGCCAATTTTAAATTGTCACGTAGTTCTTACTTTCAGTCCACTGAAGAGCTTAAAGATCAATGTGAAGCCACACCCCACCAGTGCTATTTAAAAAAACCCAAAGAGTTCATTTAAAAAAAAAAAGAAAAAGTCCATCAAAGTAAAAACAAATAGCCCACATCTTTTCCTATCTAGACTATTTGCTTCTAGACTTTCTGGGTGTTTTTTGTTTTTTATTGCTATGCTGTCGAGGACTCCTCTACTTTTGAATCCAAGACACCAAAAGCCTTTGTTCTGAAACTGTTTTCCACCAAAGCAGCTGGTGGTCTGGTAAACACAAAAAGAGTGCTTAGCTTTTAGGGCAGCCCAGCATCCTCTTCAGAGATCCCTCTTCTGCTGTTCCCTAGTGCTGGTCAGGATGAATCACCTTGAGCTGTGTCTCCAGAGCGGCTCTCTGTATTTCAATGCCAAAGAGCTATAGGCCAGTTATGAAGACACACCCAATCATGGTGGTACCTTCTGTTGTAGGCAGCTGCTTTGAGTTTCCTTTTGTGTTTCTGCGTCAAGAAGAGGCCAGTGATATTGAAGAGAAACACAAATGCATCTGCGCTGGGGATGGGATAGGAAACAGATAGGAGAAATTAATGATATAATGGAGTGTGTGTTTGGGTGGGAGCAATATCGAAACTCCTAAAAATTTCTCGGAGGCACGGTAACTGCTGAGTAGAGCACAGTGGAGGGGAGTGGAGAGGAGGGAACGCATTGAAATACCCAGTGGGTGTCAGGCTCTGGGCAAAGGTCTTCCTAACCTCTCATTTAAATCTCACAACAAAATTAGGGCATGACTAGTATCCCTAACTCACAAATGAGAAGTGAAAGCTCAAAGACGTGAGATAGTTTGTGCCAGAACACACAGCTCGTAAATGGCAGGGCCGGTCTTTGAACCCAAATTTGAAGGCAGAAGCTTTGCTTTTTTCCAGTACCTCACCAATGATAGAAGCTATCCATTGGCTATTTTACTTCATGATGCATCAAGAAAGAGTGGGCCACAATGTCCTCAGGGTTGCTGGAAATGTAACATCTGACCTCGCTAAGTGAAAACAAGAGGAGGAATGAACTTCACAGAGGACGAGGGAACCATTTCCAGTCTCCAGACGTCAGCCCGGGAAACAGTCTCGACACTCAGCTTGACAATTCTTATCTGTGGCTTCAAACAACCAGCTGCCAACCTGAGTCTCTGATTCTCCTGTTAGAACCAAAGCGAGAAGGAAGCGTGGGCAAAAGAAAGGCTAGGGTGACGGGTTTTGTGAAGACGCGACATCTCGGTGGTGTGGTTCGCCCCTCACCTTCCACTAATTGGCTGCTGAATGCTTTTCCTCCAAGACCTAATTAGAAACATCCTACCTGGTGCTTTAGCAACATGAAGATTCTTTCCGTTGCTGTTAAACAGGGTTTTTTTTTTTCTTCTTTTTCTTTTTAAAGAAAGAAACTTAATTCAAAGTTTAGTTTCAATATGCTTGAATTTTAATCTCATTTCTTAGCTGAGGCACATTTTTTCTTTTGGATCAGAAAGCACTCCTGGCTGCTACCAAGAGTAAGAAATACCGTCCTGAGACAGATGTCTATTTCCTCTGCCAGGCTGGTGTGGAAGCCGACCCATGTTTCCTTCCCTATCTGAATGGCGGGGGAAGCAGCAAGGAAATATCAAACATTCTGCCTAAAACATTTTTTCTCACCCCAATGCTCTTGTCACATCCAGTGTCTTTTAAAATAGCAGCAAAATAGCTCTGGAAGTAACTGGCGTTGGTGGCAGTGAGTGACTAGGGACTCTAAGCTTATGAGTCACACCTGTCCCAAGAGCAGGATAAGCCCGGGGCTGGGTCAGACCTAGATTCGAATCTCAGCCATGATGGTTTATAAGCAGTTTTGTCTCTGGACACTTATGGAACAGAACTTGTTCTACAATACCACCTTTCCTGTGATCTTGGGATTTTAATTAAGGCTCACACATTGAAGACAATGGGTGGTAAATGCCCATGCTTTGTAAGGAAGGCCTGCACGTTTCTTTGTTGACTTTATTGGGAGGTAGGAAAAGCAGTCTTTGAACTTTGTCCAAATTGCCCACCACCCCCAGTCTGTGTAATAAGAGAAAATGAGATGATGTGGGGAGGGAACAGGAGAATTCTTTGAGGGGTCTGAACAAGAGTAGAAAATGCCAGGTTTTTCTCCAGTGCTTCCTTCATGGCCTCAAATCCTGCTATTTGCTTGATGACTTAGAACAGAGATGGGCAAATTTTTTCTAAAAAGAACAAATGGTAACTTTTTTAGGCAGTAGGAGCCACATGGTCCTACTTGTAGCAATTCAACTCGACCATTATAGAGAGACAGGCTTTCTAAACAATAGGTTAAGTGTGGCTGTATTCCATTAAAACTTTATCTCTAAAAATCTGGTCAGATTTTGCCTGTGGGTCATAGTGTCTGGACCTTGGTTTAGAGATTTACACATTAGTTATCTGAGTTGGATCACAAGTGAATTCCCAGAAGAGTGTCTGATGGGCCTTATGAGATAATGAAGACTAGAGTGTCCCATAAGGGCCTAGTCAAGAAAAGTTGTGAAAGACTTGAAATGGGCAAAAAAGATAACTGGGTCATTTTAAATGGAAGTCAGGCATTGTCTAGAACATTCTTCTTGGTCATGTGATTCTCTGGGATCTGCAGCTTTCACTCTCTTTGGGTTATAAAGAGATAATCTCTCTTTGTAATTTAGTTTATATTATATGTTTATACTATAATTTAATTCTATAGTTTCTGTAAATTGTAGAAACTTAATTTATGGTAATACAAATTATTTCTGTCCAGAGAGATGCAAGTGAGTTTTGTCTGATGGGTATTCAATTCATTCCCACCTCTTTTCCTCCAAACACTACAGTTTTGTATCTATTCTGCAAATTCCTTTCATTTCAGATTCCCGAGGGCTTAAATATGTAACTGTACTTCGAATTCTCTTTCAAACTGTTTCTAACATTATAACTGTTCCTTCATTAGCGAATGAGTTAAGGACCATTTTTGAGAAATGTTCATTTTATATTTGTGTAAGAGTCGTGATTTTGTCCTTTAACATCCAGGAAAGGAGAGGGAGCCTTAGAGGAAGTGTGTTGAACTCCTTTTAGGCATCACCTCAGAATTCTCTTGTCTACTTAGCCTCTTGCCTCAGTGTCTGCTGTTTTCTGCAGGTACAGAGAGACAAGGCCTGACCTCAGCCCCACCCCCCTACATTGCCTCTCCCTCCGGCCCTGGGGCTTCTCTGTCAAATGGCGCTGAACTCAAGATGCTTAGCTTGGAATACTGGGGACTTGATACCAGTGGGGCCACACTTGGCCGATGGGAGATGAGAGACAACGGATAAATGCTTTTACTTTCCTCAGTTTCCCCTACTCCCAGTTCTGAGACACCTTTTATACAGGTCCATAGTCTGTCTTCACAAGACGCTCATCTTTGTCCTTCTTAGGGGCCGAGCTGATGAAACACACCTGTATTGGCTTTGCCTCTTTCTGTTTCTTGCTTCTTTTGCTCTCTGGCTCACTGAGATCATAACTGTACATAAACAACTTGCATACAAGTCTCTGGGTCCAGCCCTACTTGTGGGAAAGTTACGCTAAGGCAGGAAGAGAACTGGGTGCCTGGGTGGCTCAGTTGTTAAGCAACTGCTTTCGGCTCAGGTCATGATCCCGGAGTCCCGGGATCAAGTCCTGCATCAGGCTCCCAGCTCCGTGGGGAGTCTGCTTCTCACCCTGACCTTCTCCCTTCTCATGCTCTCTCTTACTCTCTCTCTCTTTCCTAATAAACAAACAAATAAATAAAAAAAAAAGACAGTAGGAGAACTATACTTTTTTTTTTTTTAATTAAAGATTTTATTTATTTGCTTGACAGAGCAAAAGCACAGGGGGAGCGGCAGGCAGAGGGTGAGGGAGAGGCAGACTCCCCACTGAGCAGGGAGCCCGGACGTGGGGCTCGATCCCAGGACCATGAGATCATGACCTGAGCTGAAGAAAGACACTTAGCCAACTGAGCCACTCAGGTGTCTTGGGAGAGACTATACTTTAACTGTTTGCTGGACAAGCATTCCCAGTTTCCTAGAGGCAAAGTGGACTCGGGGCAAGATAGCCAAGAGTGAACTCTGTTGGAAAGACCCTGTTTTAGAGGAGTGTTTGCTGATGGAAAGAGATTACATGAGGCATACAGGTGGCCCTGATGGAAAGAGATTACATGAGGCATACAGACAGGGTTGGGAATTCATCTGGAGTAAAAGTAGTCAGCCTGAAATTGCATCCCCTGAGGATTGGTCCAGTGGGAGGCTGCTGAAAAGGACTTCGAAAAATTTACAGTGAACTTCATAGAAGAGCCAGAATTTGAGGACTGCTTTGCAAAAGTCATTAGACATAAAAGAGAACCATAAAAAGCATCAACTGAAAAAAAAAGTTTTATTCCCTTACCACTTATTCCACTTGTTTCTCTCTCTCTCTCTTTCTCTCTCTCTCTCTCTTTTTTTTTTTTTGGAAAGAGAAATTTTTATTACTTTTATATACAGAAACTTCAACAGCCCAGCCCAGTGTGGCAGCCAGTTCTTTAGCCTTTGCCTTTTCCAGCTTGGCAATGTGAGCTACCACCTACTTCGGACCTGGGACATTGCCTCCCCAGGGGTGGCAGATCTTATCATATCTGTCATTGTCATTGATCCTGGTATGTTCCACCAGCTTAGCAGGAGCTCCTTTGTCTTCTGAGTTCACCTGTGTGAAGGCAACCAGGATGCAGGTCTTCCTGGGGACAAGATGCCCCAGCCTGGCCTTCCCCTCGATAATGCCAACACAGGGCAGGCAGGAAGACCATCAGCTCAGTGGCATCCACATCATGTGTGATCACTACCGGCTGAGCCTCCTTGTTTTCCACCAAGGTGGGGACAGGATTAACCCCAGCTCGAAGGACAGGTAGCCTCTTAGAGGGAGGACATCCTCTTTGCCCATAGCCTTCTTCTCAGCCCAGGCCAACAGTCTCTGCTTCTTTTCTGGCTTTGTTTCTGGCCTGTACTTGTGGACCAGCTGAAGCAGCTGAGTAGCTTTGTGGCGGTCCAAGGCCTGGGTGAACTGGTTCATCGCAGGAGGCACTTGTACATTTTATAGAGAATCACCCTTTGCCACTACAGCCAGATGTGGTGGGTCCATTTGACAAAGTGGGTGAGGTCCCTTTTTGGGCTGGATGTCCTGTCCAATGCCAAGATTCTTGGGTCTTTTCTCAAACAAGAGTGAGCACCTTCTTGGGCTCCTGCTTCTTCACGACAGAGGCTTCGGGGCCACCTTCTTTCCCTTCGCCTTCTTTCCTTTCGGCATCTTGGGTTGCTGGAGGAGAGAGCACCACTGGCTTCTCTTGACCACGAAGGAGGTGAGGTGACCTTGAATAGGTGAGGAGCTGGATTAAACAGAGGAAAAGAGAGAGCATGCCACTTTCCCTCTTCACTCACGTCTGAAAAATTGTGGGTTAGGATTAGCAGTGCGGGAGGTGAGATGTTCTTAAATACGTCCAATCTCTCTCCACATCATTCCTGTGTTGGCACTGAAAGTTTACTAAACAGTTCAGTCCTTTCCTAACTCCCTACCATGGCCAAGTTTCTTTCACAGTTTTAGAATTTTCACTTAAGATGCATTAAAAGTAAAATGCCCATTGCTATGATCTCTGTGGAAAAAAATTTTTTTTGAGAGATTGAAAGTTGAGAGTTTGAAGTTGAGATATTGACATTTGGTTTGGACTGGACTTTTTAAAAAAAATTTTGTTTATTTTGAAAGAGAGAAAGAAGTGGGGCAGAGGGAGAGGGAAAGAGAGAATATCAAGCAGACTCCCCACTGAGTGTGGATCCCACGACCCCAAGATTGTGACCTCAGCTGAAACCTAGAATTGGGTGCTTAAACAATTGAGCCACCCAGGCACCCTGGACTGGATTGGACTTCTTTTTTTTTTTTTTTTAAAGATTTTATTTATTTATTTGACAGAGAGATCACAAGTAAGCAGAGAGGCAGGCAGAGGGAGAGGGGGAAGCAGGCTCCCCGCCAAACAGAGAGCCCGGTGCGGGGCTCGATCCCAGGACCTAGCTGAAGGCAGAGGCTTTAACCCACTGAGCCAACCAGGCACCTCTGGATTGGACTTCTTAACACCAAAATTCTTTTAGTGACTAAAAATGCCTAGAAAACTATGGAATCTGCCTCAGGTATGGTCGAGGGCCAGGGAAGGAAAAGTTGGTAGCATTTAAGGGCTCTTTCTTGAGTTTGTTCCATTCCTTAAATTACTTATTTAACTTCCCTGATTTTATTTTCCTCATTTTCTTTTAAAGTGGGGATACTAAACCTGGCTTATAGGTTCATCTGTAAGGATCAAATGAAATGCTGGGTGTGGGGTGTGTTGACTGACTGACTGACTGACAAAAAGAGAAACACAGGCATGGAACTCAGGTTCCATTGGCCAGTTATTTTCATTCTTTGAATGATCTCAAATGATTATCATCAAATGTCTGCTGTCAAACCCGGCCAACCAGTCAGTCTTTAAGTACTGCTCTAATCTTCCAAGTGTCTTTTGCTCAGATAACTCAAATGGAAAGATAGGATTTTTGTTTGTTTGTTTTAATTACTGCTTGGAAGACATTTTCTAATTACTATTTTACATCCATCAGAGTGGCCCCACACTTCTCCTGATGCACCTCAGTATAATTCTCCCTTCATTACTGAAGAACATCAAGGCACCCTGCCATCAAACCTAGCAACCTAATTAATAAGAAGCATGGGGCTGACACGTGATCGCTCTGATATGAAGAATTTGAGAGGCAGGGCAGGGGGTTGTGGGGGGTGGGGAAGAGAAATGAAACAAGATGGGATGGGGAAGGAGACAAACCATAAGAGACTCCTAAACTCGTGAAACAAACTAAGGGTTGCTGGGAGGTGGGGGGTAGGGATATGGACATTGGGGAGGGTATGTGCTATGGCAAATGCTGTGAAATGTGTAAGCCTGATGATTCACAGACATGTACCCTGGGGCAAATAATACATTATATGTTAATAAAAATTAAAAAAAAAAAGCATGGGGCTGAGATGCAGTTTTTTAAATTCTCAGATGCTCTATCCTGAGTGATTTAATCCTGGGAACATGTACATAAATTTCTGTTCTAAGTCATAAGATGTTATTTGTCATTTGTCACTCATCAAAATAAGATTGTCATTCTCGGGATGAATTTACAGAATTGCCAGAACTTTTTTTTTTTTTT
>CM052813.1:18068987-18192832 GCA_028533885.1 Nasua narica
AAATAAAATAATAAAATGCAATGATGCTTAAAGGCCTTACTGGACAGAGTTTAACATAAGGATGAAAACCTGTAAATCTGTGTATTTATTGCCAGAAGAGGATGTTGGTAAATTGTTTTGTGACAGAAATGAGTTTTTAGTTTTTTGGGAGGGAGTATGTGAGCTAGGGGGTAGGGAGCGGTGGGGCAGAGGGAGAGGGAGAGAGAATCTTAAGCAGGCTCCATGCCCAGTGTGGATCCTGACCTGGGGCTCAATCTCACAACACTGAGATCATGATCTGAGCCAAAATTAAGAGTCAGTCATTTATCCAACTGAGCCACCCTGACACCCCGAGAGAAATAATTTTTTACTTATGTGTTTTATTATCATTATTATTTTAAGGATTTATTTATTTTAGAAAGAGTGGGGGGAGGGGCAGAGACAGAGAGAGAGAGAGAGAAATCCTCAGACTCCCCAATGAGCAGGGAGCCCAGTGCAGGGTGCAATCCCAGGACCCTGAGATCATCACCCAAGCCCAAATCAAGATTTGGATGCTCAACCAACTGAGTCACTCAGGGACCTGGAGAAATGAGGTTTAAAACAGTATAGAAAGTATACATCATTCCTGTAAGGTAGTATATAAAATACTAAATAGATGTTAGATAGATAGATGGAAATTTGGGACAAAAATGAATGATCTGACAGGTACTCTTCATTTTTAGTTTATTTCTTCATTTTGGTGGAATATATCTTCTAGTTTATTTTTGAGCAAATGAGCACAGAAGTTTAGGTTTTTAGCTCATTCACTTTTTTTCCCCATGTCATGTTTTTAATTTATAAGAGTCAAAAATTCTTTTATTTTATTTTATTTTTTTTAAAGATTTTATTTATTTGAGATAGAGACAGTGAGAGAGAGCATGAGAGGGGAGAATGTCCTAGGAAGAAGCAGACTCCCCTTGGAGCTGGGAGCCCGATGTGGGACTCAATCCCAGGACTCTGGGATTATGACCCGAGCCGAAGGCAGTTGCCCAACCAACTAAGCCACCCAGGCGCCCTGTCTTTTTTTAAAAACAGCTTTCTGTTCTTGCTCTATGGATACAAATTTCTAAAAATGTCCTGAAAATTTATTATAATTATTTAAGAGTTCTCTATTTTTTGTCAGAAAAAAAAATTTTCTCTTATTTGTTTGATCTTGGACTTTCCTGTTTGTGCTTGGTGAATCCTGGTGATCTCTGGCTAAACTGGTCATATTTAAGAACAAGGCACTCAAGATCAATATAAACTCTGTGGGTGTGATGGGGCTTTGTCCACTATTGGCCTTTGCCAGTAGGTTCTCTGACTCTTGCTGGGTCATCTAAATTTCTCCAAGTTTTTGCTGACATGGGGCAGTTTAGGAGTCAGCCTGCCAGCGTTTGAAAGGTGATCAGAAAAGGGACTGGAAGATCACTGCTTAGTCTGTACATTTTCTTTGTCATCTCCCTCTTTTCAATTTCCTGCATGATCCATCCCAGTGATCTGCTCATTTTGGGACTGCTAAGTCCAGAGCCTCTGGTTTATAAGCTCTAGATAAACCTGTTCATTCTTTTTCAGGTGGAGCAGGTGGGAACTGAACATCTGTGGTAGAACCAGCATCTGGAAATCTGATGACTGCCTGTTCAGACTTCAACCATAAAAGGTACTAAAACATAACATGCCTTATGTATAAAAGATACATTTGACTTAAAAATATATTTTTAATATATTATTTTAGGTATACTTCATATATATTATAAATGTAAATTTAATATGTTTTAAATATAGGTATATTTAATTCAGAGAAACAAATAGTGCTTTAACCATAATTTTAGATGATATGTATAGTTTTGCTGGAAATAGCTAATTATATAAACAATGAATTAATTCATTTTTACAGTTGTTTCTATGGGTAGTTAACTTAAACAGGCAATTACTTTTCATATGGTTACTCTTCTTATATATCATTTTAATCTATAGAAAATACATGCCCTGCTATAAAATATTAAGTTGGTACAGAGAGGGATGTAGTAGAAGTTGAAGTCCTTCTGTTTTCTCTCTCATTCAACCTGTACACCTTCCAGGTAGTAAACACTTTTAAGAATTGTTGTCTATACTCTCTATTGCTTTTTTGGCTGTTGTTTCTAACCCTTTCCCTTCAATTAATTTATTGTATATTAATTAGCATGCCTACTGAAAATAGATGGAAAAGTTTAGGATACCTCCTCTCAAATGCAGATCATTTGGAACAGGTTTGTTGGAGGGTATACAGCCGTGCCTTATAGTGAGTTCTGGCTCCTTCCAGAGGCATTCAATTAATTATAACAGGCTAATATTTCCCCAGTTACCATGGCTAACTGAAGACTGACCATCATTCAAATTGGCTTTACAGTTCATAACATTGGGTATCAGACTTTAAGCATGATAATTTTAAAGAGTTTCCTGGTATTCTGTGCTGGGAGAAAGATCCAGTTGGGAGAATAAGAATGAGATGAAGAATTTAAACTGACACCCAAATGAAAGCCTGTGTGCTGTGAGAAGCATTCAAATAATTTTTTAATGAACTGGTTCCTTTGACTTATTTTAAGATCTATATGTAGGGGGAAATAAAAGCATGACAGGAATAGAATAGATGAGAAAAAAATTAAACAAGATTCTGCCCCATTAGTTATGACTGACAAGGAAAAGATAATAGCCAAAAAGCAAATGGAGTTTGTTGGCAGAGGGGGATAATGATAATAAGACTTTCACAAATATATCAGGGAAGAAATAGATAAAAGTTTTTTAAAAAGTTCAGTCGTCAATAGAGATAGGCGTACGGTGAATGACTCTATAATGGTGGAGATACTGGTGTTTCAATTCTATCATTCCTAGGAGATGTAAAGAAGGGAAGTTAAGATCACTAATGAGTAAGAAAGAAAATTGCAAACATGGCTATGAAAAATGCAGATAAGTGACTGTACTTGGAAAATTTGAACGTAGACCTATCGGTACATCTGGTTGAAACTTCCTCTTGAGTAATGTGAAACTCCGCTAATGTGCCTGCAAACTACTTCAGATGCATAATTTTCATAAGATAATTGTGCTGATTGAACACAAACTAAGTCTCTAAATGCATCGAACTCTAGAGTTGCCACTTGTCAAAGAAGAAAAGCAGAGAAAGTGGAATAACAAGAATCTGAGGTTTCTATGATTTTATTCTTCAGATTGCCCGTCTCTTTCCCTTAGCTCAGAAGGCCAAGAGTAACAAAAAGCTATGCACAGTCCCTTATGTAATGTGAGTTTAAACTAACAAAATGTAAGCACATGTGCCATCTCATTCCCTCCTCACGTATATTTGCCAAATAAAAAAAATCCCCAAAAAGAAAAAAAAAATAATTGTTCATTCGTTAATCAAACACAGGGAAACAATATAGTAAAATGTCTGGTGTACAAAGCACATCTCCACAGAAATATCTGCTGAGATGTGGCAGGAAAATATTAGAACTTCTATTTATCTATTAATCTTCTAATTCCATATGTTATTTAAAGTGAGAAATAATTTTATGAATATTTGATTTATTGATTGACACTGGCATCCTTATTTTGGAGTGCTTCACTGCAAAAAGATTGGATGTTGGTAGATGGTTGATCACTTGCTTATTTTCAGCTTCCTGCAAACTTTTTATAGGCTATATGGGTCTCTTTATGTGGTTTTATAGAAGGTAGTATCTTGCTTGAATCTCGATCTTTTGATGGAGAGTGAACTAATAAAGATTCCTGGAAAGACACTACAGATAAAAATAATATCAGTGATTGAGCAGGGGCAAAGATCAAGAACACAGCAGAGCTGACATTTCCCCTACCTCTCATATGAGTGGTTGCTTAACTATGTAAGATGTAAAAAAAAAAAAAAAAAAAAAAAGGCAAGCTAATCATCTAACTAGTGCACATAAGGCTTAAAAACAACCAAGAAGACTTTTTCACATGTGAATTTATACTCACAACATAGGAATTGCTACTGACAGTGTGAGGTCATCATGAATCACAGAATGGTTAAAAGTAGTTTTATTTCACTTTATCTCATCATTCAAATTGTCTAAGTTTTCTACATGTATAAAATGTATGAGTGGGTATCTATATTTTGGGAATGCTCATCAAAATGTATTAATGGTGTACAGGATTAAGAATGCTCTCAGATCACTGTGTGGGAACAGGTAGATTAGAAAAAGATGCCGTGCAGATTCTCAAAGGAGGTGCTCCCTAATGCTTGGCTGTGTTTATTACCTTGTATGTCATATTTAGGTATAAATTCCATGACACACACTTTGCAGTAACTAAATTACTCTGCTATTTTATGAATTCTTCTATAAGTCAGTCACGGCATTTTCCCTGTTCTTTCATGGTGTGGAAATAAATGAAGACCAATCAGATGAGAGAAGCAGAGGCTATTTATTGAGGGCCTGTTTTAGCAAGGGAGTCAACCACCATTGCTTGTGTTTGGCAGAGACTTAAAGGCAGGCAAAGGAATGGGATTGCCTTAGAGTGGAAAAAAGGGAAGCTTCAGGTATGCCTTGCTTGGAGGCTGTTGGCATGGGGAAGCAGGAGGCAGGATAATCAGAAGGTGGGCATCCTGTGACTATTTAGGGGTGCGTATATGACTTTCTCTGATTGGTCTGAATTGGAAGCCGGGACAGCAATCAGGGAAGATGTTAGTTGTTAATGGACTCCTGGCCATTTTGGACTGATTGTTACAGATGTTATTGTTTAGCTTTCTGGATTGTTACTGGAGGTAGCAATCTGACTTCTTGCAAATCTCCTAGCGGGTGTGTTTCCTGCCTGTGTTTTAAAGATAACGGTTTGCTTTCCTGGGCAGGTTTCTAAAGGTTTTGTGTCAGAGTTCTGTTGTTACATTTGGTCTGGCCATTGCCCATTTGTATATTTAGTCTTATAATGGGTATTAAGAATGCTCCTTTTACCACTTCTCTTAAAAACACACTCTGAAAAAAAAATTAAAAAAAAAACAAAAAACAACACACTCTGGGGGGTGCCTGGGTGGTTCAGTGTGTTAAGGATCTGACTTCAGCTCAGGTCATGACCTCACGGTCCCGGGATGGAGTCCTGCTATTGTTAGGCTCCTCACTCAGTGAGGAATCTGCTTGTCCCTCTCGCTCTGCCCCTCCCCTGCTTATGCTCTCTCATATAAGTAAATAAAATCTTGAAAAAAAAATCCACTCTGGGATATTGCACTAATACTCGCTATTTTGACAACTTACTGAAAATCCTACAAAATGACTTAAAAGAATTATAGAATCCTTCCATTCTGCCTCCTGAATGTTGCAAATAAAAACAGTGGTGCTGAAATCTTCAAATACTTCTGGGCCTACACTATTTCTAGGCTTGGGGAAAGTGGATCTACAACATCTCAACAGGGAGAGGCTGTGCTTCATGGGGTCTCTGGGATCCTTCTAAAAAAACTGTCTGCTTTTAAAAAATATCCTTTGCTTTATTGAATCCTCTTAACTTATCCAAGAAGAATAAAAAGAAACTTAAAGCAAAGCCAAGGTACAGTCTTGGGACCAAATACAGTATTAAATTTGGATGCTAGAAGATTGGGTATTTCATATGCTGCCTATGACAAACTGTGAAGAGGCATTCTGGAGGTAACAGCTCCTTTGTCCCCATGAACAGTGACACCTGAGCAGCACGTAGGGTCAGGACTTTCCGGTGGTGGCAGTTTTGGGAACAGTCTATGGGAAAGCTATGGCCTCTCATGGGTAGGATCACCACCACCATTTGTCTTCAAGGCCATTAAAATCCCACTTAGACTTTTATTTCCAGAAAGTACCCCTTCTCATGTAATTCTAGCAACTCCTCTTTCACTATATTGTACACATGTGAGGTAGAACAAGTGTGCTAAAAAAATTTTTCAGTATATTCCACTCAGAAGTGCCCAGTTTAAACTGCAAAGATGTTCATTCCAAGAGGCAGGATTCTTCTAAGTGTATGAAATTGTGATGAAATTTACATTGCTTATTAAGAAAGAACAAACATCTTTTAGAAATACCAATTTAGGGGCACCTGGGTGGCTCAGTCAGTTAAGCATCTGCCTTTGGCTCAGGTCATGATCCTAGGGTCCTGGGAATGAGTCCCAATTCACTCCCTGTCCAGCCAGGGAGTCTGCTTCTCCCTCTCCCTCTGTCTGCTTCTGCCCCCCACTCCCCTGCTGTGCTTTCTCTCTCTGACAAATAAATAAACAGAATATTTTTTAAAATGCCAATTTAAAAAGACTATGGAAATCACCACATAGGCTAGTTTCGAAACAAGTGTTTATTACATTTTATTAAATATATTACATGCTTTGAGTAATACCTGCTCATCAGAGGGAATTTAGAAGAAACAGAACAATGAAAAGAAGATATAAAGGCCACTGAGGGTCTGAAAACACAAAGAAAACCCCAAAGAAAACCAACGTTAGCTGGATGTATTTCCTTCCTTTTTTTTTTTTTTTCTAGATAAGGAATTTTAAATAATGTGTGCATAGAGCCATACTGTTTTTCCAAGATTTGTTTTCTGTCTTCTTGCTCATTTCTTATTCACACTTAAACAGAGTCATTTGTTTAAAACGTTAAAAAAAAAAAAATTCAAGGAACTCCTTGCAATTCTGCTGTATTTATCTTATGTTCCTCATCTGTCTCAAGTGGGAAACAGGAGAAAGTGGCAGTTCACCTACTGGAAAGCCACATTCAAGTCTACTGCTGTTCTTCTATTCCCCGACCTTTAGACCCAGAAGAAATTAAGGGGAAATGGCACAAACAACCATTAAGTTGGATAGGCCAACAAAGATACATACCCATTCTGTGAAGGCTTCCCTGTTCTTGCTTCTTCTCTCATGTGTCCTCAGTGGCACTCACCATGAGGCTGAGTAGCCAGACATTACACAAAAGAAAAGCGAGTGAGTTGTGGACTGACACAGAAGGGTGTGTCTGAAAATACTTCTGTTATGTGGGAAGACATACCATGTTTATAAATAAATATATTATGCTATTTGACTGAACATGATGTCTTTGAATAGTAGTAATTTTGTTTTGTTGGTATTTGTAATTCATTTACTCCCCTGCCCCTTTTGTCCCTCAGGGTTATTTCTAGCTTTTGAGTTATGAACACATGGTAAGGAGGAGTTCAGAAATGTTGAATTTGCTGCATTTGCTGTGGGTTTGTCTTTTGACCAGGGATAGACATTCTCAATACCCAGAGGACCACAGGTCTTCACAGAAATGAACACCTTAACTCTCTTCAAGGGTGTGGACAACAATCTACCTATTGCCGTGAGAAAGGAGACCTTTTTTTTTTCTTTTAAGATTTTATTTATTTATTTGAAAGAGAGAGAGCAAGCACCAGCAGAGGGGCAGAGGGAGGGAGAGAATCAGGCTCCCTGCTCAGCAGGGAGCCCAATGTGGGGCTCCATCCCAGGACCAGAGCTAAAGGCAGACACTTAACTGACTGTGCCACCCAGGCACCTAAGAAAGGGGACCATTCTTCTCCATAGGCCAGATATTTCTTCACCAGCATTCCCCGAAAGCAGTGATTTAGGTTGTAATTACTGAAGCCCTGTAGAGATAGAGTGGGACAGGATGAAGGTGGGGGGTAGATCAGGTATTATGCCCTAATCTTGTTACCCTGTACAACACAAGAACTTTAGTTGATGCTAAGCTCTAGGTGGGGAGACCAGATGGCAGCGAGAGAGTCTGAAAATTCCAGAAGTGAATTGCACAAAAAATGTGATCTTTAGTTATGCACAGATCCAAAAGGACCTTCTGACTTATGATTGTCACCCAGGAATCAATAAACAGCTGGTCTCTATTCAATCTGGGTCATCAGTCTTAATACCAAAAGGCAAGTGTCAATGCAAGGGAACACCTAATAAACATTCCAGTGCCCTCTAGTCTCTGAGTTTGCCTATTCTCTCCTTTGTTTTCCTTAACTCAGAGCTGGTTCCTTCATGGTGACCTCAACGCTCCACATTCCCCATCTCTTGTGTTTCCCAGCATAGGCTACCCCTTGAGAGTGATGTTCAGAGAACTCTCTTGTGCTTTGCCAACTTTACCGCCTGTACTTGCACAATGAATATCAAAAATCCCCACTTCTACTGTTTCCTGCTAGCTTGAGAAGAGCTAGCAGAGGGCTCAAGAAATACAGGGACAAGAAGGAAGAAGAGCTTTCAACTCTTTAGACTACAGTTAGAATTTATTTAATTTTGAAAACTTCCCTGAGGTATACTTGACAAATTTTCTTCCCACTTTTTCATTATTTTTACTTTACTAGATGTGAACTAATAATCCTGACCTTGATCTTACTGTGATAAGAGAGCATTCACATTATCCCTGCTCCAAGAATTTAATAGAACAAAACTTTCCTACATGGATGGACCATGAAAGGTGCCTGGTCTAAATCAATTTCCCATTTTACCAAGTCATAGAAGGTTCTAGAATGCGGCTTTATCCTGGTAATTCTGAAAGAGGTTCCATGAGTTTTCAGGAAGATCATCCCACAAATGTAGCACTAATTGTATTTTATAGGTTGGGATATAACACATATTTTTCTGATTAAATTCCATTCCATCAATGTTAAATAATTTGCTAAACATTTCAAGCCATACCTAATATTTAGGTTGTACTCAGTTAAATTATTATAAATAAGACTGCTGTGAACATCTTGGTACATAGTTTTTTTGAATTTAAGATTAAGGTAGTATCCCAGAAGTAGAGTTTTCTGCAAAAAGAGTCTATCAACACATCATCCTTTTATCATTTCTTTTTTGTTGATTAAATATAATCTACATAAATCCTTTTTTGGTGCTATGCTATCAAAATTAGTCCAACTGTATATTTTTTAAACTTTTTTTAAAAGATTTTATTTATTTATTTGACAGATCACAAGTAGGCAGAGAGGCAGGCATAGAGGGAGGGGGAAGCAGGCTCCCTGCTGAGCAGAGAGCCCGATGTGGGGCTCAATCCCAGGACCCTGAGATCATGACCTGAGCTGAAGGCAGAGGCTTTAACCCACTGAGCCACCCAGATGCCCCAGTCCAACTGTATTTGCTTCATTTTAACAGCAAAGATCAATGAATAGTTACTCCTTTCATCTTGTTTTCCTGTTTGGGTATTGTGTTACTATTTAAAAGAGCTGTTGGTGAAACTGAATTTTTTTTTTTTGAATTTTTTATTTATTCAATTAAAAATGCATTCTTTTAATTGAAGATTAGTCAGTTAGGTAATATGGCACTTTAACATCAAAATGCCTTAAATTTAAGAAATAAACTGAATTACATGATCACTTTATTGAATATAATTTCTGAACTGCTAACAAACTAATAGATATTGGATTAAATTTTTTTCAAGAGATCTTTGCATTTGTGAGTAATTTCAAATATAAACCAATTTGCATAAAAATAAAAATAAAGATTATTTTGAATCATCTATAAAATGAAAATAATAGTACTTCAGAGTTTTTTGGTATCTATGAATATTTTAAATAAGAATGCTCTAATCCACATATATATCTTTTAAAAAATTTGTTAAATTTCTGATAAATCTTGTGAATAATTCTAGGGTGTGAGATTCACTGAGAAAGCAAATCCTTCTTATGTTTTATTTTGATATCTCATAATATTTAATGATCCATCTGTGTTGTATGGGATACAAAGAAATACAAAATGAGTTTGCTACATTCAAAGAACAATTTAAATGAAAAGTGCAAGAAATAAACATAAAAAGTTGAATCTTTTATCTGAACCCCAATTTAACTGCAGAGTTGGACCATTTGAGTATCATAAGTAATACAACAGAAGTTCCAAATTTGTAATCAAAGTTCTGTGATAAGTTTGATAAGGAAGTAATACATGCAGAGAAATTATTCCAGGGATTGTTTGTGAAAGAAACACGCTAACTGCTTTGAGAGTGGGCTGAGTGTGTCAGAGAAAATTCCTGAAAGAAAGAGATTTGTATCCTATCAAAATTTCCCTAGTCAGTGGCTATGTGGAGAATTTGTGGGAGGAATGTATATAACAAAGCTTTTTTATATGGACAGAGCATGACAGGTGTTCTACCCAAATCTCTTTTCATTTTACCAAGCCATAGATGGTTCTAGAATGTTACTGTGGTCTGGAAATTCTGAAATGAGGTTGGCAAGTATTCAGAAAGATTATCTCACAAATATCACGCCAGTCACAAGTATTTTAAGAGCAGTGGTTTCTTCCAATCGTAGTTTGAAGCACGGGAGTCCTAGTTAGTGGGTAATAACAATGCTAGGCTACCTTCACAGAAATACAGAAATCTCAAAAGAGCTTCTTGCAATTTAGGCAAAAGTACCATGAAATTTATGATTCAAAGATATACAATCGTAAAAGGCAGTCTTCATCTTCATTAAATGTGCTGGTTTGAGTCCTCTGAGAAGCGGATGTCAAGGCAGAATTGGACATCCAGGAGACCTGTGGGGGGAAATGTCTGTGAATGGTGAAGGCATAAGAAGCAGATTAGGTGGAGAGAGCCTTCACACCATAATAAAATTATGACACTCATGAAAAGAGAAAGAGAGGGAAGAAAGATTGGTTTGGAAGAAACCCAGACTGCAGTGATTCTCAGGAAGGCACAGAACTAAATCAAGTTCAAGGTAGACTATACCAACTCTAGCCACAGTAAGATTGATGGTGAATTATATGTGAAAGGGTGCTTGGATTTTTAGTAGCAAAGGATTATAAAGGGAAGAGGGATATTATATTATATTTTTTAAATAATTATTTATTTGAGACAATGAGCAGAGGGAGGGGCAAAGGGAGAGGGAGAGAGAGAATCTCAAGCAGATGCCCCAATGTGGGACTAAATTCCACGACCCAGAGATCATGACTTGAGCTGAAATCAAAGAGTTGGATGCTTAACCGACTGTGCCACCCAGGTACCCCTGGGGAATATTATATTTTACAGAGAGGTGACCAGGATTTCAATTTCTGGAAATATATGGCAGACCAGATGGCATGAAACAATAAAATCTTGGCTGAAACAAAACAGCTGAATTGGCTTGGTAAAATATAACAAAGCAGAACATTCAGGATAGTTAAAGAAATCCTAGGGACCAAAGATGGCAAGGAAACTGAGAAGCTAAGCTGCATATGGGACTTAACTTGTGTCTGCCTTGTGATAGAGATGGGTGCTGGTTCTGAAGACCATGGGCGTACACGTTAGTGGTCAATAGGCAGAAAATAAGAATGGAATCTCTGGTCTTTGTAATGAGGGAACTTAGAAAAGAAAATGACTTTACCCCAGCCCCCCATATGTGGGATCCTAAAAGTAATTACCCTAAATGACAGTGGCACTGTGGGATACAGACAAATGAACATGATACCACAAAGCCACTTACTAGCACAGGGAGAGGGGAGAAAAAAAGGCTTATTGGTCTTTTTTTGACTTGCGTTCTGGGTGGAAGAAAAATATCTCCTTCATGACACCATAATTGTAAGTCTATGTGTACACGGGTTTGTTATACTAACTGTATGATTTGGTAATCTATAAACTAAGAATTTATGATAAGGTGGCATCCCTTCCAAAATTTGGTTTGTTTCTGGTAATTCCTCTGGGTGACCTGACAGAAGCAACACAGAATTTTTCCAGAGAGATACGGTATCAGCCCATCTCCTTAGCAATCCCACCTGTAAAGTCTAAGTGAACATGCATTGATGATCCAAAATTATGAAATACGAAAGAAAAAAAAAAAATAAAAATCAGCTTATTCAACAAACAGCTGAATTAAACTCTGAAGAATTTGAGGGAATAGAATCAGCAAAAAGAGGCTTTAAAATAAGTAACTTTGGAATGACTAAAATCCAATCCACAGCCGGGATACTTCATAGGGAAACATTGTAAAACACAGAGAACATTCACTTCAAAGGAAAGATCTTAAAAGCAGCCAGGAAGAAAAGACATATTACTTAAAACCTAATGACAGGAGGTCAGCAAACTTCTTGAAAGCACCAGTAGAAGACATTGCAAATAGAAAGCACAAAATAATAAATAAATACAAATATGACGATAAATATAAGTCTTCTGAATTTTATTATAAGTCAACAACTTTTCTGATTGCACTAAAAATATCAAATTAGGTATGAGCTGCTTATAAATGATCTTTAAAAGATAAGATCAATGTACAGAAGGGAGGTGGGTGACATGGGGGGACCAAGTGAAATAGGTGATGGGGATTAAGGCATGCACCTGTCATGATGAGTGCTGGATGATATAAGGAAGTGTTGAGTCACTATTTTGTACACCTGAAACTAACATTGCACTGAAATTTCAATAGAAACTTAAAAAAAAAAAAAACCCATAAGGTGAATGGAAGCAATGGAAGAAGTTATGTCACAGAAATATTAACCAAACAAACATCAGCATAGCTGTATTTAATTCAGACAAAGTAAATTTAAGACCAAAAGCATCTTTAGAGATGGATTACCACATAATCATTACCATTTTAACTCACCAGGAATTCTATATTCTCTTATAATAGAATTCCTAAAACTGTACTCATTCATTTATTTAATATTAACTGAAAACCAAGCTATGCCAGACTCCGTTCTAGGTGCTTGAGGACACACTGGTGAGCAAAACAGACAAAAATTTCTGCGCTCTTGAAATTTACAATCTAGTCTAATCTTTGGGAGTGGAGGATCAGGAATTAAGCACCAAGCAAAGGAACAAATTTGGGGAGGTAATATGTGTAAGTGGACCAAGAGAAACCATATGGAGGAACTATTTTCGATAGAGGGTAAGGGGATGCTTTTTAAAAATAAAGTTACATTGGAGCTGAGACCCAAAGGAAGTGAAGGAATAATCAGTACAGAGCTATGGGGGAAGAACTTTCAAAGCAGAGGAACTAGCAAATGCAAAAACCTTGAGCAAGACTCTGCTTAACGTATTCAGGGAACAGCAAGGAGGCCGTTGTGATTGAAGTGGAGTGAGTAATGGAGAAAGAGGTAGGAGATGGTGTCAGCAAGGTAGTAATGAGTCAGATCATGCAGACCTTGATGGCCCTTGTGGTGATTTTGGATTGTTTTTCTCAGGGTGAGATGGATACCTTGGAGCAGTGGTGTGACATGTTACACTTTTGTTTTAAAAGGATCACTCAGGCTAGGGTGCAGAGTTTAGACTGTAGGAGGACAAGCAAACAGGAAGACCAGTTTGTAGGCTGTTGCAATAGGCCACATGAGAGGTGATTGTGGTTTGGACCACTAGAGAGCATGAGAATGAGTCAGATTCTGGTGTAATTTCAATAACAGAGCCCATGGGATTTGACATGGAAGACAAAGAGGAGTCAAGAATGATTCCATGTTTTCCAGTTTGGGAAGTGGAAAAATAAGTGTTGTCCATTGTTGAGACAGGGAAGAGCAGACTAGGAACAGGTGTGGGAGATTGGAAGTTGGACATGAATACCTAATAGAGAAGAAATGAAAGAATTTCAAGGAGTGAGAGATGATTTACTAGTTATGTTGTGAGTGGTAATATGCTTCCCCCAGTCAATCAGTTGGGTTGAGAAGAGAAAAAATGGAATATAAAAGATTTATTAAACAATGCAGGTAAAAAAAATTTTGTTTTGTGGAAATATACTCCTGCTTGTCATGCGACCTTCATAAAAACTGTCCATTTACTGGACTATAAAATGAGTCTCAATGAATTTTAAGAATCAGTCATCTGCAGACCACACACTTTAAGCACAGCACAATCATGGAATATATCCATGGCTAAGGACAGCTGAAGGATAACTAAAAGAAAGGTATAAGGCTGGAAAGAAAAGAATTTTGGAGAAATGCAGTATCAAACAACAGTATTTCTAAGAAGATCAAGCTTCTACATCTACACCAGCTTCGTGTCTTTCGTGACACTTGTGCGACAGCTTTTATATCTTGCCTGGTTCTTAGGAGTTCCCCTCAACTAGGCTAATTCTGGCTCTCTCCAGCAACTTCCCAGGATTCCCTATAACCTTGACAAATTTCTTAAAGGTGACTCTTTCCTTGGAATGTCTAAATCTCAAGATATTCTTTTCTTTTTTTTTTTTAATATTTTTTATGTATTTATTAGGAAAGAGAGAGAGTGAGAGAGAGCATGAGAAGGGAGAAGGTCAGAGTGAGAAGCGGACTCCCCATGGAGCTGGGAGCCCGATGTGGGACTCGATCCTGGGACCCCGGGACCATGACCTGAGCCAAAGGCAGTCGCTCAACCAACTGAGCCACCCAGGCGCCCAGATACTCTTTTCTTTTTTGAGTTGTCCTACAATCTGCATCACTTTGGCATCCTGAAGTAGCTATGATTGTTGGGCCCACGACGCTTGTTCTGGTTGTGCCTGAATCAAGGTGGGGGTGGTGGGTGCTGTCCTTGGGAGGCTCGAGCTGCCCTGATTATCCTGGTCTTGGGTTTCATGACTGGTACTTCTCTACCATGTGGCTGGCTCATATGGCTCTTTTAGGGAACCAGGATTGAGCTGGTCCAACCTCGACTGCCTTCCTTAAGCTACTGGGACCACCTCAGGACTAAGCCCCAAGTGACTAAAGGGAAACCCTGTAGGTATCTGCAACACTTGTACTCTTCCTGAGCTTATTTTCACTCTGCTTGAGTTTCCTCTTCTCCCGCTGCCCTTCCAGGCTATAGGCTTTGCTCTTCATGTCCCATGGGTGGATCCTATTGTGTTCCCACTATAATCTTGCCACATTCATCGATTGGCTTCATTTGTTTTTCTGGTTCTTTTGGCAATGATTTCCACCATTGCTTTAGATTGTGTGTTTCCTCAGTTATGTGGGCTTCAGGCTATACTTCAATCCAGTTCGAGAACCTGTCTCCAATCCTGCTGGGACCTGGGCGGGGGAGGTATCATGCTCATGATGGGTGGGGTCTGTGTAGATGGGACAGTGAGTTATCCCATAATTTTCTAATGACTGTTATTTTTTCCTGATTATAAACATACTACATATTGAATTGTAGAAACTTTAAAAAAATACAGAGTATAAAGAAGAAAAAAAATGACTACTCATACTCCTACCATTTAGGAGTATTCTTTGTTAATATTTTGGTGCATTTACTACTTGAAATTTATATGCATATAAATGACGAAATGAATAAATTAAAAAAAAAGAATTGGGTTGTACTTTACATTCAGACTTTATGCTACTTTATTCATTGACATAAATAAACATGATTCTAGGGGCACCTGAGTGGCTCAGCTGGTTCAGTGTCAGCCTTAGGGAGGTTCAATAATTTGTCCAGTTATTTTCTGTTTCATCTCTTTACCTCCACATTTTCTGGTCCAAGCTCTACCACTGGCTGGCTGTGAGTTTTTGGACAAATGATTGTGTGTAAAATGGGAATGATAATTTCTCATTGGGTTGTGGTAAGGATTAAATATAACATGCACAGTGTCTAGTCTGCCTCATCATATTTTGGGTGTTATTCATGCTGTTATTAAGTCGCTGGTGGAAAAAGCGTAACATGACCGCTAATATCATGGGCTCTGGCGTGAGGCTGACTAGGTTCTTTCACTAGTTTCGTGGCCTTGAGAAATACACTTATACTCTTGTGTCTCAGTTTTCTCATCTGTAAAAATGTAATAATAGTATCTACCTGAGGGGATCTTTATGAGGATGAAATACTTTAAATGAAAGTACTGAGAACAACATCTAGCACACCTTAAGTGCTATATACTGATTATCTGAGTTAAATAAAATATTTACACCATATTTTAAGTCATAGGTGAATGGAATGATTATAGAACAAAATTAGATCATGTTGTTTTTGTTTCTTCAATATTTTTTTTCCTCTGAAGTGTTCAGTATCCAGAAGAATTGTGTGTTCTGAGATTGTTGGTCCGAAGCGTGTTCAATTTGACTGTTCCCAAAAAGGTACTTACTAGATTGTTAGGATGGCAGTTTAATGCTTCAGAATCATCAATATCAGAGATGAGCCAGCTGATGCCCATTCCCCGATTCTTCAATAGGGTCCAAGAACACGAGAGAAGTATTCTGACTAGATATAGCCTTCTCTATTTATGTTTATGGGACCACTGCCACCCCTTCAAATACAGAAAAGTAGTTGTGGACTGAAGAGACTAATTTGCTTTTAGACATTAAATGTCTTGACTGTCCCTGGGCGAAAAGGCATTCACATAGGGTGAAAAAATATAAATGGTATTACTATGTTCCTCCTTCCATAAGACTCTTCATAAAGAATGGCCCGATAGGCTAGAAGGTTTTCACGCAAATCAGAATTATTTTCCACAAGGCAAATTAGAATTTTGATTGCCTCCCTATGTTTTAGAAGTACTAAGAGTTTTTCAAATGAGGTCCAAAGTGCAGCAAAACATAATCATCCAACTTGGAAGGCAGCCATGGAATAGGATGACTGAATAAATATTACCATCTAGCATCATTTATCTCAGGCTCTAGTGGGAATGGGAGAGAGGTTGGGGAGGAATTTCTTGCCAAAAGCCAAGGTTAAACCCAAAGAGAAGTTAGTACCCTCCGGGGGCCATTGTTTCCCCATTATGAGCCTTGGATATGATTTCATTTCAGTGATTATTCTTAAACATTATATTCTGAAGAGGGTATGCAGAGCTGATTTTGAACATCTATAACTTGAAAATTCATCAGGAAATATGATGGTCAGTTTGCATGGATATGAATACATACCACACCTGCTGGCCTTTTCCTCAGGATTTTTTTTTTTCTATTGACAAATTAGGGCCATTAAAAATTCCTTGCAGTACAGGCATTTGATTATTTAAAGTGAGATTGTGGACACCTCCATTAGCCCTTGACAGAGGACACAAACCATAAGTAAGCTGGAAACTGTAATGTAAGCCTTGAGACAATGGAATAACTGAATAGACCTGAATCAAGCATAAACAATGAAGTGGTTTGAAAGGGTTGGTCTCCCCAAAATGTCACATTCCACGGAAGAATGCTTTCTCTATTTGACTTGTCACTAGAGCTCTCAAAACATGACACTCCTTGAACATAATATACTTTGATGATAAACTAGATTAACTTTCCCAGTACAAGTGAAAGGCCACCTGTTGCCAGAATGGCCATATTCCTCGTTGGCTGTCTTGTAGCTGTCATCACTTCAATGCAATCTGCAGCCGACATGCTGGAATATAATGAATATGTCAGAAGTTGGAGGTCAGCCATCCAAGTACATGAAAACTTGGCTCGCCTACAGTGTCAGCATGGAGGCCTTCCCTATCATCTTGTGCAAAGGATTTCTGCACCACTTGATTTGTTTGCACAGGGTTTGTTGCTGTTGGATGGGGCGTATTTCTGTCTTTTTGACAGCCCATTCAAATATTTGCAGTGTGGAAAAATAGAGCTTCTGGTTTCGAGCTCTTCAAATAATAATAGGTCGTGTGAAATGCCATGGTAGCTGATGGTGGTGGGGGTCTGTTGTTGGTTGTTGGTGGAGAAATATCCACAGAGACTGTTTGAAGTGTTTTGATTGGAGTGGAAAGGAGGGTTGGTTGGAAGGTGAGAACTACTGAAGAAATCATACAGGTGTTGTTTCTACCTTCTTCTATCCACCCTTAGCATACAATGGTATTGGATTGGTTGCACCACAAACTCTTGGCATAGGGAGAAGTATAAGATGGTACATCCTAATTATTTATAGGTCACATATTTATAACATATATAATATACATATCCATTTTTCCAGGTCACAATAATGAGGAACAATAGGAGATTTTTTTACTTATTTGTGGCATGTCTGTTCTTCTTTCTTCTCAAAAAGTAAAGTATGTTTTAGCTAACAGCATCAGGAAGAGGCCTTCTGAAATCTTTGTCAGTATGATTAAAGAATCATGAATATTTCCATTGGTTGAAAGTAAGAGAGCTTAAAGGCCATCTTAACTATTGTTAAATACTTGCTCCTAACCTCTAAAGGCCAACTGAAAGGACAATTCTGTTCTTGGTTTTAGCTAGAGCAGAGTTTCTCAACCTTGGCACTGTTGACATTTTGGATTGGGTAATTCTTTGTGGTGGTGGTAGAGGGGGTGCTGTCCTTTGCATTGTAGGATATTTAGCAGCATCTCTGGTCTTTATCCACTGGATACCAGTAGCACTTTGCCAGTGATGACAATAAAAAAGGTCTCCAGAGATCCCAAATAGCCAGTTGTCTTGTGGGACCCACTAAGGGGCACAGTCTCCCCTAGCTGAAAAACACCAAATTAGGGGTATACTATGATCCTAGAAGTATGTTACATTGTAATAACATAAGGAAAGCAAGTTATAGGCATAAACACATCCTCCTAACTCTCCCCCACCCAGTTTTAACATCAAAATGTCAACTGAAACGGAGTAGGAGGTTTATTGCACTCTATACCATAATTCACATTCATACATCCTAAGAGTATGGGTTTGGGCAGCCAAGGGTCTAAGATTGTCTTCTGTTGCTTTTGGTAGTAATAACAATAATAGCTCTTGTTTATTGAGGGGTGCCCCACCGTGTGCTCATTTGCATGTGCTAGTTCACTTGCTCTTTCTAACAAATATAGAACTACATTATCCTAGTCTCTTATCAGATTAGTATGCTTACCAGATGAGTAAAAGCTTAGAGCTTTTAAAGAGCTTGCCCAAGCTTATACCCTGAGTAAGTAACAGAGCTTATACTTTGAAGCCAGGTGGTCCCACCGAGAATTTGGATGTTTAACTACTTACATACAGTTTCTCCCTATGTGGACTGGATCACAATAGAAGAGGATCTGCTTCCAAGGACTGAACTGTCACTCGTCCCCAACCGCTGAGGCTCAGCAGATTTCTTTCCAGCACATTCACATAATTTAGGCCTCAGTGAGTCACATCCTATAATCATTTTATGAGAACAAAGTGGCAAATAGCTAATTTAAAATTATCCCTGTCAAAAGAAGATAAGAAAATTACGCGTGGGTTTGATAAAAAACATTTTATATCTCTTCTAAAACACTTGTTAAATTTTATCGAGATGTGACCTTATAAACTTAAGACCAATGCATCGGCACGCTGCATGCTCAGTAGGAATTCAAATCCCTACTCCATAGTTAATTTGCCTTAATTAACTTAATGTTTAAGTTTTGCTATTTGTTTCCATCACCTCTAACATCTTCTACATGTGTTGACAAGGGGAAATATCTGAATAGTGCATTTTTTTTCCCCTTTTGCCCTGCTGGTAGAGATTTAGTCAATAGTCTAATAGTCAAAAGTCAGGGAGAGTGAACAAAACAAAAGCTGAGACACCAATTGGTGCACAGCCTGGGAAATGAGCTAACAAATCTGCCATCATCTATTATTTCTTAGTCCAATATCAGAGCTCCTTTCCCTCTTTTTTATTTATATATTCTTTTAATCATTACTTACGTTCATTTATGCTGTTGCCATTTTCCAAATTGATCATGAATGTAAGAAGAGTTTTAGTTTTTATTTGGTTTCTTAAGTGGGCAAATTAGGTCATTTCTTCATGAAGGCTTAGCAGGCACTAAATAGTTACTGTCTCATGGAGCTCAGAAGATGAGTCAGAGTAGGAAACCTCAAAAAGGATGATAGAGACAATGCCTGGTCATATGGAAAATATCGGTACTGCCATGATGGAAGATAGGAAAGGCAGTGAATTGTCATTACCATATTTCATTGATTACTTTTGAAGTATGCATTGTCATGGAGAATTTCAAACATATACAAGAGTAGAAAGAAGAGTAAATGAACCCCCATACATGTCTCACTTTCCTCAAAAGTCATCAAACTGTGGTCAGTCTTGTAGCATACTATATTGGTTATCCATTGGGGTAAAATGAATTACCCCAAGTTTAGCATCCTAAAACACTCTGTTTTATTGTGTCACAGTTTCTGTGGATTTGGTCTCCAGGTAGGGCTTATTTGGATCCTCTGGCTAATCTCACAAGGCTGCAGTCACCTCATCCCACCTGGGAAGGATTGACTTCCTAGCTTACTCAAGTGGTTGTTGACAGGAGTCATTGACTCATGAGCTGTTGGAGGGAGGCCTCTCTATGTTCCTTTCCACATGGCTGTCCCTAAAAAGCATCTGACAACATGGCCCAAGCTTCCGAGCAAGAAGGGAAGTCACAGTGTTTTTTAACCTAATCATAGAAGAAGCATCCCACCATCCTTGACAAATTCTGTTCTTTAGGAATAAGTCACTAGGTCTAGCCCACACTCAAGGGAAGGGAATTACATAAGGGCATATCTACCAAGGTGAGGATCATTGGGAACTATTTTAGCAGTGTGCCTATCACACATACATACCACCATTCACCTCTACCCTCCTACATTATTTTGAAGCAATCCCAGATTTCATATTAGCTTTTCTGTAAATATTTCATCATGGATCCCTAAAAGATAAGGGCTTTAAAAAAAAAAAACATGTCACCATGGTACCAATATTACACCTAAAATTCTAAATGATAAGAAGTTACTTTTACCACTTTTATTGGCAAGGTTTTTTTTGTTTGTTCTTCCTCTTAGGGACTTTTAAAATAATTGTGTTTCTCAGTGAAATGATCAGATTTGATGAAATATATTACTAACAATGAACTTAAAAAAAAAACCACACCAAAAAAACTGTCCTCTAGAGCTAAGTTCAGGAGATATAAGGATTTTCTTTTCTTCCTTCTCTCCTCACATGGCTTTTCGTGTTGATACAGATATGCATAAAGTTTGCAATATGCCACTTCATTTTTATGAAAGATCTACATTAGTACCTATTTTTCACTAAGTTAAAGAAATTTGAGGAGGCTTTTGCTTTAAGGAGAAAAGCCATTACTGTACAATGCAAGTCTTTCGGACAAGCCAAGTGGCAAAATGTGGAAAGGGGAGGGAGGCTCTTGCTTTATACCATTTCAGCTTACCAAAGGTTTCATAGAAATGCTTTAGTCTTGGATGGTGGGGTAAACGTGGAATCCCACCTTTCCTTGATACCAAGATACCAGAAACCATAGGTTGTTAGATATACCAGGAATTTTATAAGAGCTTTTCATGGGGGAAAAAAAAGCACCTATATTTATAGGTGTTTACACAGCTTTTTTAACTTTTATTTTTCTGATAGACATACATTTTTCAGTTTGAAAGTTTGATTCAAACGCAAGCCTTTTCACATCCAAAATCCAAATATTCTCCTGAGTCTGTTATGGACACCACCCATAGTGTTATGCTGACCTCTTCCACGGCACCTTGTGACCCGTCTTTTCTAATCTGTCTCTCTTCGGCACATGTCAGAACAAAAGACTAATTTCAAGGCGTATCACAGTATTCTGGGCTTGAAGAACTGTTCCAGTGTGGTTGAAGTCATCATTATATTTTCCCCCTTCAGTGAATGGTATATTCGCCCTTAAACAGTTCTTAAGAATCAGTGGGGGATTTCTGACAGATGGGTGCTGGTACCGGATTAGGAGCTGTTTGGGCTTCAAGACTGGACACCATCAAACATTTAGAGTTTTGAGAAAGCCGTGCCTTATTCCGAGAGATTTGGTGATTTTTATTGCCTTTAATTGTATTGTGCAGAACATGACAATATTCTGTGAAGATAATTATTGTTTGTTTCTCTGCTAAATTTTAATCAATTCTTTTAAAAGCCATTTTAAATGACATTAGGATCCAAATTTAAAATGAGGTTCAACTACTTGCCATGCTAACAAGGCTCAGCTCTCAGCTTAGGTGAGACTCGGATGAATCTCTAACCTCCTATACACATGCTAATTTGCACATGTGCAGGCATTGACATCTATGTCACAACTCAGTCCTCTGCCAAATTTCTTTTGGCACTGACTATAAATTACATACGAATTTGAGTTATGTTAAAATGTGAAAAGTTCTGCATCTTAGACTTGATGAAATACAGAAATAAATAACATTTGTAAAGCATGTGTAATATGCTAGATACTTTACCTATATTATTTCATTTAATTTTTATAGTTTCTCTATTAAACCATACTGTTATTGTCCCCATTTCTGGGTCTTGGGGAGTCTAAGTCATGTTTTGCCCAAGAAAAGGCAGAACTGAGTCAAAGCTTGAACTTGAAAGCACATGCTGTCTTTACTTTTCTACTTCCCTTCAAGTAAAGCCTTACTTTTTTAATGCTCTAATGAGACTGTCCAATAGAACTTTCTGTGATGCAAATGTTCTGTATCTGCGCTAACCAATATATTAGCCACTAGCCACCTGGGGCTACTAAGCATTTAAAATGTGGTTAGTATGAGGGAGCAATTAAAGATTTAATGTTATTTAATTTTAATTAATTTCAACTTAAATAAGCATAGGTGGCTGGTGCCTCCCATACTGGATAATGCAACACTAGAAGGTCACTATATTCGCAGGAAAATACGAGAGAGTTAAGGGACACAGAGGTCACTTTACTCTTGCAAAAATCATGTGTCTACTTGTGTAGACAAGTCCAAGTATTCTTTTTTTTTAAAGATTATTTATTTATTTGACAAAGGGAGAGAGATCACAAGTAGACAGAGAGGCAGGCAGAGAGAGAGGGGAAGCAGGCTCCCTGCTGAGCAGAGAGCCCGATGTGGGGCTTGATCCTGGGACCCTGAGACCATGACCTGAGCCTAAGGCAGAGGCTTTAACCCACCGAGCCACTCAGGCACTCCAAGTCCAAGTATTCTGAAGTAATTACTTCTCTGAGCCAATCTGACTATTCTCATGGTCATTTGGAAGCTGGTCAGCAAATTCTTGCTTAAACAAAAAAGGGCAACTGGAAAACTATCCTAACCACTGGTGGGGATTAACTCAAAATAAAGAAAGGTCCCTGATGGGATTCTTTTTAGGCTCCCTGTGACAGGTTTTTGCTGATGTTGTTATTAATACTTTACCTTTGTAAACTACTTTACATCTTACCTATCGGTTTCCAGTTATTTTAATGGAACTTTCCCAAACATTCTATAAAGGAGAACTGGTATTACTAACCCCATTTTACAGATAAGGACATTGAGACTCAAAGAGGTTATGTGACTTGCCTAGGGTCACACAGGTAAGGAGTGACTTACCCCTGGGTTGGTATATAGATCTTGGCCTTCAGGTCAGTTGTGCTTTCCTCTGAACTATTTTTCCACTTTTGTAGTCAAGCATATTTTATTCAAAAATAAATAGACACTGAACTAATTCTGCTCGTTAGAAACTCTGGCAGTGGGTAGAGATGATTCTATGCAAGCTGATGGAACAAGGTGTCACCCAATGGAGCCTTTGCCCTCCTAAGAGAAGCCTTTAACAATGGTTTGAGTGATGTCATTGTTTTCAGGTTGACTGGCTTCCAGCCAAGTGGCTGGGATGCAAGAGCCAATGTGAGGGCACTACTAATTCTGCCGGTCTTCAAAGTGACCTTATGAGCAAGGGCTAGATTTGCGCTTCACAGAGAAAATGAGTATGTCCTAATCTCAGTTCCTCTCTGGGTGTTTTGGTTGGCTTCAAGTTCCATTTCTTTTGTAATTAAGTGGGAAAGGGAAAACAGATGGTCACCTTGTCAAATCTTGTTTTCAAGTTAAATACACACAGCCCTCTCTCCTAAGTAGGATAATTCCCTTTTAATGGTAACGCTTCCAGATAGGCAAGCACTGGTGATTTTGTAGAGGATCCAGTGGATATTCATGTACTGTCCATCTGCTTAAACAGTGCCCTTGGAGAAAAAAAGATTCTTAATTTTTATGGAGGCATCCCCTGTAGTCTTCTGTGTTGTCTAGAACGATAATCATTTAGCTTCTTTGTACTTTGGTCTCCTCAGGATTACATCTTCTGGTCGTAGAGCCAAAGCACACACATGGAGCAATAGTATTTATCTGGGCACTCTGAGGTGCTGTTGGAGTGGAGATTAGAGGAACAGTGGAGAGCTTTCCAGATGGTCCCACTGTCACCTCGTTTTGTTTACTTTTTGGATATTGAGGAAGATCTGGAGAGGTGAAGGAATTAATAATTAGTCAAACATGGAAGCCAATCTCTTTCTTCCCCACCTACTTCCTAGAACAGTGAGATCAGAGAGTGCTCAGAGGCTAGGCCAAGAATGCTCATGGCATAGGCCATTCCTGGATTTATTCCTCATATCATGGATAAAAGAACATACCTTCAGTTTAGAAAAACTTTTTTTTTTCTTTTTTTGAGATGGTATAGAAGTGAGAAGCAGGGCTTCTTGTCTTTGCCAATTTAAAGTCTCTTTCAGGGGCGCCTGGGTGGCTCAGTGGGTTGGAGCCTCTGCCTTCGGCTTGGGTCATGATCTCAGGGTCCTGGGATCGAGCCCTGCTTTGGGCTCTCTGCTCGGCGGGGAGCTGGCTTCCCCCTCTCTCTCTGCCTGCCTCTCTGCCTACTTGTGATCTCTCTCTCTCTCTCTGTCAAATAAATAAAATAAAAGCTTTAAAAAAATAATAAAAAAATAAAGTCTCTTTTACCAACATCTCCCACTGACTTCCTTGCTCTTTTAATGACACGGTCTCTGGATCACCTGCATTACGCAGGATAAAAGTGGACTTCCAGACGAAGAGAAAACCTTGGTTCTTTCTCTATTTCTAGACAAACATGCGATTCTTGTCATTGCTTTTCCATCAATCAGTAATGATTTATTGGGTGCCTACTGTATACTTAGAATGTGTTGGAATCCTTTCCTCTTGCCCGGAAGCAGAGCACATTGATTTTTAGAACCACTTTAGTTAAGACTTTAATTTAAAATCCAGTATTATTTTTAAAATGTGTGTCATTCCTCTTGGATTTCTGAAGTCTTTTGCTTTCTGCCTATGTGTTGGCTTGGGGACTTACTTTCCTTTTTCTTTGTTTATTTCCTTTAGCCAGAAGTAAAGGAGACAGCTCATTTTCGTGAAGTTTCTTTTAAAGTGTTTTGACATTGAGGCCGATGGTCTGGCTAATTCAACTTTGTAGTTACTATAAATGCTTACTATCTAAAAATATATAATTTGGGAGATCATTTAATACTGTGTACATACCTTAAACATATGCCTACATATAGCACTAGTAGATTTAGACTCAGTTTACTGAAATATACTTTTTTTTAAAAAAAGATTTTATTTATTTGACAGAGAGATCACAAGTAGGCAGAAAGTCAGGCAGAGGGAGAGGGGCAAGCGGGCTCCCTGCTGAGCAGAGAGCCCAATGCAGGGCTCGATTCCAGCACCCTGAGATCATGAGCTGAACCAAAGGCAGAGGCTTAACCCACTGAGCCACCCAGGCGTCCCTGAAATATCCTTTTTACTAGAACATCAGCCTTCCTTATCTCACAATTTTTACAGACTACCCCCAGCTCTTATGCTTAAATGTTGGTTAGCAGAGCAAAAAAAAATGTATATGTAAAGATCTATTTGATAACCATTTTGTATTCTGTTATACCATAGAACCGACCTAAGTGTAAACTAAAGAAAACAGCCCAACAACCCCGAATTTTACTGGTATTAAACTAATGTTATTAGCTCAGAAGTGGGAACCTAGGTATCAATTCATTGATGGTTAATAAAATTTATTATTAATGAATTATCCAAAGACAAGTGTAGGCCATCTAAGTCTTGCTCTAAATGGGGCTATACTGTGCAACAAATGACTTTTTTCACTGGATCTTTTCTTCCTCTATGCTTCTTAAGGAGGGTCCTCTTTGCATTATTCAATGTTTTTGACTAATTTATAATTCTGAGGAAATGTTGCACAAAACCACAAGTATTTCAAATGCCACTGTTATCACGGAATTACTCATTCAGACTGCAAATGAAACCAGGAATGTTTTTGCGAGTTAGAACTTCCAGAGCCAGAATGAACATCATAGAGGCTCCAAGGTTAAGCAGATGTGAAAACGCATTCATTTTCTGTGTGAGGTTTTTTTTCCTAACAAGAGTGCAAGCTTAATATAAGTTAAAGATTTCTCTTTCCCCCTTCCTTTTATTAAACTATTAGCCAGTGATCATGTTTAAAAAGGAAATTATGAGATCATACTCTTCCTTAGCAGCTAGACTTGATTTGGTGAAATGTATCTTTTATTTTTTTAATTAACACATTTGTTTATGTGATATTAGAATTTCGAAGTTATATTTTATCGGAAATCGTTTTTATTTTAATTTTTCCTATTTTAATTATTTTTCTTTTGAGAGAGAGCACATGCAAGTTGGGGGAGGGGCAGAAGGAGAGGGAAAGAGAGTCTCTTAAGCAGACTCCATGCTTAGGGTGGAGCTCAACCCAGGGCTTGATCTCAGGACCCTGAGATCATTATCTGAGCCAAAATCATTACCTAAGATTTGGACATTCAACTGAGTCACCTAGTGCCCCAAAAATGATTTTTAATAGTTTTAACTTGTTTGGTAAGCTCAGACAGCTTAATGAGCTCAACTTTATATGTAAGAAAACCATGTTCAAATTCCTCAACTTATTTTAAGACTGATGTCTCCTTAGGGATCCTTATTCATCCTTGGCCTTTATTTTTGATCTTTAATTTATAAAATAAGATTTTTCTCTTGTAATTCCTATATCTTCACTTCTTACTGTCTTTTGTGACGGGGGATTTGGAGATGGTCACAAGAATTCATTTTTCCCCCTCTTTGCATTTGGAAGATGGAAAAGGAAAAAGGAAATTATATGTGCACAGTTTAAACTCCTAGATTATTACTTAGGGAAATAAGAACAGCATGTACTATTTACCTGAAAAGGTGCTTTAAATTAAGAAAACATAGTGCTGATTCCTTTTTTAATGGTATTGATTTGGGGTTCAGAAAAATGTCTATGAGGGTCTTCTGTGGATGGTGGGCTTCATGCTGTCATTGCCAGCTGATTTCTGGTATTGACAACTCAATTTTCTTTCTTTTTGTTTCCCCCTTTGCCTTCCTTTCATTGTCAAAGACCACCGTGTTGTAGTCGCTCTCTGCTTCTCCTCCCCAGACATGAGCACACATTATTTCACACTCATTACTGAATATTGTTGTCTGCTATTAGTTCAACATCTCACTAAATATGAATGATTACTATCCATCTGGAAGTTAAAACATGCAATGAGGACTCCCTTTCCCCCCACTTCAGGGGTTACAACTTGAAATCAACATTTGTGTCTCCTTAGGAAAAATTATTTCAGACATTTCTAGAATATCTCCACCCTCCCTATTTGAATTCGAGTGATAATATAATCATCCCAGAAAAGGAAATCACCCTAAAATTTAATATTATGATTACAAGTGTAACCTTGCTGAAGGAGAAAATTTCTAATTATTAGATAAGAAGAGTAACATCTCTCCCAGCGAAGATTCAGAGCACTGTGTCTCTGGAGAAAAGGTCTATTTTGGGTGGAAAAGTACACTAGGCACCGTGCTTACCATGTGGCAAATGATCAATAAATACTTGTTGCTTCAAATTTAAAAGTTGGCCCTCTCCCAAAACCATAGGAGGTGTTTCTAATTATTCTTTTGCCCTTTTTAAATACCACATTGATTTGTTTCCAATGAAAAGAAAATTTTCCTTCTAAGCCTCACTAAAAATTATTTCATGAGAGAATAAGAGAAAAGGAAAGACCGAAAAAAAGAAGAAGAGAAAGAGGAAGAAAAGCGAAGGATGGAAGGAAATGAAAACTGCATTCACATTTGGTTGCTGTCCTGAGATTAAGCCCGACCACACAAAAACCCAAAGGAAGCAAGCATCATTTAACATTCAACTTGCAATTCATTTTGTAACTCTATCATTATGCCAGCTCATTTGTCTGCAGTTTAAAATGTGTTATAAAGTCAAACTTAGAAGTAAAATTCTTTCACTTCCTGATACTAGAGTGAGCGTAGTACATCTGCCTGTTTTGGATCATTTCGAAGCATTTCTCAAAGGTTAGTTCCACTTTGCCTGAAAGATGGTGTTTGAACCATCGAAAACTGTTTCATCAAAACTTTACCAGATCGCAATTTCTTTTTTAAAACTCCCTGTTGGCAGAGAGCACTATTCAAACGGTTTAACGTTAGTCACCTTGCCCTATTAATTTTATTTCTGAAATGTCTCCTGAATGTAGCCCTTTTTATCGATAGCCCTGGCACTGTCCTATGTCATGAACCCCTCTCTACCAGGCCTGCTCCTGAGTCCTGGCTTGACTTCTGTTCCAATCTTTCCTAATTTAATGATTTCTCCAGGCTGTTATCAGGATTATTTACTAAGAAGTAGGATAGATTGTGAAGGTTTTTTTTTTTTTTCCTTCCAAAGCCTCCAATGGCTTTTATTTGCTTACATGATACAGTCTGAACAGTTTCACGATCTTTTACCATCTAGCTCCCAGCCTCAACTTCTTCATCCCTCTACATTTATTCAATGTTGAGCCAGTGAGTTCTACAAATGCACCAGATGCTCTCACATTTCTTTGTCTTAGTTCACTCCAATTCCTCATCCCAAATGTCCTTACTCTGCTTTTATAGTTATGGAAACCCTAGCTTAACTGAACTGTCACCCCTTCATACCTTTTTCAAGGCCTTGGGTACATTCCCCAGCTGAAGGTAACTGTTCTTTCCTCTTTCCTCCCATAGCACCCAGAGTAAATTAATATATTGAAGATGGAATAACTTTTACAGTTCAATCAAACACCATTCAGGAATCATCTTGGTGTTAGATGATTTAGTTTTCAATGAAAGAAATAGCAAACAAATTGGGATAAATAAAAGATGTGTTTATTTGTTCATGTTACTGCAAATCTAGTAGTCAAGCTGGCCAAATGTGGTGCTCAGCTAATGTTTTCAGGAATCTGTCCTTAATTGTATTTCTGGGCTCCTATTTCCTTCATGTTGATTTCACTCTTCAGCAGACCCTTCACTCATAAGCCCCAGATTCACATGATGTTTTTAGCTCTTAATCTCAGAAGGAGAAAAATCCTCTTCCACAATACTTATATCAACACCTGGCACCCCCCACCGCATTCCACAGTCACCATAGGACATGGACTGTACCTGTTTGGATCATGTGTCCACCCTGGATCTATCACCATTTCTGGGAGAGTTGGAGTACTCTGATTGGCCAGCATAGGCCATATGCCGGTTCCTGTGGCAAAGGAGGTGGGGTATGTGATAGACAGGAACCCTAGAATACTCTAGAGTGAGGAAGACATCGTCTCCAAGAGGAAGGTGATTTTTATTCATTATATCTTCTTTTTTTTTTCTCTTTTTTTTCCTTTATTTTTTTTATCTTTTTTTTTCATTGTATCTTCTGCTGGGTTCTGTTGTTTTCCTCTTCATTACCCCTCACTATTGATGTGTATCTTACCCTTTTAATTCTAAGCTACTTGAGGGCATGTATCTATAATACATTTAATAAATGTTAGCAGAATTCAATAGTTAGTTGAGTAAAGAACTTTCAGGCAGATGACAAATGAAATAGCACCCCAAGTTATCATTGTAGTGGACTAAGGATCTTTTTGACCTTTTTTTTAAAGATTTATTTATTTATTTTAGAGGAAGAGAAAGCACAAGAGAGAGGGGCAGAGCAGAAGGAGAGGGAGAGAAAATCTCAAGCAGATTCTGCAGTGACAGCAGAGGCTATCAGGTACCCTATCTCACGACCCTGAGATCATGACCTGATTCGAAACTGAGAGTTGGTTGCTTAACCAAATGGGCCACCCAGGTGCCCCTCTTTTTGACCTTTTCAAAGCCTCATTAGTGACACTTAATATTTTCCAATGATTAGGGGAGATTACTATTCATAGAAAATGGGGGAGGGGTTACTATTTAGGATAACTGTTTATTTACACTGTCAGATTCTGAACACTTCTATCTATGCTTTGGTTAGCAAAAACCAATTAAACTTTTTTTTTTTTTTTTTTTACTTAGGAAATGCTTGCTTTTAGTAGAGAAAATATCGATAGAGTTTATTACCATCACTAAAACAAGGATACTTAAAATCTGCATTTTTAATTTCTCACCATTTGGCAGTCAGATTTGTTTTATACTCTTAGAAAGTACGAGGAGGTCTTGACAACTAGTTTTCAAAATGGAAAATTAAAGAGTAGTTCCTCATTTCTTTTGTTTTTTTTTAGTAACTTTAAATAAATCTAAGAAAATGACCCTGCTTTGCATTTTTTCACTCTAAATTCTCTTACGTGCTTTCTTTAAACTACTTCATGAGCATGATGCTATGCAAGACAGTTGAACGGTCTTGGCCGTGACATGGACAGTACCATATTGTGAGCACTTTATTTGTATTGTTTCCTTCAGTGAGCTTTTAATAAAGCAATTTCTCAGCTTATTTTCATCAAATCTGTGTTCTAGAGGTTGCTGAGTGTAGAGGTTAAGCCTTCTGGACCTAGAACCAGACTTAACCTGATATGAAATCTAACTCTGCCACTCATTAGTTCTAGGTGTCCTTGGCTTCTGAATTTCAGTTTACTCATCTGTAAAATGGGGCTAAATATATCTGGCTCAGAGAATTGGAAATATTGAAGGGGGTAATGTGATATTGTATATGGAAAATATGGAACATTGTTAAAGGCTCAATATAAGGGATATTATGACAATAGCTATGAGTGTACTTCTGGTACCCATTGCTTTAGACGGGAAGCAAAGCTGGAAACTATTGGGAAAGGAATCTTTGTACAGTTGTATGAAAAGTACTCTTGTTTAGAATGGAAAATGGGCATTTAAAAGACAGAACAATGTCCTTATTTCATCTTCAGTAAGATGTCCTGCTTTCAACCCTTGATGGACTTAAGGCTCTGCTGCTTTATTCTTGCACGCCCTCTCTAACTGTGACTCCCAGTGTTTTGGGCAAAAGGCCCCTCTTCCCTAGATGGAATGTGAGAACCACAGGGTCAGTCCCATCATGGCTTTTCACCTCCCACAAGATAGAAATATCTTACTCCATTTGGGGCTCCATCCAATCTTGTTGGAAAATGTAAAGCTGTTATATTATAGTTTCTTAAATATCAAAGATATGATAGCATACGGAGAGATCTAAGCAGATATCCCAGGGCTGTAATAAGACCATAAACCATGGGGCTTTGCTATGATTAGTCATGGTGGTATTAGACTGATGATGGCTTGCCTAACCTTACAGTTGCCGTGATTCTGGATTGAGCACACTGTTCTGCAAAGAGCATTTCTATTTAATATGTGTATACTGAAAGTGTTCATTCTTTTTTTATTTTTTTATTTTTATTTTTGTAAAGATTTTATTTATTTGACAGAGAGAGAGAGAGCACAAGCAGGGGGAGAGGCAGAGGGAGAGGGAGAAGCAGGCTCCCTGCAGAGCAGGGGAAGCCCGATATGGGACTCGATCCCAGGACTCTGGGATCATGACCTGAGCCAAAGGCAGTGGCTTAACCAACTGAGCCACCCAGGCGCCCGAAGGTGTTCATTCTTATATAGTCCCTGCCTACTGTCACTTACTGTTTACGGTAATTTTAGAAACTTTAATTTGCAAGAATTTCTAACTTGGAGAAATGTTGCAAGATTGCTTAAGAAAATTGTATAGCATTAGGGACAATGCCTGGCTGGCTCTGTAGGTGGAGCATGCGACTCTTCATTTCAGGGTTATGAGTTCGAGCCCCATGTTAGGTGCAGAGATTACTTTAAAAAAAATCTTAAGAAAAAAAAAAGAAAATTGTATAAATTTTCCCCAGATGCACACATTTTGTTTTGAATGAACACATGTTAAAGATCTTAACTTATTGTCGATGAAGCAAACAGGTGAATATTATGACCAGTTCAAAGGTTCATTTATAGATTGGGAATATGGAATTGGATTTGTAAATGGTTGCAAAACCGACTTCTTACGCAGTGGGGGAGGGATCCAACCAGACCTCCACTTGATAGAATTTCTTCGCATGCCTTTCGACAAGAATTATTTTGCCTAGCCATGATGATTCGCTAATTTTGAACATTTTGCCACATATCCTTTATCATTCCCTCTTTCTCTAATTAAATTTTTCTAAAGCCCTTTGAGAATCATTTGCATGCATCATGCCATCATGCCCATTAATACCTTTAATTCACTGTGAATTGTGGATGAAAACACATTCTCCTTCATAACCATGGCAAGTTATTAAATTCAGAAAATTCAACATTGACACAATACTTTAATCTACACCAAATGTTTTGTCAGACAGTCTAATAATATCCTCGATGGCATTTTTCATTCTCTGGCATTGAATTCAGTCCAGGGTCACACATTTCATATAGTTACCAGGGCTCTGTAGTGTCCTTTATATTTTTTTTATAAATTTGGTAGTTCATCTACGTTGAAAATTGAGAGGCAAAGAGTGTGGCATCTGTGTGTATGCGTGTGTGCGCGTGTGTGTATGTCTTTGTTCACTTCACTTATGAAAATATCCTGGGCTATTATGTCAAAAGCTGATTTAAAAAAAAAAAAAGAAAGAAAGAAATGAGTTTCTACTCCAAAGTACGGCCAGGGGGGGAAAGAATGAGCATAAATCAGAACATCAAAGTAAGCCCCACCGAGCCGACAGCGTACACATAGCTGTTGATGACTTTCCCATGCTTACTGAACTGAATAAGTATAAAAGCTTTTCGTGTGCATTCCTATTCTCTGGCCCAATACAGTACGTTAACCTCAGAATATCAAATTGAATCAGGGGTTCTGAGAAGAGCCGCCTGCGCAGCGGTTCGAATGACACTCTTCATTATGCTATCTATTTTCAGGCTTCAGACAACCATAACCAGGCTTTTCCAACCTCTCACCTGCAGTCAGAGACACACAATCCAAATCAGAGACCAACTTCCGGCAAGGGCTCCCAGACCACTTAAAATGTGAGGTCCATTGAGACCCGGAAGGGCAAGCCTGAAGTGGTTAGGAAGAACCTTTTCTCGATGACATTTCTCCTTGGGAGGCCCACATGCACAGGCCCTGCAAGGCTGCTCCCCACACAGTATGTCAGCACATATTATGCAGTCTGGGGCTGAGTGGATGTGTCAGCTGCCCATTAGACCACGCTAAAATAGAATTGCTGGGCGCCTGAAGCATGAAGCATGATATTAGATAAAGTGATGAAATCTCACTCGATTAAAGAGCCAGGTCAAGGACAGTTACCTCAGGAAATTCCTTTTTTCCTCGAATATTCTCGCAACTTTGATGAATTTATCGTTTTCTTGCTTATTTTTCATTATCGTCCAGGGCTTTATGAACAATAAAATGTGCCCTCAGCAGGCACTGACATATTGGAGTGATCAGAATCATAGGTTATATTGATTCAAAGAAAGAAAAGGGGGAAAAAAAAGACTGGATTGACATTGCCACAGGTCAAAAGCCTTTGGAAACGTTGGATTGATTTGTTTAGACAGTTGTTTGATTTCTCTTTCTCTAGCTCTCCCCCCCCCTAGTAAAGGAATAAGAAAAAGAACAGGGAGGGTAATCTTTTTTATTTTAGGCCAGTTGAAGGATAGGAACAGAAGCATATGGCCTGGCAGAAATTTTTTATTTTTATTTATTTGATTTATAAGGACAGGAGAGAAATGCTTTTTTTTTTTTTTTTTGAGAAATGCTTCTTACAAAGGCCTTCTTTTCTTCAAAAGGACTTGCAGCCTGAACGTAAATGACTGCATACCTCCATTGCTTCTTAAAACCTGGATTGGAAAATCACAGCTAGCCTGGGTAAAACTGTCTTGGCTGGTCTGAACTATAGAGAGAAAAAAAAAAAGAAAGGATTTTGGTTCATGAGTACTGCACTCTGGTTCAGTTTCATTTATAGTAACATTTGAGAAGCAAAGGAAAGGAAAATGAATATTCAGAGCAGTTTGGTTTTACCCTTGGAGCTTTATGGTTCTCTTTACCTTTACCTTCCTGCCTTCCTGCCAGGGAGGGGTGGAGGTTCCTCAGGTAGTGGGACTTCCCAAGATGTGCCTGCTGAGCAGTGTAGGTGGGAGGGGCATATTCAAATTATCTGAACATGGAGACTCATTCAATTGGTTCAGCTCACCCTTTCTGGGTAGGCAAAACCACAGTTGCAAAACTGCTTCTCCAGAGGACTGAGAACATTTTGCAGGTAGAAGCTTCTTCCAGCACCACTTGAGGGTCCTTGACAAACTCTCAAACTTAATAAATGATGGAATTGTTTTAGTTCAATGAATTTCCCATGCAACATTTTAACGTTGGGTTCCAATTCCATTCTATATACGTAGGCTGCTTGAGTTTTTAGATTTCTCTTTTTCTCTTCATATTAGCATCTTCTACCTCTTCTAGCTCACAAACCTGTGATATAATGAAGATGAAATAAGGTCACTTATTTACAGGTATATTGAGTTCTTAAGACAAAAAACCTTATCTAGATTCCAAATAGTGTCGTGATTATATTTTTGTCTGATATTAATTTTTCATGGGGAGGGGAGACAAAGAATTGGTATGCCCAGTGAGTTGCACTTACTTGGAATGTGAGCCATAGCCATGTTTAAAATTTACATCTTCTTTTTCAGCACATTCCTTGGGCATTACATGATGTTTCTCTAAATTTAGCTTCTTGTTTATAACAGTATTTCCTAGGCAAGAGGTGATGTCCAAGGAGGGAATATGTTAGGTAGCAGCCCGGTGGCACAGGCAGAAATGCAGGAAGGTGTATGGGGTAGAAGATTGATGCCTCAGTTTCTCCATATGCAAAAGACAATAGTGAGAGGGCAAAACTTTTTTCTTTTCATTACAGAAAGAAAAAGAAAAAAAAGCATGATTACATGCTACATAGAAATGTTAGACAATTGCTTCCAGGTCTGATCAACTGAAATCTTTCTTTTCCTCTGGAGCCAAGGGGGTTTTGTTTTTTTGTTTTTCAAAATATTGAAGTGGTTTGAAAGATCAGAAGGCAGTTGTGCTAAATTTGCTATTATTAGCATAGAAGTGATAACAGCTTTCCTATCCCTTGGGAGAAGAGGCGGCAGTTGGAGGCTGAGGAATTCTCAGTGCAGTATGGGCAAACTTCTCACCAAAACAAAAGAAGGAGTAAGAATATCTGCCTGTAAGAAAATGATGAGTCTGTTACTTTTTCTCAGGGCGAGGTGCATGTTGAAGACACACAAAGAGGTAAAAGTGAGGGCCACAAAAGGGGTGGAATTTTAAAGCCTCCTTCCACCTACTGCATGAGTGGGATTCTGGTCTTCAGAGGCTGTGCCCTACATGGTGGCCACTATCTGCCTTCTCAGGGATCCTCGGGCCACTGATGTTTTCCCAAGTCACTTGCTTTGGGAACTCATTTTCTTTGCTTGGATCATTTTTCTTTGGCCAAACAGAATCCTTCACATGGCTACAGAACGGGGAAGAACCCAGCCAAGTGTTGGTGGCAAAGTAAGGGGGCATTAATTTTTTTTTAAAGATTTTATTTACTTGAAAGAGAGACAGAGAGCATGAGAGAGAGAGAACAAGCAGGAATGGGGGGCAAGGGAGAAGCAGACTCCCTCCTGAGCATGGAGTCGGACCTGAGTCTCAATCTCTGGACCCTGAGATCATGATCTGAACCAAAGGCAGCCGCTTAACCCACTGAACCAAGCAGGCATCTCAGGGTGCATCAGTTTTTTAAGATGCAGGAGGAAGCGTTTGCCCCATGTTTCTCTTCCTCTTCATCAGAACCTGGGCAGCACCAGGCAGGAATTGCTTCTTACTGTCACCTTGCTTATGATGAAAATTATATGTTTTGTCCTGAGCAACAATAAAAAAAAATTACTTTGAAACCTCTTGTCGGCACCTCTAATGAACACAATAGATAAAAGAATATGCTTATGAGAAATGGTCCTTCTTTTCACCATGATAAACTCAGCAAATATTCTATTAGAAGAAGGATTGGGTCTCCCACGTGGGTTGTGAAATCTCTTGGGTTATATTAAGGCCATAAATGCAGTTGAAAGTAGCTCAGAGCCTCACTCGAGGGGATGGGTACTCTTTATTTTTCATTCTTTCCCAAGAGGCTCTGATTAGCCCAGTGCTCATTTGGTACAATAATGGAACAGGAAATTTCCCAGCGGCGACAGTGACAGAACTTCAGGTGAATGTCTGCTACCTCGGGAGAATCAGGTCATTCTCATGTCTGCTGGGGCGTCATGCTTCCTGAGAGAAGAGGCTTGGAAACTAGACCCCCTCTGATGATAAGTGCAGAGCTTCTGTTGCAGAATATTGCCAAGCAGGGCAAGGGGTGCGATTTTTGTCTTCCCCATTGAATCGCCTTCCCATTTCCTTCTTCTCCTTTAAAATATATGCTTTTGTTTTACTTATTCGACTCTCACAAGAGAACTGAAAGGGCTAAAGGCTCTGGGCCTGCAGGCTTCTAAACTGAAGGGTGCATCATTTCCGTGCTGAACACCGATTTATGTCGCCTCGGCCAGCACGAGTGAAGAGACACGTTTCTTTTTCTTTCCATGACACCTTCAATGACATGACACATGAATGATGGAGTATACAATGATTTAACCAAACCTGATCTTTCCGCCTCAGGGCACACACAGCACTTAAAGCCTCAGCGAGTCCTTATTTATTTATTTATTTATTTATTTATTTATTTGATATCTGAAATAGAGAAACCAGGGTATTTAAAATCCACCCGCTTTTTAAGCCTCTACAGAGAGAATTTCTTTCTCTTGTTACCGAGAAACTATCCCCACAAACTAAAGTAGTAGAGTTTTAGTTGTAGGGTAATTGCACAGATATTTAAATTGTAATTCTTTCATTCTTTCATTACTGGGGGTTTTGTGTGACCTCTCCTTTATTTGGGCCCTGTGCAGAGGAGAAATTGCATGTCCTTCAATCCCAAAGTTAATCCATCAGTCATGTCAGTTTGACCGATTAGTTTCTTTCCCAGGGACCACATGGCATATGTTTTCTGCTGGATTCAGCTAGATTCGTTCCCGTCTGATTCACTGAGTTGCAGGTGATGTGATGTCCTAGGGAGCTTGCTTGCAACCAGCTCTGGGTTTCTTAAGAGTGCTGGAATAGCTCTTGAATGATGTGGGAATTCCTCTAACACCACTGACATGGCGATTCCTTTAGGGGAGGACGGGCCATGGTCTTCTTTTTTTTTTTTTTTCCTTCTTGTCTGGCTTATCCAAGTAGGATTTAAAATAGGGATGAGTGAGAGAAAAGAAAGAGAGATGAGGCAGGTCTCATATATCTGCATTTTAAATTAATCAGAGTCATATGGAATAGTGAGAATTGAACTGATTTGAAGTGACCTCAGGAGAAACTCCCCAGTCCCCATAATACAATGGTACTTAAATAGTTAGGACAAAGTTGTGCAGTTGGTGGTTAAAACTGATCACGTGAGTAGAAAGAGGAATAGCAGAAATATATTTTGTTTAGGAAGGCCTTGACAATTTAGATGTGGTTAGAGTGAGCTCTCAGTCTCCCTGCATGAAAGACATTAGTTTTGCCTAATGTCCATTATTACCTGAATCCAAGCAAGATGGAATTTCAGATCCCAAGCAATACAGGAGAGAAGAAGGTTAGAACAGCTGGTCAGTGAGGACAGAGAGGTGGGGGTTGGGAGTGAGAGAACGTCCTTGGAAGAATGACATTTGATCAAGACCTTGAAGGAGATAATCAAGATAGCCTTGTAGAATCTTCCAGGTAGAGGTAACAGCATGCCAAAATCTGTGTGGTAGGTAGGTAATGTGCCTGGAGTGTCTGAAGAAAAGTGAGGACACCAGATTTTCATGGAATATTGTTGTAAAAGGGTGATAGAAGGAAATGTGGGGTCACCAGGCGGTTCTTCTCAGGATGCTTGACACTAGTGGGCATGGGATGCAAGTTCAAGGTGTAGGGAGAAGGTTGGGAGGGGGTAGTTTCACAAGTTAAGATGGAGTAAGGAGGGGAATTGGAGTCCATTTATACATGTGGAGGGCTGGCTAGAGAGGAGTCTAAACAGGTCCCCTGTCATAGCAGGAGGGAAGAAAGGGCACATGGGCACTGCTCCAGGTCATAAGGGAGATTTGGTGTTGGGAAACTCAGAAGTGCTCTTCAGTGTGTGTGTGTTTGTGTGTGTGTGTTAAGTAATCAGCTTAGAGTATGGATGGGCAATATGTATTGGCAGTTTGAGGAGAAAGAAAAAGTCATGGAAAAGTCATCTAGTGCAGTCGTTCCTTAAGTGTGGTCCAGACCAGTAGCATCAGCATTGCCTAAGAGATGCAGTTACTCAAGCCCTGCCCCACAAGTGACTGATTCAGAAATTTGGGGAATAGGGGCCAGCAACCTGAGTTTTCATGTATCCTCTAGGTGATTCTGTGAATCTCAAATTCAGGAGACACTGGTTCAGAGTAACAGGAGAATGATGGATTATAGAAATGTATGTTTGCTGGGGAGAACAAAGGGACCCCCTTGAAGACAGCATTTAGGAATGGGAAATGAGATCAGTCAGCAAGCTCATGTGGCTCTCTCCAGTCCTGACCATCTCTATGGGTGCACAGAGCAAGCTGCTTAGATTTACTGGTGTGGGGATTTTCCAGATAAGAGCAGCAAAACAAAATTGTTAAGCAAATTTGCAAAGGTATAATATAACAATGGAGTATCGCAAGCTAGGTAAGTGGGAGACCAAGGAACCATGAAAATATATCATCAATGACTAATAACCCCCAGTGAGGCCAAAGTTTCTTCGAGCTGGGGTATGAGAGTAAGCTGGAAAGAGAAAATGCTTGAAATGTCAATGGTGGGGATACATTTGCTGGCAGTAAGTCTGGGTATGGCCGTTGGAGTGAACAATTGAGACAGAGTGGAAAGTTCAAGAGTTGGAGGAGAGGGCATCAGGAAACCGAGAGTCTAGGACTTTAGAAAGGTCATATATGTGGGTACTGAAGTCAGGGTATATGTTGGAGAAGTGGCAGTGAGCCAAGAGCTAAAATCTTCAAGGAATTAGGTGGGGGGATCTGTTGGTGACTGTGACAGATTGGAGTCTCAGTGCTAATGACAGACATTCAAAGATGAGGATTTGCTGTTGGGAGGAGGCAGTATGGAACAGGAAGGACACCTACCCAGACCTCTAGGACTGGTGTTGCAAGAGTCTTTCAGGACACAACAGCCGCTACTTCAGAAGGCTGTGTGAAAAGCAAGTAGTTTCCTGAGAGGAAAGTCTGTTCATTTAGAGCAGCAATGGAAAGGACATTTCTGAGAAGAACTGAGGAGAAGCATGGGGTCAAGCTCGAATTCCAGAAGGCAGTGTGAAAGGGTTTCAGGAATTGGAGGTGAGTTGTAGAGTAAAAGAACAGATAGGAAAATACAGAGGTGGTTGAGCACCAGAGTCGAGGGAGAAGAAAGATAATTGAAAGTCCTAGGCCTTTCATGGGGCCTGACACCCCTCTGAGAACAGGGCCACGTGAGGTTTGCCTGCATATCCTCAAAGTAGATACTGAAGACAAGGCTGGGAGCTTTGCAGGGCTGGGAGTTGTGAGGGTCTTGCCAGGAGTGTCTGAGGCCTCGCTTTACTCTTCCCAATGGTGATGTGCGGCCAAGGGTGGGCAGGCTTATCTCGGTATCTGGTCATCTAGGGAAGCTGATCTTCTGCTGGCTGTGTGGATGGCTCTCCAGTCAGAGTAGATTTTCAAGTGGCTGTCAGAAAATGGTGAAGCCTAGACGAGTCAAGGCTACTGTTGTTTCAGTGCCCTAAACCAGGCCCAATTCAAGTTATGGGTGGGTATAAGTTCTCCTTATCTATTGTCTTCTTTAAGTCTTGGAAGTGAACAAGAAAAAAAGGAATATAAAAAATACCTGAATTTTTATACTTCTCTCCCTCCAGTTTTGTGAGATCTCCAGGGGGTTGTACCTCAGGTATATTCATGGCTGTAATTTCCTACAAGAGAGACATCTTCATTTCATGTCGGTGCCACCATTCCTTCCTCCTGGCATGCTCACATATGAGGAGGCATTTTTGTTCACCAGTAAAGAGAGGCTCTTAGCACCCAGCATGGATTGGTGGCTCGAGTGCAGGTCCTGGGCGTGAGCAGTGTGCCTGGATGCAATAATGTCTACTTTTCTGGGGGTGCACACCTGGAAGGCAGACTTGGGAATGGGAACCACTGAGAAAGCAGTTGTTTTGGATGCCAAATACTCTCCCAACAGCCAGCTCCAGTGGAAACCTCTTCAAGTCTGGCAAGAATTCTGGGGTCTGTGGGCTGTACCTTGGTTTTCACACCGTAAGCCACGGCTCTGTGTAGAAAAGCTCCGGTGCAGTTAGAATTCTGGGCCTGTGCCTTTCAGTAGCCTAATAAGAAGCTCTGTAGAGTGACAAGCCCCATTAGCAAATGCAGCCTCCCCTCCCAGAGAGGCTTAAGATGCAGCAAGGGAGGGGACCAATGGAAGAATAATTCCTCTTGATGAGTCAAGACTGGTTCTAGAAGAATCTAAAGAAGAATGAGGTTTTTTCAAGGAAGTGGGGAATGGAGGACTCTGGACAGCTGCTGGCAATTTTGAGGATCTCTGGAGAGCTGCAGGGACAGGAGAAAGATTTGCTTCTCCAAGGCAGGTACTAAGAAACACAACCAAACAAGAGCAAACATGGAAAGACAACGGGAAACCCTTGAACCTGTAAGAGGGACTCATCTTTAGAGTGGAATGTCAATTCCTTTCTTACCCACTTCCCTTCTTATTACTACGACTCCTCACCACTGTGAATGCTGGCTTTTCCAGATATTTTCTGTGTTTAGAAAATGTCTTTCAAAAGACACGAATGGAATCAAACTATAAAGTTTTGCAATTTTGCTACAAATCAAATGTATTTTGGACCTGAAAATTTACTGTACTTTTTGTTCAGCTATTTAGTGTTCTATGTATCATTAAGGAATAATTTATATAACCTGTCCCTATTAATATTTAAATGGCTTTTAGTTGAGTCTGTTATAGTAAAAGTGCAGCTATTACCCTTGAGCATTATTTTCATGCACTAAAGCAAGTCTGTTTATGGGTGAAATTCCTAGAACTGGGATTCCTAGGTTAGAGGGTACATGCCTTTTTTTTTTAGCTTGATAAATGGCATGTTTTATTTTTTTTTATTTTATTTTTTTAAAGATTTTATTTATTTGACAGAGAGAGAAATCACAAGTAGGCAGAGAGGCAGGCAGAGGGAGAGGGGGGAGAAGCAGGCTCCCCACTGAGCAGAGAGCCCAATGCGGGGCTCCATCCCAGGACCCTGGGATCATGACCTGAGCTGAAGGCAGAGGTTTTAACCCACTGAGCCACCCAGGTGCTCTGGCATGTTTTATTTTAGGTTCAGTGTATTCTTCTGAATCAATAAGTAAAAGAGGACTAAAAAATCTAAAACTGAGTAAAGGAAAATGTATAGGACAGAAAAAAAAAATACAGTTGGCTAATAAGCAGACATGTACCCCTGAAACAAATAATACATCAAATGTTAATTTAAAAAAAAAAAGAGAGAGATTCAGTCTCACTCTCACTCGTTAAGAAATGAAACTTAAAACAGGATAGCATTTTACCTGTGAAATTGATAAATACTTCTCCATTTGATCCCACATGTCATTGGTGAGAGTGTGGGGAGCGAAGCACAGACTATACACTTTTGATGATGGTGTGAGCACTTGTCTTGGAAGGAACTTTAGCAATAGCCTTGCCAATGTTTTAACTCCGTGCCCTGCCACTTGGCCTTGAGCTCTGCTCTGCTCACTTGATTAGAGGAAGATCTTTAGGCACTAATTATGGTTTATTTTTCAATTTGGAAAGCTGTCTGACTTACCTTATTACAGACTGATTTACTGGTTTAACACTGCAGGCAGTTTGTTTCATTCAATAAATGTTTATTAGGCATCTATTATGTGCCACTGGGAAAACAGTGGGGGACACAGTGGTGACCAGTGGTAGACATGACAGGCAAGATCTCTGCTCTCACAGAATTTTTATTCTGATGGGCAAAGGTGGCAACAAGCAAACAAACTGTCTGATGTAGGGTGTTTAGCAGGAGGTGACAAGTTCTGTGGGAGAACCAAAACAGGTAAAGTGATAGTACGAGACTGCCAGGCTATTTAGATATGATGCCAGAGAGTCTCTCTCAAGAGAAGACGTTCAAGCTGTATGCTGAAGGACAAGAAAGAGGTGGCTACATGAAGAACCAGCAAGGGCCCTCCATGTAGAAAGCACAGCATGAGCAAAGGTCCCAGGGCAGGCAGGAGGACCAGTATTATGGAGTGAACTATGTCCTCCCAGAATTCATACGTTGAAGCCCTAACCTCCAATGTGACTGTGTTTGGAGATTGGACCTTTAAAGAGGTAATTAGTATTAGTGAGGTCATCAGGGTAGGGCCCTGATCTAATATGACTTGTGTACTTATAAGAAGAGGAAGGAAGAGGGGGCACCTGGGTGGCTCAGTTGGTTGACTCTTAGTTTTGGTTCAGGTGGTGATCTCCCAGTCATGAAATCAAGCCCTGCATCATGCTCTGGGCTCAGTGTGGAGTCTGTTTCGGATTCTCTCTTCTTCTCCCTCCTCCTTGCCCCTCCCCAGTCATGCTCTCTCTCACTCTCTCTTTAAAAAAAAGAAAAGGAAGAGATACCAGGCATATGCATGCACAGAGGGAAGGCCCTATGGGGATGTGAGGACACAGTAAGAAGGAAGCCCTCTACAAACCAAAGAGAGAGACATCAGGAGAAATCTGCTACCACTGTGAGCTTGGGCTTCCAGCCCCGAGAACTGTGAGAAAAATGAATGTCTGTGGTCTAGGCCACCCAGTCTGTGGTATTTTGTGAAGGCTGCCTGAGCACTAAGACAACCAGTGTGGCTGAAGCTTAGTAATGAGGAGGCAGTACAGAGGGCACAGAGTTTCAGATCCAGGCCAGGAGGACAGGACTTTGAGGACTGAGGTTAAGAGACTGGGTTTCATTCTAATAGTGTTACGAAGTAATGGGGGAGGTGATGCTTTAAAATCTTGATCCAAATGCTTTGAGGAGAATGGAATGGAATGGGCAGGGAGGAAGCAGGAAGGACATAAGGAGGCCTTCCCAGACATCCAGAAGGGAGAACAGATGACAGTGTCAGCTAGAGAGTAGAGATAGTGACTGAGTGAGGTGAGCAGCCTTGGGATATGATTTGCTGTGAGGGAAACCTGGGGGACCCGCCCCAAATGTAGATGAAGGCAGGGGGGGCTGGGAGTGATCCATGTTAGTGATCCATTCAATTAGTGATGCATTCTCTGGAGAAAATTGCACGATAATAACAATGCTGACCAAAGCCCTTGGCTTTTTATTAACACTTTCTGACAACCGTAGACAGTGTCAGTGGGACAACATTCTTCATGGAAGCATGGGAGTCTCCTACCCTCTCCCGCCACCCACCGTGTTGCCACACTGCTGGAGCCAACCCTGGTGGAGGAAGTGTGAGCCCTATAACTGAACCCAGTAGTGCAGTCAGGCTGAGGCTCTCAAGTTCTGCTTCATAAGACTGGCAACTTCCCTTCCCTCCCTGAAGGATGAGTGGATAAAGGCAGGAGTGGAGAAGGCCACAGAATCTCCTTTGCGAGCACTTTCCCACATGAGGAGACAGAGCACATCCCTCCTCTTTGAGGCACAAACGTAGGGAGTGTTGGCAAGGTATTATTGACTTCTCCACTTTCTGTTCCCTCTTCAACCTTTGGACTATGGATGGATGACACTGTCCCCTGAGAGAAGGGGCCAGAAGAGTGTCAGAACAGCACTGCTCCCCCTTGGCGCCATTCCTAAGACCCAACAAACCTCAGAGTATCATTTCTTGCCACGAGGGAGCTGGGTAGTTCAGCTTTTACCCCAGGGGGTTATAGGACAATCATATTAGGACATGAAGTGATTTTAAAGGCCAAGTTGAATTTTAGGCTCAAGTCTTATCTCAAACTATACCAAGCACATTAACCAAAATAGCTCACCTGGGTTATAGAATGGATTCAAATGAACACAATACTGACTCCCCAAATATGAACAATGGGTCACTTCTTTTACTGCTCAAGTCCTAGAAGAAATTAGAGTTTAAAAGTGAAATAAGAATGCAGATCCTTTTTTTTTCTCCCATAAACCAAAGACGCTTAATTACAAAATACCTTCTTCCTGCATTTCCCATGCTGCTCGAGTCAGAGAGCATCAGCCAGCGGTTACAGGCTATGCATCTTTCTGGGGGTGTGGCAGTGGCTACACAGTCCTAAGAGTGGATTCATCCAACCTCAGAACTCTTACTCATCCCATGTCCCCCAAGAGTCAAAAGTCAACCCAACTCACAAGATGATTAAATAGAGCCCTGGGCCCATACAGATATGAATGGTCTCTGATCCCCAGGGAGAGCGTTTCACAAAGAGAAGCGATGTTCTCCTCTTTCTTGAGCCAGCAATGGATCAAAGCTGAGAGTTGATGGAGGAAGTAGCACGGAGAAAAAGTATAAAGGAAAAAATTTGTCTTGCCTTTAGATTTGCCAGGATGCCAGTTACTCTATGCCAGCTGTCTGGAGTATACAACATGTTCACTTAAACTCAGTTGGGAAAATGTTCCATCATGAGCTTCAGCATACTGCCATATGCTCCTCCCTGAGCCTTACAGAAGGCCAAAGCTTCTCGTCTGAGCCGCTACTGTTGGAACTTTCTTCCTCAAAATCCTGAGAAGAAGCAAAGACCTCTGTCTGCTGCATGCTTGTGCCCCAAAACTTTTAGTAGCTATAGGTTCCTTCAGCTCTTTGTGGCTGTCAGAATCCCCCCAACCTGTGCCTCAGTGGTCCCTGAAGTAGAACAACCCTGAATTGTTTCCTTTTCTCATTTTCCCCCTTAATTCCCCCTTGAATAAATTTAACTGCTTAAGAGGCAGCATAAAATCCCTTGTTAAGCACCCATTTCCTGGTACGTAAAGACCATAGCTGTGGACCAGTGGGAAAAACAAAGTAAATATCTTTTGTGTCTCATAGGTCCAGCCTTCCAAATCTGTCATGCATTCAAACCTCTGCACATATCCCCAGATGTTTTTGAGGAGATCCTCCTTAGATTTTTGAAGAGCCCTATTCTTTCTAGAGCCTTGGGTCTTTCAATGAAGGGCTGTGTGAGACCCTGAACTTCTAGAGAAATAAGATCTTACTGATGTCAGATGAGAAATCTCCATCACTGCTTTTGATCAGATCCCTTGTCTTTCATTTTGAGGTTCCAAATAAACAGTGAGTCTTCTTTACTACTAATTCCTCCTTGGCTGCCCACCTGAGGATACCTGGCCCAGATGCAGGTGATATTCAATTGCTCCGGTCTGTAAGTCTGTAATCTGGACTCCATGGCCTCACCACCCCAGACCCACCTTAGCTCTCCAACCTGTAAGGAAACAGAGGAATTGGAACACAGAAAGAAGGGCATGGCTTGCATCTCATGCACCATGACAGATGGAACAAGAAAGAAAAAAGTGCTTCTCCTGAGCCTCTGAGAAGTGAAAAAAGGAAGTTGACAGTCTACTTTCTGCTTTGGAGGTATGGCGTCTTAGTCCATTGGGGCTCTAACAACTTGAGATAGACTGAGTGGCTTATAAACAGTAAATATTCATTTATCACAGTTCACAGAATCACTCCTTAACAGGAGTGTAGGCTTTTTATAGCATGCACCTTAGAATCTTCTAGGCTCCACCCGTTGCCTAGCTCCAAACGCATCCACATTTTTAGGTGTTTATTAGGGCTGTATCTCACTCTTGGTACCAACTTGTTTGTTAGTTGGGTCCATAGCAGTGAATACCTGAGACAAGCATATAAATAACAAACATGTATTTCTTACAGTTCTGGAGGCTTCGAAGTCCAAGATGAAGGTGCTGGCAAATTTGTTGTCTAGGGAGAGCCTGCTTCCTCACTGACAGTTGTCCCCTCACCGTCCCTCACATGGTAGAAGAGATGAACTAGTTCTCTTGGGTCTCTTTTATAAGGGCCCTAATCAGAATCATGAGGGCCCCATCCTAGTGACTAATCACCTCCCAAAGGCCCCACCTCCTGAGACCATCTCATTGGGTGTTGGAATTTCAACATATGAATTTTGAGGGGACATACATTCAGACTATAGAACATGGCAATTCTGGCTACTATTGAATGTGGTGAAATGAATATTTGACCCTCTGACCCAAAAAGCTCCATAGGCTAGGACTAGAAGCTCATGGTAAAAGGCAGGGTGTGGGGGCCACCAGGATGTATGTGCCAGGCATGGGATTTGAAAGAGGATTTTGGTCTTTTTTCAAATAACAAGACAGCAATTCCACCATTGGTAAAACATGAACCATTGAAAACCAGGCTCTATTTGGATTGGACACTACTTCTCCTGTGGGGAAGAGAAGGTTAGAGAAAGAGAAACGACAGAGGAGAGAGGAGAGACAGAAGGGGGGGGGCACTAAGAGTTTCCTCGAATACTTTCTTCTTTGTGCAGAATGCCAGATGGAGAGGCTTGGTTAGTGTATCAGTCAGAGTTCCAACAGAGAACCAGAACTAGTGAGATGCATGTGTGTGTGTGTGTGTGTGTGTGTGTGTGTGTGTGTGTGTCTAAGATGGTATTTATTGCAAGGAGCTGGCTTGTGTGATTGTGGGGACTGTGGCTGGGCGAATCTGAAATGCACAGCGTGGGCTGTCAGGAAGGACCAGCTGGAAACTCTGGGCAGGAATGATGTTGTAGTTCCAGGGTGAGTATTTTTCTTCCTCAGGGAAACTTTTGTTCTGCTCTTAAGGCCCTCCAACTGCTTGGATCAGGCACACCCCAATTATCTAGGATAATCTTTACTTAAAGTTAACTGATTCACTTTAATCTTGTTAATCCTATCTACAAAGTATTTTTTCTTTTTTAAAAAAAGATTTTATTTTTATTTATTTGAGAGAGAGCATGAGTGGGGTGAGGGGCAGAGGGAGAAGCAGACTCCCCACTGAACAGGGAGCTCAATGTGGGGCTCGATCCCAGCATTGGGGGGATCATGACCTGAGCCAAAGGCAGATGCTTAACCAACTGAGCCACCCAGTCCCTCTACAAAATATTTTCATAGCAATACCTAAATTAGTGTTTGACTAACTAGGTACTATAGTCTAACCAATTTAACACATAAAAATGATCATCACAAACAATGAGGAGGAATGTCTATCTTTCTCCAACAATCAGGAGGATGTGAAGGGAACAGCACTTCAGACAGTGGGAATAGCATATGCAAAGAGAAATTTGAAGACACTTAGAGTGAAGAAGGACAAAGTTACCAAGGTGGACTGAAAGATAGGCAGAGGCAAAATCATAAGTTCCCTTGCAATTGTAGAGCATGAAAGTTTGAATTTTATCCAAATAGAGAAGTCTTGGGATTTTAGCATAGAGAAGGATATGGCAAGATATATAATAGAAAGATCAAGCAGGTGACTATGTAAGAAGACTGAAAGAGGCAAACCTGGAGCCTAGAAGGCCAGATAAGAGAGAGTAGAAAAATTCAGGTCAGAGGTAAATTTGGAGCATGTAAATTCACCAAATACTCAAGAAGCAAAATTCACAACACAAGTTTGAGAGCCAGAGAGAAGGTCCAGGTGCCTGATCTGAGCAACAGGATTTCCAGTCACTCATTTGCCGAAATCACAGATTGGGGAGGAGACAGAATTTACGTGTCCTCTGCTCACCTAGGGTGTGTACTCACATAGATTCGGTATGGGGACAGTGTCTGTTAACATCCACATATTGTCAGGCCATTCTGGAGGACTGGAGAGATGTCTGAGCTGAAAATAGAACATGGTGATTTTTTAATATATAATTCGTAGAGAGTTGTGCTCATGGAAGACATTATCTGGGAAATCTATGAGCAGGAGAAGACCCCCAAAGAGAACAGAAGAGAAAGGGATGAAGGAGAGAATCCTTAGGGAAACTAACATTTACTGCATTGGATAGAAGAAGAAACTTGTGAACAACAGAAAAATCAGATGGAGAGGAAGTGTATGCTATTTCCCCCATTGAAGAACTGCTTTTGGTCCTCTTCCATTCTTTCACCAAGGATTTATCAAATGTTCTCTGGTGTCAGACAGAGACATTATACAGACATCACATCTGGAGACACAGTGAGGAACAAGTCATGATTTTCCCCTCCAATTACTCTGATCAGGGTTGGCACTATTGATAAGTTGGCTCAGATAATCCATTGTGATTGAGGGGCTGTCATGTGCATTGTAGGATGTTTAGCAGCATCCCTGACCCCCATCCTGTGGATATCAGTAGCAATTCTCCCACCCCAGTGGTAACAATCCAAGGTCTCATATGTCCCCTTGGGATGGAGCAAAACTACCTCCAGCTGAGGATTGGTACTCTCAAGTCTAAAAGCTAACAGATACATAAACAAAATAAAATTACATCACAATATATGTTATAAGATGTCTGATATTGGTCAAGACACTTAAATTGCAAATGACAGAATCTATTTTTCACTATTTCAACAGAAAGGGATAATAGATTATTTAGGGTATATTGGGTAGCTTCTGGAATCTACAGGGACTGCCAGGAACAATATGGCCAGGAATATTGCTGGAAGCTGGATGCCAGAAGCCCCTGACGGTTGTCCCAGGATGACCTGCCCCTACTCCTCCCCCCCATGAGTCCTCTATGATCTTTTCCTTTGACACCTGCTCACTTCCAAATTTTCCCTCATTATATCTGATTGGTAAAACCAAGGCTACTTGCCTGATTATGTTCTACGTGCAGTGGGAAAACTGTGATGGTTTTGAAGCAAAGAAATGATGAGATGTTCTTTCATGATTTTACAACATCACTTTCTAGCTTTTAGACTTTGAAATTTAAGTTCAATCTCAAAATTCAAATAAATCTTTCTCTTTCTTTGTATGAGTCTTCTTTTTCTAACCAACTTCTATATATCTTCACCTGGAAGTTACAACCTCTATCTCAAGTCCTGACTTAAAAATCACTCCATTCTGCCAGGTGTCTGCTCAAGAAAACTTGGCAACAACTTTCAATGTCCCTTTACTCTGTGTCTCATCTACTGTCATGTTTGGCTGATTCTATCATCCTATTCCCTTGGTTCTCACTTTATGTATTGGACATTGCTCCCAATTTATGTGAATCGAGCCATTTGTCCCATCCAAGCTCCTTTTCTTCCTGGCTTCTTGAGTGCAGAGAGAAGGAACTAAAATTTATTGAAATTCTATGATGTGTCAGATGCTGTGGCAGGGACTTTGCATAGCTGATCTCATTTAGAAACAGCAGCACAGTGTGAGAGGGAGAACTATAAAATCTGATGATTCTAAAGAGCACAAGAAACCAAAGGGAAAAAAAAAATAGATCAATCAGACTTCGATGAAATTCAAGTCTTTGTATATCAGAAGACGCTATTAAGAAATTGGCAAAGATCACCCATAAAATAGGAGAAAATATTTGCAGATCGTATATCTGATAAGGGATCAGTAGTCAGACCATTTAAGGAATTCCTATAACTCGACAGGAGAAGGACACAATTCAATTTAAAAATGGGCAAAGGATTTGAATAGATATTTCTCTAAAGAAGATATACAAATGGTCAATAAGCACATGAAAAGATACTCAACATCACTAGTCCTTAGCGAAATGTAAATTAAGGCCACAATGAGATATCATTCCATACCCACTAAGATTGTTGTAAAAATAAAATAAAATAGAGTGCTGATGAGAATGTTGGGGCAATTGGAATCCTCACCCATTGCTAATATGAAGGTGAAATGGTGTAGCTTTTCTTACTACTATCTAAAGTTCTGATCATAAAGCCATCTATTGATTACTCACTCTGTGTCAGGCTCAGTGACAAACACTTAACAAGTGCTATCACTTAACAAACACTTAACACTTAACAGTGCTATCTCATCTAATTTTTATTTATTTATTTATTTATTTATTTATTTATTTATTTGTTCATTCATTCATTTAAAGATTTTTATTTATTTCAGAGAGAGAGAGCACATGAGTAGGGGGAGGGGCAGAGAGAGAGAGAGAGCGAGAGAATCCCCAAGCAGAGCCCCCACTGAGTCTGGAGCCCACCATGGGGCTCGATCCTAGGACCCTGAGATTATGACCTAAGTGGAAATCAAGAGTCTGATGCTTAACGGACTGAACTACCCAGCGCCCCTCATTGAACTTTTATAATAACTCTAGAAAATTCTTTCAATTGATCCTTTCCCAAAGTGGGCTTTGATCAAGTTCTCAAGATGCTCTGGGTTAAAGTAAAACAAAGAGGGAAACATTACATCTTCAAAGCATTATGGCAGACTCACAGTATTCACCAGTCCATTAAAGGCTCTGAGAAATCCTACAATGGTAATAGTTTAACTTAAGTAATCCAGCGTTTCTCACATCATTTGACCACTAAACACTTACTAACAGCAAATTGTGCGGGACGCACTGTGGGGAACATTTACTTAGGGGTTGTTCCATTGTTAGTTTCTGCAGGAAACCAGGAATGGTCTTTTTGAATTTTTGCTAACTACCAAATGAACATGCCTGTGTCTGATGGAGTTAGTTTAAGAAAAGATAATTAAAATAAACAATTATTTGATGTTATAGAAGATGATGATTTGGGTGTGTGTGTGTGTGCATGCTTGTAGTTTTGTGTTTTCCTATATGATATAGAGATATTTGTGAAAGTTTATCCTGTGATTTGTATAATTCTTGACTAATTGTTTCCAAGATCAGAACGTTATCAAATAAGTGACTGTAAAGTGAACAAAATATAAGGCCATGTGCAATGTACTAACCTTGAAGGTTTGTGTTGGAATCAGGAAAGATGAGAATGGCAACTGATGTTTTTTAATCTTCAGTGAAACAAGGTTTAAAGTTGATACAAAGCAAATAGTTAAGGCAATAGAAGATGATATTAGAACTCCTAGGGACTATGTATCTGAACTCCATGCGGTTCCATGGAGGACCAAAAATATGGTTTAGACTAAGGTTTCCCAGCTCAGTTTAGAAATATCCTTGATTTTTTATTAAAAGTCAAGCTTTAGGGGGCCCCTGGGTGGCGCAGTTGGTTGGGCGACTGCCTTCGGCTCAGGTCATGATCCCGGAGTCCCGGGATCGAGTCCCACATCGGACTCCCAGCTCCATGGGGAGTCCGCTTCTCACTCTGACCTTCTCTCTCTCACTGTCTCTCTTTCCTAATAAATGGATAAATAAAATCTTTAAAAAAAAAAAAAAAAAGTCAAGCTTTAGGGGTGCCCGGGTGACTCAGTCAGTTGGGCGGCTACCCTTTACTCAGGTCATGGTCCCTGGGATCAAGCCCTGCGTCGGGTTCCCTGCTCAGCGGGAAATCTGCTTTTCCCTCTCCCACTTCCCTGCTTGTGTTCCCTCTCACACTATGTCTCTCTCTGTCGAATGAATAAATAAAATCCTTAAAAAAAAAAAGAAAGTCAAGCTTTAGGGGACTGGCTGGCTCAGTTGGAAGAGCATAGGATTCTTGACCTTGGGGTTGTAAATTTGAGCCCCAGATTGGGAGTACAGATTACTAAAAAAAGAATTAAACCTGGGGAAAAAGAAGTCAAGCTCTATATGAATAGAGTAGAAATATTTTATGGGAAATATGGATGAATAACTATTTGCTGAGGGATGGCCCTGTTTGGAAGGTGGTCATAACTTGTAAGCCAATGAACGTGGTCTATCAAAGATCATTTTCTGCATTGTGAATATATTTATATAAGAAATCTTATAAATATACAACACAAATCACATCTGATGAATTTTCTTTATTAAAAAAAATTAAAATTACATGAGTTTAGGGCTCTTTAAAAAAAAACAAAAATTGGGCTCTAGAATTGTCCTGTGTTTCTCCTACCTACCTATTAACTGATGGGGACATAAGAACATTTAAAAATTCATTTGAATTTTTTTAATTTAACACCAAGAGTTTTAGTACAGCAGAGAAAAAGAAGAAAACATCCTCCTAAGAGAATATTACTAAGTCAATTTAGTGTGTAGGGAAAAAAAATTATCATAGATTTTATAGTTTTTTTGTTTTTTGTTTTTTGTTTTTTTTACAGAGCGAGAGACAGTGAGAGAGGGAACACAAGCAGGGGGAGTGGGAGAGGGAGAAGCAGGTTTTCCACTGAGCAGGGAGCCCAATGAGGGGCTCGATCCCAGGACCCTGGGATCACGACCCGAGCTGAAGGCAGACGCCTAACGACTGAGCCACCCAGGCGCCCCAGATTTTATAGTTTTTGAGTTGCATTTTGTGTTTTCATTGCTGACAGCAGAGATGTTTGGATTGAAATAAAATCACAATGAAACTTTTTTAATCCCTGCTTATAAAATTACCAAATTTGTAGGTCCTGTTCCCTTCTAAAAAGCTTTTAACCGGTTAGAAGCTATAGTAAAAGTCTTAAGTTAATATATAATGCCTTCTTAACAAAAGTGCTGGTTTTGCAAAATGCAAGAAACTTATAAAGATTTAAATAATGCTTATGAATTTTTAAAAATATAATAAATTGAACTTTTGTGTATCCAATTTTATTGTTAAAGAGAAAAGGGGAACGTTAATATGTTAGATTTTGCTTGCTATAAAAATCTACTGAAACATTTGTAAGTGAAATTGTAAGGGTTAATTATTCATTTTAGAGAATTACATTGATTTTGAAGTATTTCATTTTCGTATAAATTTTATTTTACTGTGACATTTAAAGATGTCTTAAGAGGGAGAAATAAATATGTTATTGGGTAATGAATAACCTGTACCATCTCATCATTACCCATATGTTGCTATACCCCCAATTATCAATGTAGCTTATAAATACTTAAATAATATGGCACTTGTGTTGCCCAGTTTCAGTGTCATTCTGGGGAAGCATAAAACATTTTTTAAAAAGATTTATTGATTTATTTGAGAGGGACAGAGAGAACATGTGGGGTAGGAGGGTCAGAGGGAGAGGGAGAGAGAGAATTTCAAGAAGACTCCCCACTGAAAGTGGAGTCTGACATGGGCCTCGATCCCAGGTCCTTGAGGTCCCTACCTGAGCTGAAATCAAGAGTTGGGTGCTTAGCTGACTGAACCACCCAGGCATCCCAGTAGAATATTTTTTAAATACTTGACTCAATTCACAAAATTTCTAGCATCCCAGCACTCTGAAACATTTCTCTTGTGTTCCCATGAACTTAATCACTGCCAGGAAGGAATTTTTGGTCCTGGGTAAAAATTACATGCATGAGAGAGTTTTAGATGAATTTGGAACTGAGGCTTAAATTTACCTACTTATGGATCACTATCACCTCCTCTAAATTTATTCCATATGATTGGACAAATAAAAAGCCACACTCCTTGATTTTACTGGGGTCCAGAACACTCAAGGAAAAGAACCTGGGAAGTATCATTATTGGGATTTAGATAAGCTAGTGGATCAGAAAGATTGCAAAGGAAGTCAGGTTTCAGAGAATGACAGTGGCAGAAATTCTCTAAACATACAGAAGAAAATGGAGGTACTGGAGCTGACTCAAAAATAAAATAATTTTGAGAAGAGAACAATGATGTTAGGTGTAGCTTCAGGCTGTGACTGAGTATACTCTGTACTCTTTCCTCCCAGACTGTCTAAAAACTTTGCTAAAAAGAGAGCTTGGTAGGTAGGAATTAAAGAACTGTGGCACTGGAGGACCAAACCTTACCAGAAGGTTCTAGATGGAACAAACTGAACAGGTTCAATAGGGATGTTAACCATTCTACCATAGGACATCTTACTTGACCAGAAAATGAAAGAGAACTAAATACTGGCAATGATGAGACAGATTGTCAGGAATTTGGGGTGTCAAAACACTGAAATGAGGTGTGGTCCAGGAGCTTTGGCATCTGAGCCCCTAGAGATTTGGCCCAAGTGGCACATTTAGTAATGAGATTGACAGACTTCAAATTCAAGTATGGTGAAGCACATATCCTTAAAACCTTTCTGTTAGAAATCAACCAGATTCTGCATACAATATACTTTGGATTCAGTGCCAGACTTCCAAGAAAGAAAAGACATCTTTAAACAACTCTAAATAAACAGAGGCAAAAATTCTCGTGCTGAAAACTCTAAGGGGCAAACAAATGAAAGGTAGATCTTCTGAAGGGCAGATACTAATATCAATATCACATTAGGTGAATGAAGCCCCAGGCTAACCCAGGCAACACATAGTTGCTAAAACCAGAATCTGTGAAAAGTATGAAGAGGTCCAAGGTAGGAAGTGCCGCCTGGTTCTTAGTAGAAGCACAGGTAAAACCACAGATAATCGTCAACCAGGCAAATAGAAACTCACAACCGACGATCATCCAATATACACCAACACAAGCCACAAAAATGAAAATTTGCAGAAACAGCTGCCTCCACCCCCACGCAGGACTTCTGATATCAAATATTTCAGATATAGGCTGTTAAAGTAACTCTGATTTAAAAAGTAAAAGAAGTAAGCACAAATTTAAACAAGCAATAAGAGATTATGAACACAGGTAAGCAGATGTGAAAAGAAAGCATGTAGTATTTTTAGAAATGAAAAATGTATTTGTCAAAACAAAAAACTTTCTCAGGAACTTGTTTAAACAACAGATTAGCACAAATGGAGAAAGAAAGTAGTGAGCTGGAATGTAAATGTTGATAAATTAAAAATCATATTTTAATCTGTAAAGCAGTCAATGAAAAAAACCCATGGGAATGTGACTAGAAAGTTGTTCTGTGCACTCAAAGCAAAGCCCCCAAATAAAGAAGGCAAAAATTGATAGAAGTTAAGAAAATTATGAAGAAATCCACAATCCTAGTTGGAGCAGTAACTGAACTCATAGACAAAAAACTGTAAGGATGCAGAAACTTGAAAAATGTTTTTAGCCATTTTGATTTAACATCAATGTATAGAATAACATAGCCAACGAAAGGAGAAAATACATTCTTCTCTGACACACATGAAACATTCAGTGAGACAGACAAAAAGCTGGATCATAAACCAAGATTCAGTGAGTTTCAAATTATTTAAATTCTACTGAGTATGTTTTCTGACTATGACAGCGTTAAATTAGGACCAGTAAAAACAAGATACCTAGGAAATCTCCAACTATTTGGAAATGAAGTAATGCAGTAACTTAAAATTCCTAGGAGAAGGAAGAAGTAACAAAGGAAATTAGAAAATATTTAAGAATGAATGATAGCAAAAACACAGTTTATCAAAATTCACAGGATGCTGCTAACACTATCTTTAAAAGGTAATTTAGAATTTTAAATTCATGTATCAGAAAGGAGGAAGAGGATAAATCAGTGGTACTGTTTTCACCTAAGAAGCTAGCAAAAACATGCAAATACAATCACAAGCAGAGGAAAGAACAGAATACAAATGAGTAGAAATCAATGAAATAGAAAAGAGAAAAAGAATGGAGAAAATCAGTGAAACCATAAGTTCTTTGAAAAGAATAAAATTGATAAAACCCTAGTTAATAAGAAAAATGAAAGGAAGCATAATAGCTAACATCCCAGATAGAAGAGGGGGACATCACGATTTATCACAAAGACTAAGAATATTTGGAGACGGGCGCCTGGGTGGCTCAGTGGGTTAAAGCCTCTGCCTTCAGCTCAGGTCATGATCTCAGGGTCCTGGGATTGAGCCCCACATTGGGCTCTCTGCTCAGCAGGGAGCCTGCTTCCCCCTCTCTCTCTGCCTGCCTCTCTGCCTACTTGTGATCTCTCTCTCTCTCTCTCTCTCTCTCTCTCTCTGTTAAATAAATAAATAAATAATCTTAAAAAAAAAAAGAAAGCAAAAGTGAAATAAGGAAATTTTCAAATAAACAAAACCAGAACATTTGTCTTTAGTTGATGTGCGCTAAAGGAAATCTGTAAGGATTTTCTTCTGGAAAGAAGAAAAATGATCCCAGATAGAAACACAGAAACATAAGAAGGAATGAAGAGCAACAGAGAGGATAAATCTGTGGATAAATCCAAATAAATATTGTGGGCAAAACCATGAAAATGACATCTTGGAACTTGAAATACATATTGACTCGAAATGCTGATTATAATAGAAGATAAGAAGGTAGTAAATGGGCTCTCAAGTTCTGGCATTATCTAGAAGCAGTGAAAGTGTGGATCTAAGTTGTCTTTTAGAAGGTAACCATGCATTTTATGATATGAATCAGGGGAGAACTATGATGAGGGATATGGAATCAAGGATTTTATTTATTTATTTAGGAATCAAGGGTTTATTATTTTCATTAGGCATTAATCCAATTATGGGGGCCAGGGAAGAAGGGCTTGGGAGGCTGTCATGCAGGCTTTAGTGGTGGTCCTGAGGTCACTGTGGGTCAGCATCGCTGGCAGGCAGTAAGAAAAGCTGGGGGTGAAGCAGAGGATCATGACAGAAGCTGGAATCCACAAACAGGAACTTGAATCTATCTCTCTCACCACCTCCAATTTCAATGATGCAGGTGTCCTGTAGGAAAATACTGGTGACCTCTACTAAAGACCCGTAAGTGTGTCTGACCTAAGTGTTAGAGAAGCCGAAGGAGGGCATCCATCAGAACCTGGATTAGCTGCAGGCCCTCCTGCCACCTGATGCCTACAGAGTGGGCAGAGAATGTTCCTTGGAAGCTAAGATCCAAGTACTAGGTGTACTTATTGCTAACTGGGGTGTCAGTGGTCTTACGAGATCCTAGAGACAGAGCGGGGGAACATACACACGCACATACACCCACACAGTCTGTATTTATTTCTAGAACTATATACCTATTTAGAAAACTGTAAGGGCACACAGATATTTCCAATTTCAGCACTCTAGAATTCATTCTATATTCCCTTTTTATAACTCTCTTTTCCAACAGTGAAAAACAGACTCCCCATTATTTTTCATAAATTGGTTATTTGGCCAGTCTCCCCGTAAGTAATCTTCCATTGTTTCCTCTGCTGCCCCGCCCTCTGTGACTCCCTCTCACTCCCTTTCAGGAAGCTCTGATCCCAGAAGACGCCTTTAGAGCAGTATAATGCATCCTGTCATCCTCCCAGGGGTTAAAGAGAGAAGGAACACCAGGGGGCAGGGAACTTGGGAGCCCTCTTACAATTCTGCCAGCCACACTGGTCATCTGTCACGAGTCGTCTTCACCAAAAGTAGATTACGGGACCCCTTTCTAGTGCTGCCTTTAGGAGGGGCAGTGGTAAAGTGGAGTATATTCAGAGCTGGAAAATTTTAAATATTAAAAGATACCACAGAGAAGTAATATTTAAATACAGTGTGTGATTCTGTGCTAGATCCTCTACTCCAGGAAAAATACTGTGTGGAGAGCATCACTGGGCAAATTGACAGAATTGAAATCTGGAGAGCAGATAAATGAAATTTCTCTATTCATGTTACATTTGCTGAAGTTAATGACTTTAGTATATAAAGGACTGGTTATGTAAGGAAATCTTTATCTTGTGAATATACTTTGAAGTCCTAAGAAGTAGAGGACCATGCTGTATGCAGGTCATTCTCAAAGGTCAAGGAAAAAGAATGATAATTTTTTATACATATGTATATACTATATATAGTATATACATATGTATATACTATATACATATAGACTATATATAAATATATAGATATACACAGAGTACACAAATCTGACAAAATTTAAAAATATGAAAATCTGAATAAAGGGTATAGGGCTCTTATCATTCTTGTGATTTCACTGTAAGTTTGCAATTATTCCCAAATAAAATGATTTCTAAGAATTTCCCATAGAACCACAGCAGACTCAGGACTTGAAGAGGCTATATAAGAAAGAAGGAAAGTGAAAGAAGCTCACATCTGGAAATGGGCTGAGGGGCTTTGACTATCTGTGGTGGTCATTCACCACACCAAGAGCTTTTTTGCTTAATCAAGTCAGTTCAAGGATAGATGGTAAATCAGCCAATGACAGTATCTCTGCATCAGCTCAATGCCTATCACAGTGACCACAGCCGGCTCCTTCTGTCTCTCCCTGGGCTGAAGCATCTGCATTGAGTTCAGGGAGCCCAGGTCATTGGCTGCAGTTCCCGCTATCAGTCCTGGCTCCCAGAGAATAGCCACTGGGGAGCTTTTCCAGGATGCTGTCACTCCCTTAAAATGGTATTTCTCCCTACTTTTGTGAAGGGTCGCCTGGACTCTCTTTAGGTGTACTTAGGGGGTGGGTGAGCAATTCTTAGATGGCTTAGAGCTCCCTTATCCATGATTTCAATTTTGTCCAACATTATATTCCTTTTAACACCCTTAAAATCCATTTCCATACATGTCCTTGGGGTTTCTGTGTATATAAATGGCCAAAATCCTGTCATATTTTGGTGTGACTCTTATCTTCCTGTGCTTCACTCTTTGTATCTCATGCTCTGGGGTCTGGAAGGACTGGAGGCTTGTTGCAAGTCTAGAAGCAAGGACAGGTGGTGTGGGTGTTCAGAAGTGTCAGCAATCCCTGGCCGAGCAAGTTGCTCGGGGAAAGCAATTGCAGCATCTTTAGGCAAAAGAATACTAACATCAGTCAGAGAGGAAGGGCTTCTACCTGCAAAGGAGCCTCAGTGGAACTTAGGGGTTCAGAGTCTCTAGCTTCACAGGATTTGTCCAATTTTTAGGATGCTGCTTTTTCTTAATTGGTGTTCTAACTTTAATGTAAGAAACCCCTCGGGGTGGTTAATTCAATTTGACTTGTAATTCAACTACCAGAAAAAATTTGATCTTGAATTTGTTTTTCAGAACTTTGGCCCTATGTCTATAGGAAACAAACAAACAAACAAACCCAGATTATTTGTAGGGAGATCACAGAAGCATTCTGGTCCTGTATCCAGACTTCGAACTGGAAATTCAAAGCGCTGAGTTCATCTTTTTTACCCTCTAATTTCTCTAGTTTACTCAAAAGCTGCTAAGCAATCCATTAGACTCTGTATGTCCACTTAAATTTTCTATGGCATCCATTACTTGGTCACCCAAAGTCCTGTGTGTCCTAGGCAGTTGATTCCAGACACCTGCAGGTGATCATCTGAGTAACCTTGACACCACGTAGTATGCACATGTCCGCTATTCTTTCAGAAATATTATCAAGCATCCACGGCATGCCAGAGACTCTTCTAGACCCAGAGATAGAGCAATGAACAAGTTAGCCCTGCTGTCAGCTAGCTTGGTTCTATGAAAAAGACAGACATTAAAAATAAATTTTTATTAAATTTTCCAAAATTTAAGCACTCTGTTGGAAAATAAAACTGGGAAGGAGACAGATATTAACAGGAAGGACACCTTCAGGTCTGGTGACAATAAAGAGGCATATGCTCCTATTGGTAAGAGAGCATTTAAGAATAGAAGTAAGTATACTCAGTGCCCCTAACTTTGGAGACAAACCGAAGTACTGAATGTACTTCTATTTTTGACTTTTTCCTTAGCATGGTGAGTTGTTTGGGAAATGATTCAATAGTTATTTGTAGTTCCTAAATTCTCAACAGCAGTTGCCTCCTGATATGTGTCACTATATATTCTGAGTTGACATCTGCTGTCTGAATCACCAAAATAGTGCCTTGTTTTAAAATTTATCCACTATTGGCTTATGTTTTATCTTACTCTAGGCCATGTTATCACTACATGTGACATCTCTGTATATGTGTTTGTGAAACTGGGATGAAGTTGGCAAAACTTGAGATGGAGGAAACTCTGAAACATGTTTTTGCATTCGGAGAACAGGAGGCATAAGCACGTTTGGAATAGAGAAGAGAGAGAGAGGCGAAGCGATTTTGGAGAATGGAAAGTAAAATGCATAGATGGGAACTTAAATGCCATTCAGGCAACAACCTTGGGAGTCCAGTTAACTGTAGGCTTTTATCATGGCTTTTGGTCTCCAGCAAATAGATTCAGACTCCCTCAGGAGTAAGGCTTTCCTTTAGTAGAGGAGATCGGTTTGTTGATGGTGATTTTGATGACGACATTCACGATGACATTTTATTTGAGGACTGTCTCTCCAAATGGGACTTGACTTGACCAACTTTTAGGTTGATAGATCAGCACGCTGACCCATGCTTTAGGTATTGATATATCTAAGTGAGGAATAATTGATATGACTGAGTCATCATGAAGCATAAGATCCTAATCTCTAGAGTTTTCGTAGAACTTAAAATTGCATCAATAAATAAAGGGAATCACAGTGTAGATGGTCACAATGGTGATGCTTATGTGCAGTGTTGTACAGCTGCCCAGGGCCATGCCCATAATGCTTTGTTAATCACTGTTTTTAAGACCTCAAATAAATGTTAAGCCTTTTAATAATTTGTCATCTCCATTTCTCAGTTTCTTCTGTGACCAAAAGATCAACCAGTCCCAGGAGATCCTCAGCAGCTAAAGATAGGATTTTTTTTTTGGTAGCCTTCTATCCCCACATTTCCAGTTCATTCTGGGTTCCACAGATCCTTGCTGATATTTCTTAATAGGAAAGGCTATCGATTGTTCACATGTCCTTGCTGAAGAGCTGAATAGAGTTCAGACAAGTCAGTAATTGGCCCACAAGGCACGGCAGGTGAGCAGAAGAGCTGAGACCCATCATAACTCAGGTGAACCAAAGACCCTTTTCTTTTTACCCCACAACACTGTTCCATAGTTCAAGGAGAAAGCAGGAAGGATGTTCCACCCTGGTCACCTTTTTGGGTTGGGCTGTGCATAGGAGAGGGAGGACACGGGTCTGGGAGTCAGGCAGCCCAGGCATCCAGGGCTGGTTTTGCTCTGCTTTGTGAAGCGGGCTGTGGTTCCCACACCGCCGGACATCTTTTCTCCCCAAATGACCTTGGAAGCTGCTTCAGAAGCTTACATCCCATAGTTCCTCTGCATAGCACTCAGAGGCCACAGTAAATAATCTGATTCTTTCCCGACCTCATCTCCAAAGTATTTTGTAATAGTAAAGTGGAGCATTTTGATTGTCTGACTTGGGAATCTGGTAATGAAATTGTGGGGGGCAGTATTATTGTTTTTCAACCTTCTTACATAGATGTATGGCTTTTTATGTCCCCCTCCCTGTCTTCATGTGCCTGTTCTGGGTCTCTCCTGATTTGGGGGCATATATATATATGTGGGTAACAAGAGTGAGCACTTCAGCAGAAGCAAAACATGTCCTCTATTGCCTCAGCAGGTATTTGTCTTGATTGTTTTATGAGGTTTGTAAGGACTCGGATTTTCCTCCAGTCAGCACGTACTGAACACCTACTATGTGCTGGCTCTGCTTTAGTCTCTAGGAACGGGGAGAACTCTGGACAGAGAGAGAGCCATTTGTACCTACATACCAAGATTATTGTGCGTGGGAGTATCTCAAGGTTTGCTGCTATAACCCATTTCCTTTGGGGATCGAACAAGTTGATACAAAGCAGTGTTATGAATGAACTTGATTACCTTTTGGGAGAAAATGTCTCACTTCTTGTGTTTTTGCTACAGATTCTAAGAATGAATGGCTGTTTTCAGAAGTAAAAGTTTAGCAGCCCACTTAGGAGATGGAAAGGGAAGAAAAACTAAAGGTACTCTCTTGGTTTAAAGTACGTGGAGCTATTTCTCCAAAGTCAGCTTTGCTGGCAGAGTAAGTCTGTTAATAACCCTCCAGTACTCCCTGTGTTGAAATAACACAAATTAGCATTTAACCCGGGAGGAAGAACACATGAAGTTATTTAACATTTACATAAAATTATGGAGTAAACTCCAAAACAGGTCGCCTCTGAAATGTATAATTACACTCAGCAGTCCCGTCAGCATACATAGAAACAATTTTATTTCCAATCATCTTCTGCTTTTATTCACTCAGGAATGTATCATTAAAATTTCCACAGAACAATGAACCTTAATAGGTGCTAATGCAATTGTGAATTATGGTAATTGTTACCTAAATTAATCTCTGTACTTTCCATTCCGTATTGCCCTATGCATAAGAAGTGTGAAAAAGATAATGTTGAAACTGACATTTGTATAAATGGTGTAAAAGATTTATCTTATTTGATAAAAAAAAAATTCATGAGAACTTGCTACTTTTTAAAGTGGTTTGGTTAGGAAAAAATGTTAGATTTGCTCTCAGGTATGGTTTATGTAATCTTTACTGGGTGAAATTTGTAGGGGAGCAGGGCCGTTAACCATTAGGTCACCTTTGATGCCTACATACTCACAAAGGTGTCCAGAAGGCACTTGTATGTCCCCCTGTGTAGATCTTGCCATATCTCTGCATAGGGTCACTTTCTATGTATTTACCTTTGCTCATTTATATAAACAGCATCCACCAAGCGTGGTGTAATGATAATTGACACTGTTATGGGCTGAACTGTGCTTCCCTCTTCTAAATTTATATGTTGAAGTCCTCACCCTCGGTACCTTGGAATATGAATATATTCAAAGGTAGGGTCTTTAAATAGGTAACCCAATTTAAATGAAGTCATTACAGTGGGCCCTCATCCAAGTGCTGTCCTTGTAAGAGGAGATTAGGATTCCGACAGAGGAGACGGTAAAGGACAGGGGAAGACAGCCATCTATATGCCAGGGAGAATGGCCTCGGAAGAAACCAGCCTTATCAACCTAGGTCTTAGACTTTCAGCTTCCAGGACTAGGAGGAAATTAATTTCCGTTTTTTCAGCTACCCAATCTGTGGTACTTTGTTATGGCAGCCCAAGCAAATGAATATATCTAGCCAGATTGGAAGTAATGAAATATAGGCTTTTGTACTGTCTGTCATTCTTGACTTATATTTGACCTTGGGCATATTTCTTAATTTTTCCATTTGTAATTATAGTTGTCATATGTTTGTATATTTTAAACTGCCCAGCATTGTATTCTTTTCTTTTTCTAATAGCACTTTGAATTTCCTCTGTGAGACTACTCACTCCTCAATCTCAGTCCCCACAGTTCGGATGAGGCTCATCTAATGCTGTGTCTGGCCAATCAGTTCTATGCCTCCTTCTCACAATGTTTATCCATAAATGTGGACATATGACAGCGACCTAGACAATGAGGTTCAATTTTAGGACTTAATTTTGAAGTCCTGAGCAATTAAACTCTGTATTTTTTGGAGCTGCTGAGGTATGGGGGGTGTGCCCGAGGCTCCCTACAGCTGCCTGATGGCCACAGTGAAGGGCCAGACAGGGAATGAAATCAACACAGAGAGAGCAGGGCCACAGATAGAGATCTAGTACTGAGGATCCTGTGTGAGTCCCTGATCCAGCCTTACTTGAAGCCAGTGATCCCCAGAACCCTGTCGATTAATAAGCCAGTAAGTCTCTCCACACTGTCTTCCACTTTAAGGCAGTTCAGTTTGTATTTCTGTCGTTGCTGAGTCCTTTGTAATATAATGGCTTAATGCTTTGTCTCCTCCTCTGTGAAATGAGTACACTCTTGTAATGGTAACTCTATTTTTCCCCAAATTAAATAGTATGCAGAACACTGATATCTCTCTGGTGTGTATGTGGGAAGAGGTAAAGAAAGGTAAAGAAAAGACTACCAGAGGTCACACGCAATTAGTTATGTTTCTCCTGGGGCCGGTGAAGTTGCCAAATGGCCAGAGACAAGGGCTGCTCTTGGGAGACTTGATGTGATTTTTCATCCATCTCCGGCAGCACTTAAACAAGCTGAATAACTGACGTTAGAACACTCATGGACATAGGTATACTTCGGCCTGATAGTAATAACAGAATTTAAAGAGCAATACCATTGACTCTACTAAAAAAAAAAGAAAAAAGCCAAAAACCCAGGATCGTGAAAAGCCCACTGGGTTCAAGTGGAATGCAGTATAATTAGTGGGTTTTTTAAATAGGAAATGTTTTACTGGGCCAAGTCCAGGATGAGCTTTGCCGTTTATAACCATTTTCGGAATAGTGATTATTAACTAGCTCAGGAGAAGACTTTAAAAATGCATGAGGGGCACCTGAGCGGCTCAGCCATTAAGTGGCTGCCTTCAGCTCAGGTCATGATCCTAGTGTCCTGGGATCGAGCCCCGCATTGGAGTTCTTGCTCTGCAGGAAGCCTCTTTCTCCCTCTCCCACTCCCCCTGCTTCAGTGTTCCTTCTCTCGAACTATCTTTCTGTGTCAAATAAATAAATAAAATCTTTAAAAAAATAAAATAAAAATGCATGAGAACTTTTCCTCCCAATGCCAAACCTGCTTATAGTTTGCCATCCATTTCAAGGGCTCTGTTCTTTCAAAGCCCACTTCTCTACTGGACCCATGGCCAAGAACTCTAGGGAGATATGTCAAATGCATGTTTACTGGTTTATTTTCTAAACTTTTTAGACTTTTTTTTAAGATTTTTATTTATTTGAGATAGAGGGAGAGAAAGGGAGTGTGTGTGTACATGAGTGGGGGAGAAGGGCAGAGGGAAAGGGAGAAGCAGGCTTCTACTCAGTAGGGAGCCCAATGTGGGGCTCAATCCCAGGACCCCGAGATCATGACCCGAGCCTAGGGCAGATGCTTAATGGACTGAGCCACCCAGGCGCCCCAAAGATTTTTAGATTTTCTGAATCCAGATTCTTTAAATTGCAATTTAAGCAACACTAATTCATTTCTTCAACTGCTGTTAACTTTTTCTTTCATTTTGGAGATTGCTTTGTCTCTGATTTTATTTATGTCTGCCTATAATCTAAGAAGGAGTTCCGTGTTTTTTTGACAAGTGTTCATGAGCACATGCTGTGTACCAGGAACCGGGGGGAGATATGATGAGAATAAAGAGAGAAGGGCCCAATCCCTCTGGAATGTATGGGTTGTTGGGAGAACACAGGACTCAGGTGATTTAAATCAGCAGATTCTAATATTGGCTGTTCTGTCTCTGGATTCAGGGCACTACATCTGTGGGGCCCAGTACAGGCAGGGACTAGAGTGTGGAGGGAAATCTGGTACTGCAGGATGTATAAAGGCTGCCCCTTCAACTGGTCCAGCTTTGTAGAAAGGCTAGAGGACATCACAGGGCAAGAGACTTAGGTGAATTAAGGATGGCCTGTCCTTTTATCAATGACTTCCCTCTAGGGCCAGAAGTAGGATGAGGTGAGTGAGTGAGACACTTGCTTCTCAGGTAGAAAATTTATGAAAATTGCAAAAAAACCCCACAAAAAACCCTTCTTAATCAGTATCCAACAGGACCATGAGGGAGTGAGTCGTCGAGCCTTGCAAGGTCAAGTGAGTTTCTGTCTTTACTTAAAATTTTTGATATTTTGTTTATCATGGACATTTTGATATTTTGTTCATCACGGATAAATTCATTTTGACAGTTTAGAAATATTGCATTAAAATGTGATTTCTCTTGATTGCTAATATTTGCAGTGCTCCCTTAGATGTTGTGCCCAAAGTCAAGGCCTCACTTTTCCCTTACTTGTCCTAGCCCAGCCTCACAATATAGTGATCAGTCCCAGCACTTTGTTAAGAAATGTTTGTAAAAGGGGTGCCTGGGTTCCACAATCCTTAAGCTTCTGCCTTTGGCTCAGGTCATGATCCCAGGGGCCTGGGATTGAGCCCCGTGTTGGGTTCCCCACTCAGCTGGGAGCCTGATTATCCCTCTCCCACTTCCCCTGCTTGTATTCTCTCTCTAACTGTCTCTCTCTGTCAAATAAATAAATAGAATCTTTAAAGAAAAAAAAAGAAATGTTTGCAATGTATCATTCTTATATTGAATTTATATAGGATGAGTTTTATTATTTATTTAATAACTAATAACACCAATTATTCAATTATTTAATAATAATATCACTTAATTATTACTAATAAACATCTTGCATAATATGTGATATATATTTTCAATATACATAATTTTGGAGATGTGTACACTTACAATTAATTTGAATTCATGGAATCCTTAAAAATGTAAAGTAGGTAGAACTTAGAGCCAGCAGATTGAGACATACAGAACATATAGATGCATCATTTTTTTAATTAACATCTCTTAATTTATCTGGGAACTCCTGCCGCATAGCATCATATCTGGTTCCAAGGGTTAGTCATTGTCTATATCTGTACTGGCCGGCCATGAAGGGCTGACGACCAAGGTTCCATTGTATGACCTTTGGCTTTGGCGATCATGCTATGCTTGGAGACCACTGCCCTTCTCCCCATATCCTGGTCTCTGGGCAGCCTCTCACGCCCTGACCTCTGGCTTCATGTTGGCTCATCTCTTAAGGCTCTGTGCCCCGTATCTCTGTTGCCTTCTCTCCCGAGTCTCTACTTGCTCCTGGATCTCCCCAACACCAGACCTCGCCTTGTGTTTCATCCCTGACTCCTCTTGCTGGCATCTATCTGTCTCGCGCTCGATTTCTCCACCATCTGGAACAAGTTCTAGAAGCCTAATTAACTTGAAATGTGTTCAGTTTGGATGGCAAAAACCATCTTTCTTCCCCTTGACTCAAACCTCCTGACCTTTCCTCATAAAACACTCATGTCCTATTTGCTACCCTGTGCTCAGTTGTCATTACTTTGTGCTGACAGTTTTATTGTTTCCTGGTGACCTCTGTCCATCCACAATTACGATGGTATGTGGCAACCTACTTATTTCAAAGTTAAATGTGTGGGATAAAAATGAAACCAAGAAGTTCCACCTTCTAAGGAGAAAAATCCACTTTTTTAAAAAAGATTTTATTTATTTATTTGACAGAGATCACAAGTAGGCAGAGAGGCAGGCAGAGAGAGAGGGAGGAAGCAGGCTCCCTGCTGAGCAGAGCCGAATGCGGGCTCGATCCCAGGACCCTGAGATCATGACCCGAGCTGAAGGCAGAGGCTTTAACCCACTGAGCCACCCAGGCGCCCCAAAAATCCACATTTTTAAGATACAATATATATTCATTCATATATATAAAAATTCTATTGTAATTTATTTTGCTAAGTGAGTGATTAAACATGTCCAGATATGAGTTAGTAATGCTTGGCTTTTGAAATATCCCTGGCTCTTAAATAAGCAAACGTCTAACAAAAATTTTTCAATGAAGCTGAGATTGACTACAAAAAGATATATTGCGGCAAGAGACAAAAAAATGGCTTTAAAGTATTGACGATAAATGAAGATGATTCAGTCTTTCAAAATATACTGAATTTTTACATCAAGTAAATGTATATTTAGGACGCTTGTGTGACCAGATCATTATTTGGGAATGAAAACAATGAAGAAAAAATACTTTGGTTATATAGTAGTATAAGGTGAGGGTAAGGAGACCAAAGTTTTTCCCTTCGTCACTGCTACTCATTGCACAAGAAGCTTGGGCAGAATGTGTACTGTGTGGATGCCTCATGTTGGTAAATAGATAGGGGCTCAAAAGATGGCATCTACCCAATAATCACTAAAACTGATCTAAATTAGTATCACAGAGCATAGCTATAGACTTATATTTAAGGAAATCATTTATCTCTGGTTGTGTTCCTGTTATGAATTTAAATAGAAAGGGGCTATCATTGGTTTTTAAAAGTTGAAGGGCCAACACAAAGAAATAGAAAGAGAAAAAAAAGTATGGTATGTTCCATAGGAGACCAAGAAATTTGGTATTTTTTCAAATACAAGCAGTTCTTCTATGTACCTACATGCTCTTTATTTAGAGTGAATTTTTGTTAATTTCCATATTCCTCTTTTTGTCTGTGGGATTCATGTCGTGTGGGAAAATGAAAAAGGAAGAAGAACATGTCTATTTGAGGAAGCAGGCCCTCTACAGTTTATCTTTGGATTAGCTGATAATTTTTGTGAGTCAAATTGTCCAGGACTTTATCCTGAGTTTCTTCAGAGAAGTGAAGGGAGGCAAAAGTAACACTTCTCCAGTGCTTTGGGATCCTTGGGGAGAAGCTATGTGAGAAGCACAAAGTATTGCTCTCATTTGGCAATCGTGATTCTAAGGCATATTGAAGCAGACATTTGAATGCTCCAAATGACGAGATAATCCAGATAAACTTTACTCGTCTTGCAGCTTTTGAAGTTCTTAAAGCCAAATAGAGTGGAAGGATAAAAGACAAACTAAGTTCCTAAGTTAGTTCGTTTCATATACTTAGTAGTGTCTCTGCTTCTTATGAATCCTAGCTGCCAGTAGCAAATACCACAGCCAAACACCTAGAGTCAACTTATCTGCGTGCTGACGGCTCTATCGCACATATGTGCTATGGATTGCAAGAATGAGACTGTCTTCCTATGTAATTTGCTTTCATTCAATTACACAATACTGAGTAATTACATATGTTTCTCTATAATATCAGTTGTAAAAGCAAAATAGTTCTCCATTATATAGATGAATCAGAATGTATTTAACCAACCCTGTAATTGGATATTCATATTAAATATAGAAGACTCCACCAACATATCAACATGGAAATAGATTAGATCTGACCTTTGAAAGTTCCTAAAGCCATTAGTAAATAAGAAGGCTATGGAAAGCCCATGTGGATAGGGTCAGAAGCCTTCTGAATATAACACAGTGGGTCAGAAGGGTGTGGGTTCCATAGATCTTGAAGCAGAACTGGATGCTTAAGAAATAATCCATATGAAGTCATTGTGTAAACTGTATCAAGTGTGCAAAATATGACCTCTTTAGGCTAAGAAATGACTTTCTTCCAATATAGATCTCTTCATCATTCTTTCTACCCTAAGATATGAGCCTATATTTAATCATTAGTTAAGGTTTATATAGTGTTTTTATTTTGAGTATATCTTTTTTAGAAGAGCCTTTAAAAAAAAAGATTTTATTCATTTATTGGAGATAGAGACGGAGTGCATAGGAGCAGAGAAAGGACATGTAGACTCTGTGCTGAGCCTGAAGCAGGGCTTGATCTCATGACCCTGAGATCATGCTCTGAGTCAAAAACAAGAGTTACAGTACAGTTGAAAAAGTGCTATTTATAATCAAATGAGTACATTTAGATTTACTGAGCCTGGCATCTTGTACTGTGCCAGTGTAGCCAAGCAGAACTACATTTCCCAGAATATGCTTTCCTGTTTTGTTTCTGGTTGCAACAGGCCAGTAGAAAAATTTGTGCAGGCCTCAGAAGGCCAAAACTAAGTCAAAGCCATTTTGTTATTTTTGGCAGGTTGATTCAGCATGCCAGACACGGTGGCTCTCACACACGTTGTTGCTGGTCTGCCCTCTTACCTTGCTGCTGTGGGGCAGCCCCATACCCACCCTGCTCCCAGCTCTCACCAGCTTCTTTGAATGTAGGGCCAGGCATGTGGCTCTGTGGTTAGAGTAGTTTTTCCCTGCAGATCATTCAGGGCACCAGGACCTCAGAATGTGACTGTATTTGGAGATAAGAGCATTAAGGGGGTAATTCAGATAAAATGAGGTATATAGGTGGGTCCTAATCCAAGCTGATTGGTGCCCTTGTAAGAAGAAGAGATTAGGATCCAGACACACACAGAAGGAAGACCATGTGAAGACTCAGGGAGCAGATGGCCTGAGGAGAGAGTCCTTAGAAGAAACCAACCCTGCTGACACCTTGATCTTGGACTTCTAGGCTCCAGGACTGTGAGAAAATAAATTTCTGTTCTTTATGTCACCTAGTCTATGATGATCCTGAAAAAAAGTGATCATCATCTATGATGATCCTGAAAAAAGATCCTAAAAAAGTAAAATACCATTGTTAGTTCTTATTAAGTGACTTATTTCTGTGAAAGCATATCAAAACAGTCTCTGTTGTCTGCGTAGATATACGTCTCTATTCAATAAGTGACATAAGCTTGTCCCACAATAAGCATACTCTTGAACTTGGGATCCACCCACCATTTAGCAAAAATCAAGCTGAAATATTATTTAGGAAGGGAAGTTTGCTCAAAGGCCATTCATTTCATGAATTCCACCAGATGTTCTAAAGCTTACCTCTGGAGCAAACTTATCCTCTGCCATGTAATGTCACTTCAACATTAGATTGTGTTTAATAAATTACTTTTTGTTGAGGTGTCATTAGTGTTGAGCAAAGAAAATTCTAGAACGGGTTTCAAGAAATATATTTGTGTGTCTACTGAAAGGTTGCTACTGAAAACATTGCATGGGATTATTGCTAAAAGGCCCCTAGGGAGAAATTCTGACTAACCTAAGTACCAAGAATATCTGCTCTTCTCATGTTCAATTACTCCAAAGATTAACTTAGTTTTTATTTTTGTAAAGATGGCTAGAAAGTTGGATAATGGTTCTTAAGCTTAACATGCCAAAGAATCACCTGAGGAGCTAATTCTGAAACTGAGTGAATAAAGAAATGTGGCAAAATATTCAATTTAGAATAAAACTTAGTCTGATCAAAGAAAATTTAAACTGTTTCTTCATCTCCTATTAGATGATTTTGCTTTGGTCCAGTCTCCCCTTATTTTCCTTCCTAGGATGGCATATGGGTATATGTGGGGCATAGGTGTCTGTGTTAGTGGGTGGCGGGGCCTCTGTGCTTTTCTGATTCTGGAGTGTCCACTGGTTCCAGACCTTTGTTCTCTACCAGACCTTCTACCCAGCCCTGTGACCAGGCCACCCAGTCCCACCTTCTGTGGTGGTGTCACTTTGTCCCAACACAGCAGCTGCCACATCAGTCTGGCTGGCTCTCAACTCTCTCACCATGTGGTGCACTTTCTATTTAATTAGGCTGAGTGGTTGTATGTTGTGGGCTCCTCTGCACAGTCACCTCCTCCTTGACTACCAGATGGAGAAAAAGAGCCCTAAGTCCCTTCTCTTCATTGTTTCTTTCCTTATATAGGACAAATCAACCTTGCTGAGTAAAAGTCTAAGAGGGAAACATCAAGAGATGCAAGACTGAACACTTGAATCTTATTTCTTTCTTCCTCTTTTGCTCCCGATAAATCCCCAAGCTGGAAATATTTTTTATTTTTCTTTGCCTACATTTTTATTTCTTTCTACAACTGAGCAAGAGATTTCCTGCCATTGCATTCATTCATGGGGGGAAATGGAATTTTCTCAATATAAGAAGAACTCAATGGCATGGCTCCTCCCTGTTAGGTTGTTGATATACTAAAGGAGGAAATAAAAGCATTTGGGAAATCCTTTCTCTCTAAAAAATGCATGGCTCTTAAGCTTATTGAGTTTCTGCTAAATCCTATTTTGTATGTCAGATGCTGAATATTACATCAGTATTTATTTTCATTTTTCTCTCCCTAACACATCTGGGTGTTCTAAAGACACGTAATTGGAAATGCAAAACAAATAAAGCACATTAATAATTTAAAAACTGTGTCTAAGATATACTGTTTTATTATAAATGATAACAAAAAGATAGATACCAGAAAAAAAGAAAAGAAAAGAAAAAGTAAATGGTCTTGAAGGAGGGGAAGAAAAGTAAGTAATAAACTCTAAGTCCTCAAAACTGGTTTCTTCAGCCCTGATTGCAAGGGACAGTCTTAAAGGCATAGATACTGAAAAAGAATAGTTCGGATCAGTGCCATATTTTGGTGTCCCAATTTGGTGCATCTATTGGTAGACATTAACTACTTTGAAAATTTGATGTGGATTATTCTATGAGCCGGGTGTCTTTGACCTGGTAAGGGATTCAAGAGTTGAGTTCAAGTATTTCTGGGAGTATTAGGATGCTGGCAAATAATCCAAATTTTCTTTGCTTCAATTTCTTTTCTTCACTTTTACAAAGTTTGATAAAATCACTCTCTTATCTTTCTTGCTGACCTTAAACTAATGTGCTGGAGAAAAAAACGTGAAGAATAGAGATCCTTTTAGAAAAAGGTCAGGATATTACATTTATTACATCATTTATTGTCACACGTCCACAACGGGCAGCTTTCTTATTCTGTACCTTCATAAAGGAACCCATACAAACCAAAAAAATTTGAAAAGACGTAAGTCTTCCTATTTCATTTCACATTGCCTCACTTCTCGTTTTGATCGGGATAGAGACAAAAGGAGAACTTAGAAATACGCCGTCACTGGATGTGTAGACAGGTTGTAGGAGAGCACTGGCCTGTGACATGAGGTGGCTGATAATACCAAATGGTGGCCAAACCTCAGGAGGGAAAAGTAGGACACTCTACAATTGAAGAGTCAGAAAAGCTTTCAGAGCACAATGAGTTTCCTTTGGGGGATTTATTATTTAGGCTTGTTCGGCAAGCCCATGTGGCTACAAAATCCTTGATTTTGAAAAACGTGACAATTGGTTTAATTGTGGGCCCCCTCATTTCTCAGTTCTTCCAAAAAGAATCCTCGTTTTGACTAAAGGTTGTTACCAGTTTTAAATTCCATCTTTACCGTGAATGGAAGATGGGGGTTTTGTTCCTTGTGCAGCCTGCACATTGACGTAGACCTCTACCCTGGTCTCCATTTTTCCTCTCCAAAATCCTGTCCTTGTCCTCTTTAGATCCTAAGTCCTTCCCCCACCTCGCCCCCCGCCCCGAGTGTTTTTGTAGCTGTGGGAACATGCCATCACTTTTTTTCTGTTGTTGAAAAATACTGTAATAAAGCTAGGCCATGAATATATTCTGGTGGCATGGTTTGTAAATGAGGAATTTTTTGAAAGATGCCTTTCTTGATGAATCCACTGGTGTTGTCTTGGTTTAAAAAAAAAAAAAAAAAGATGGCAGGGTGGAGTCTCCTTTTCTCCTAAGCACCTCTGATCCCAGTGTACAAATAATGTTTATATTCCAGTTCACAGAAAAAAAAGGAACGTGAAAATATTTCATTGAAAGCTGACAGCTTTAACGAACTTTAAAGGTTAACCCTGGTGCTAGTTAACATATCTATTCATGTCTCCATCAGTCTATTGAATTACTCAGCTGAACACGCACACAAAAGCAAAACTTGAAAAAAAAATACCCAGAAAGCCAACATTAATAATTCATAAATACTGGAGGCTGGTGACTGACAATTTTCCCCCTACTGTGTTGAAGTCTGTTAAGAACTGAATCCTGATAGCTCCTAAGTTACTTTAGAAACTCAGTGAGCAACCCTGTCCAAGAATGTTAATGTTTCTGTAAGTGGTTAGCTACTGAAACAGTGGATTTTTATCCCCTCAAGCACTTGTTCATGTCCCTTTGGATTAGTATAAGGTACAGCTTTTCATGAGATGTTTAACTGACAGTTTTTATATTTGAATTTCTCAAGCATCTGCAGACCATAAAGAACTCCAAATTCAGCCATAATCCTCTGTTACGAAGTAAATCGGCATTTTTGAACAGATTCCAGGTACCAATTATAGCATTAATGAGGATATACAGTCGTGTTGTCTGCCTGGGCAGGGTTAGAACCGATGTTGCTCCTGATAGGGTGACAGGGCTGGCCTGCCTCAGAATTCACCATCCTCCTTCCTCCATGTGCATAGAATCGTGCTTATCAAACCTCCCCATTAAAAATAGAAGCTATCAACATCTTTAAGGATTAACCATTTTCCTGGGGACACAAGGAACAAATACTATCACTGTCTGTTGCCTCACAGTGAATTGATTTCAAGCTCTTGTAGAGGAAGAATAAACATTCAGGCTTGATGTTATTAGAAAGATTTAGCAAAGAGCTCCCACAGAGGACTGAGATGAGGGCTCTGCGGGTTCTCCCACTGGTGCCAATGGCCTTTCTCACCTGGGTTTGCTTCAAAAGGGTGCAGGGGCTGTTGTCTACCTCATGGTTGTTATTTCTATCACTTACCAATGATTAAACTCTCTTTCATGCTCCCCACTCAGAGTTTTTAAGTGTTTGTCACATCTGCACTTTGGAAAAGCAAGGGGAGGATAAGGGATCTTCTCAGATTTGGGAATGTTTGCCAGGAGGCTTTCTAGGAATTCTCACAAGCCAGCTTCTGAATAGGAAACTATGGTGAATAGTCCAATGTTAAAACCTTTACATGGCTTCTTAAACTGCAGGATATATGTTAGAGACAGAGAAATAGCCCAGTCTCTGCCCTGATTAGCAGCAAGCTTGTTTCTATTTCTCCTAACATTGCAGTTATGGTAACGACCAGAAACTATTACATTAACTACAGTCCATCTTCACTAAAATCTTGGTCTCATGAACAGCCACTAAAGGTTGTACGTTTCAGGAAGATTTGTCTGTCGCAGAGTAGAAACTCAAAAATAATTGATTGACTTAAGGCATCGGCTTTTGTATTAAGCAATAAATATAGCCCCAAACATCTACTGAGCACCTTTCCTCTAGGAAGGACCTCACCAGGTATGATGAGTGTGTTAGTTGTTTGTAATGGAGGCAGTTTGAAATCCTACACTGCTGATTAATGAACATGTAAATGTGAACAAACTGCCTAAGTCTTCTGAGCCTCTGTTTTCTGGTCTGCAAATCGGGGATAATAGTATTTACCTAATAGGGTGGCAGAGCAGTTTAAGTAAAATAATGTAGATGAAACATCTAACAGAATTAATAGTAAGTGCTATTTTCCTTCACCTTACAGTGCAATCTTTTCAGAGTGTGTGTGTGTGTGTGTGTGTGTGTGTGTGTGTGTGTATTACTTTACTGTAATCCTGTGAGGTAGAAAAAGCAGACTTTGATTACTACTATTTTTAAGATGAAAAAAATCCAGTCACAATCAAGTTACATGATTTGTCCAAGTTTGCATCTAATTATGAATTGTCAGTGATCTACAAATTTTTTTCTTTATACTGTTTCCATATCTACTGACTCTTTGTACCACCTTGTAAAGAAGTCCACATTAAATAATAAATACCTGACTCCTAAGTATTTCGGTCAAACTTTGTCATTAGGCTAAAAGGCTATAGGTTAATTTAACAGGAGGAAGAAAATGTTTCAGAGATCACTGATGTGATGCTTAATGTTCTATACTTTTTCATAGAAAAAAATTTAATAGCTAATAGTTATTTTTGGGCTTGTTAAGTATCAGGAATTCTATCAAATCTCTATAAATATTAACTTTTTAGCTTTTTGAATTTTATTTATTAGAGAGAGAGGACTCATGCACATGAGCAGGGGAGGAGCAGAGGCAAAGGGAAAGGGAGAGAATCTCCAGCAGACTCCCCGCTGAGCTGGGAGCACTACGCAGGGCTCAGTCTCACAACCCTGAGATCATGACCGGAGCAAAAACCAAGAGTTGGATGCTTAAATGACTGAGCCACCTAAGTGCTCCTTAACTTTTTAATGTCTTGCAGCACTCCTAGGATAGTGATACTGTCAGCATCTCAATTTTATAGCCAAAGAAACAGAGGCATGGAAAGGTTGAGTAAACAGTACCAAATTACCCATATAGTGGGTGGCGAATCTGCCTTTCAAACCCAGGAGTTGTAATCAGGATTACAGTACTCAATGCATCAACTTTGTTTCCCAGTTGTTTATATGAAATATAAAATTAATTATGGTAAAAGAGACAATAATGTCTCAACGGGATTTTGACTGTCCTTGAGGTTCAATTTCAAAGTTCATTAAGAAGAAAGGAAAAATTTCAAGGAATTCAATTAATGCCCATTCTGTTCTATACAAATTTTTATTCTTATAACGACCTTCTAATCTCTTATTTAATAAAGAAAAATCTAATACAAAATTGAATGGCAGGTCAGACAAATGCAGTGGTGCAGGTGATCTACCTTTTGTATTTGAGACTATGTTCACTTTATTATAAAAGAGGATGTCAATTATAACTTTGTTTCCAAACCCAAATTTAATTAATATGGATTTAGTCATAGCATTTCCTTACCTATACAGAGTTTTCAACTATATAGAATTATATCTTTTATTAAAAACCTTATCAATATTTTTTTCTTGAATTTTCTGGTCACTCTCTATAACCCAGAGACTCATAGGACAAGTGGTTCAATTGTTATTTCTCAGTTTGATAGTATTTTAGAAAATTTAGCTTTGGCATCTGGCATTCTCTTCTGCCCAATGTGCATTAAAAAAAAAAAAATCTATTTGCTTTTTTTTTTTCCCCTTTGAAGATTCGAGGCAGCTTGTAACACAGCAAACCCAAAAGAAATAAAATATCAGTATCAGATAAAAAGAAGAGCATAATTATACACATCATAAGGCTCAAATCTTGTTGCCATAGCTGGTGTGTGAATTTGGCTCTAAGCCATTATATAATTCCTTAAAGGCAGTGAATGATGTAATAAACACTGACCTCAATTACATTTTTATAACTTATAAAACACTAAATTTCATATGGCTTGACTATATGATGACATTTGATAAAAGCTGAAGGTAAACAGCCCTCTTAGGGATACCCTAATGTGTACCAAATATGTCACTTTCTGGTAGCTCAGCTTACTTCAAGGATGCAAGTACCTAGAGAAGTTAATGGACTATATAAATATTTTCAAATCTTTTTTTCTCTATATTACAGTTATTTAGCAAAAGTCTCATGAACTTTCTCTCCCAAATTTATAAAATGCATATAAAAAATACAAAGCAATCTAAACACTTATTAGTCTTCCTACTCTCCTTCTCTCCCCTTTCCTGTAACTAGTATCCATAACTGGTGTGTATTGGTCCATTCCACAGCAGACAATGCAAAAATTGCTAGATCCGATGCTTTAAAATACCCTTTTCCTTTCCTTTTTTAAAGAGACTTATTTATTTTAGAGAGAGAGCACACACACACACAAGTAGGAGGGAGAGGGGGGAAAGGGAGAAAGATTATTTAGCAGACTTCTGCCCTAAGTGTGGAGCCTGATGAAGGGCTTGATCTCACAACCCCGAGATCACAACCTGAGCTGAAATCAAGTTAGATGCTTAACCAACTGTACCACCCGGGTGCCCCACTTTTCTCTTTTTTTAAAAAAGATGTCTGACTGAGCTGGGTTTCCAATATGTGAAATAATCAGGGTTTGGGGTTAGTGAGAAGGAAAAGAAGTAGGGGAGAACAGGAGCTGGTACTTCCCCTGACAATATCTGCTACCCTCTGTAAGCTAGGCCCTAGGTTCTGAAGTTCCACATGTGGGGAATAGGAGATAAGGCCTGTAACCCAAGGAAAATGGGATGGCATATCAGCACCTTCCACATAAGGCTGAAGTCAACACCCTTATTTGGTACCTTGGAAAAGTATATGTCCTTCATAAAGAGGCTTGCCTGTTTTGTCTTTGATGAGAAAAATAAAGTCTTCTCAGAGAACTTGAAAAAAAAAGGGGGGGGACACTATCACCAATATAACAGGAAAAACTCATCAGTTAGAGAAATTCCAGGTTTGTTAGTACTGCCAGGCCCATCTAGAAAACAAACAAACATGAATTCAATCTGGAGGGATACATAAAGCATTAACTCAAGCGAGAGAGGCACAGAGCTTTTGACAGTTTCATAGTGCTCAGAAGACGAGAGTTGGAATTCATTGCTCTTCAAAATGAGGAACTTTCAAAAATGCCCCAGGCTTTAAATTGAGTCTCCTGAGGGCTAAGCCCTGGGAATAAAGATAAACTGAAAATAAACTAGATCTTCCAAAAACTGACACCAAATCCCAAATCATGTCAATCTCTGATTGGATAAAAATGATCAGCCCCGGGAGGGGTAGGGATAGGGTGGCTGGGTTATGGACATTGGGGAGGGTATCTGCTATGGTAAGTGCTGTGAAATGTGTAAGCCTGATGATTCACAGACATGTACCCTAGAGCAAATAATACATTATATGTTAATAAAAAAAATGATCAGCCCCTCATCCAGCTGCTTGACTGAAAAATAGTAAATTATCTCTAAAGAAAGAAAATATCATTTAAAAGTTACACATTTTAAAAATGCATTATGTCTGGCATTCCAGAAAAAATTATCTGATATGCTAAGAGGACTACTTACTGAAAACCAAGAGGAAAAACAGAAAAGATATAGACTCGTAGGTAATCCAGGTACTGACATTAATATCTTCAGAGAGAGGTGGATGGAGAATTTCACCAGAGAATTACAACCTATAAAAAACAACGCAGAGGGAATTCTGGAACTGCAAAATTTATGAACTGAAATTAAGAACTCAGTAGATTGATTTAACAGGAGATTAGATAAAGCAGGAGAGAAAATTAGGGTAATCATTAAAAGAATCATAAAAGGAGGCATAACTAAAAGCTAACAAAGGGGAAAAATTGAATAATAAAAGCTACTTGATAAATCAAAGCAAAGAGAAAGAATAGAAAGAAAGCAAAGAGTAGACTAAATGAAGAGTAGTTTGGACAAATAGGAAACAAATAAGAGAGATTTAAGCAGAAATATTTCAATAATTACCTTTAATAGAGATGAAGCAAATATTCCAGTTAAAATACTGTCATAGATTGGGTCAAAAACAAATAAAAAATGCTTGTTGGTTTTTTTTTTAAGATTTTATTTATTTATTTGTCAGAGAGAGAGCACAAGCAGGCAGAGTGGCAGGCAGAGGCAGAGAGAGGAGCAGGCTCCCTGCCAAGCAAGGAGCCTGATGTGGGACTTGATCCCAGGACCCTGGGATCATGACCTGAGCCAAAGGCAGCTGCTTAACCAACTGAGCCACCGAGGCATCCCCAAAATGTATTTTATATGATTTTAATATATGACAGAGAAAGGATGAAAGTATAGAGGATGCACAGTGGGCAAACACTAACCAAAAGATCCTGGTGGGCTGTACTACTAGCACATTTAGTAACAGGTAAAGTGTACTTCAGTGAATAAGTATTATTAGAAAAAAAAAAATACAATGATAAAAAAGTCAATCCATCAGAAAGCTATAAGAATTCCAATTTGGTCTGCATCAAATAACAACACCTGAAAATGTATGAAGCAAAATTGACAAAACTAGAATGAAAAATAGACAAGTCCACTGTCATGTTAAAAGATGTTAACTGACGCAATCTAGACAGAAAAAGTCAGTAAGAAGGGGTGCTTGGGTGGCTCAGTCTGTTAAGCGTCTGCCTATAGCTCAGGTCATGATCCCAGGGTTCTGGGATAGAGGCCCACATTGGGCTCCCTGATCAGTAGGGAGCCTGCTTCTCCCTCTCCCTCTGCAACTCCCCCTGCTTGTGCTCTCTAGCTCTCTCTATCAAATAAATAAATAAAATATTTTTTAAAAAGTCAGTAAGACTAGAGACAATATAAACAACATGATTTTCTAATTTGGCCCAATTAGCAAATATAGAACACTACACTTAAGAATATACCTCTTTTCAGGTGCACATGGAACGTTATCCAAAACTGACTACAGAGAGCATCATATGGTCAGAAAGCAAGTCTCAGTAACAATTGACTAAAATTAGGAGTATGTTCTCTGGTCATAAGAGAATTATGATAAAAATTAATATTAGAAAGGTATCTTGAAAATCCTCAAATATTTGGAAATGAAGCAGTTTTCTTTTGAAATGAACCAAAGGTGAAAAAGTTATCACAATGTAAATTAGAAAATATTTAAAACTGATTATTAATAAAAGCATCACATATTGAAATAGGGACACAGATAAAGCCATGATTAGAAAGGAAATTAGAGTTTTCAATGTATATATTAGACAGGAAGAGAGGCTGGAAGGCCAATGAGCATCCATATGAAGGTGTTAGAATACAGTGAATTAAAACCAAGGATAGTAGAAAGGAAAACAATTGAGGAGAAAGGAAAAAAGAGAGGAAATTAATAAAATAAACTACATATGTATAATAGAAAATATCAACAAAATAAAATTTGACTCTTTAAAAAGATTAAAAAAAATTCATAATCCTATGGCAAAACAGAAAAAAAAAAGAAACACAAATTACAGGAGTAAAATATCAGGAGTAAAAAAAGGGACATTATTACAGATCATACAATCATTAAAAACTTAAAACAGGGTATTATAAACAAGTATATCCCAATATATATAAAAACTAGAAAATCATGGAAGGCATTGTGAGAAGGAAGGGAAGGATGACTGGGGGAAAATTGGAGGGGGCGATGAACCAGGAGAGACTGTGGACTCTGAGCAACAAACTGAGGGTTTTGGAGGGGAGGGGGGGTGGGCGAGCCTGGTGGTGGGTATTGAGAAGGGCACGTATTGCATGGAGCACTGGGTGTGGTGCATGAACAATCAATCTTGTAACACTGAAAAATTAAAATAAATATATTTGGGGAAAAAATAAATTTATGCCATAAAATTCAGGTTAAATAGTTAATTACATTTGTAGAAAACTACAATTCATCAAACCAATTCAGGAAAAGATAGAATATTTGAAAAGTTTTTTTAAATTTTTTTTAAAGATTTTATTTATTTGACAGAGAATCACAAGTAGGCAGAGAAGCAGGCAGAAAGAGAGGAGGAAGCGGGCTCCCTGCTGAGCAGAAAGGACCCTGAGATCATGACCTGAGCTGAAGGCAGAGGCTTTAACCCACTGAGCCACCCAGGCACCCCAAAATATTTGAAAAGTTTTATATGAATTAAGGAAATTGATTCCACAGGTAAACACTTCACGAATAATTCTCCAGGCCTAGATGGCATCTCTTCTAAATTCTTCCAAATATTTAAGGAAGAAATAAATAATGTTTAGACAAACTTTTCCAACAGTTGAAAAAGAGGAAACACCTCCCTGCACTTTACACCTCCCTACACTTTTCATGCATTCGACATTTTATACAGATACCTAATTAGACAATGACAACAAAACATAAAAAAATTATAAGTCAGTGTCTTGAACATAGATGCAAAATCCCTAAGCAAAAATATTTAAATGGCAAGTCCAGTGATGTATGGAAAAGCTAATACATCACAACTAAGTTGTTCATTCAGAAAACAAAAGATTAATTTAACATTTGAAAATAATTGAAATTAAAAACTAACCAAATAAAGAAGAGAATTATATAGTTATCTCAATTCAGCCGGGAAAAGCATGTGATAAAATCAAAAAATGGTTCATGATAAACGCCTAATAGCAACTAGCAAACCAATAATAAAGGAAAACATTCTCAGCCTGATGAAGAGTTTGGCTACGTATTGAATGTGTGCACCCCAAATTCATATTTTGAAATCCTAATGCCTAACATGATAGTGTTAGGAAATATGGTATTTTAGAAGCGATTAAAGTTTTTATAGGAAAGGCCCAAGAGACTTCTCTTGAACCTTCTGCCATGAGAGAACACAATGTGAACTTAGCAGTCTGTAACCCACAAGAGGTCCTTCATTAGAACCTGATCATGCTGACACCCTGAATTTGGACTTCTAGCCCCCAGAACCATAAGAAATAAATACATTAATTTTGTTTATGAATTTATGTTTATATAAAGAAATAAATTTCTGTTTATAAGCTATCCAAACTTTGATATTTTGGTATAGCAGCCCGAATGGACTAAGATGGATATTCTATAAAGTACCTATAGGTAACCTCATACTTAATGGTGGGATGTTGAAGGCTTTTCCTCTTATATCAGGAACAACACAGGGTCCTAGCTCCTGAAAGTGGGCAAGGAAAAGAAAATATATAAGGATTTAAAATGATGAAATTAAATTTCATTGTTCTCTGATGACATGTGAACATAGAAAATCCAAAAGAATTTACAAAGAATTAAAAAATGAAAAAAAACCCCAAACACCAAAGAGTTAAAAAATGAACTTAGTGAAACGCTGAATAAAATGTCAATATACAAATGTCAACTGTTTTTCTATATATTAGCAAAATAATTAGGAAATAAAATCTTAAAAACATTGTTTACAGTAGCATCAAATAATATCAATAATATAATACAATGGAAATACAATGGAAATGTGAGAATCCTCTACACTGAAAATTAAATAATCCTATTCCAATCTATTGAAAGATATGAAAGAGGTCCAAAATAATGGACCAAAACTATGTTCACCTATTGGAAGGCTCAATATTAAAAAGACCTTAGCCTTTCCCATATGGATTTATAGATACAATGTAATTCCAGGTTCATTGGTTTATCTATTATCAGTCATCTTTTTCTCTTGCTCTCTCTCATCTATCTCTCCTGGAAAGTGGCATGCTGATTCTAAAATGTATACGAAAATGCAAAGGGATAAAATTAGTTAAGATGATTTTGAAGGAGAGGAACAAAGTTTCAGGGACTATACCATTAGGTGACAAGATTTATCATAAAGTTGTTATAATTAAGATACTATGATATTGATATAAAAATAGCCTAATCAACAAAAAAATAGAGTCCAAAAGTGACCCACCTTTTTAAGGTCACTTGATTTATGATAAAGATTATACTGGAGATCTGTGGAGGAAAGAATGGTCTTTTCAATAAGTGGTGCTGAGTCAATCAGATATACATGTTTAGAAAAAGTATAACTCCTACCCTAGACCCTATTGTAGACAAAAAAACCCCAAAACAATTCTAGATTCAATAAGTCTAAATAGGGGAGGTGGAACAATGAAAGTTGTATGAGGATTGTAGAGACTAGAATTTCTTAGTGGTATCCAGAATTCACTATACAGTTGCAACCTCTTCCAGAGTTTCTGTCCAAAGTGTTAGGGTAGAGAGGAGGAAAAGGTTGGAGAGAGAGGCAGTAGGAGGATAGGAGAGGAGAGAAGAGAAGAGAGGAAAGGAAGGGAGGGGAGGGGAGAGGAACAGAGATAAGAGGAGAAGAGGAAAGAGGAGTGGGAAGAGAAGAGGAAGGGAGGGAGAAACACTACCTGGCTTTAATCTCCCACTGGAGCCTGCAAGCCTGCACAAAGGTCAAAGTCAGTTGTCAAGAAAGCTTGGAAATACAGCCTGGCAGGGGACACAAAAGAAATGAATCTGAGAGTAAACAAACAAACAAAAAAAATGAAAGCAAATGAAACAAACAAAAGCTGCCTGATACAATTAAGTTCAAAAGACAAGCATCGGTCAAGAAATAGGAGATGAAGCCTAAGTCAGGAGATGGGAAGATAGAGAAATGAGACTGATGGAAGGGAACAGAAATCATGTGTGAGGTGAGCGAGTCCACCTTAATTATAACAAATGAAGTAATGGCATCAAATGGGCTATTTTTCTGAGGTCCAGCTGTATGTTTCCTACATAGACTAGGTATACTACACAGACTAAGTATATAAATTCTATCTCATGGGGGCTTCTCCTCACTGAGAGTTCTCCTGCTTGTTTTGTTTCTTGAGTTGGACTGGTCAAAGTGAACAAATACTAAAAAGAAATAGTAGTTAATGATGTCTTAAAATGTCAGTCATCTTTATTATTATTTGGACGAATCTATTCCATATAAGATGAATCAAAAAAACTCGTGGATTGAATAGGATAAATATTAAAAATAAGCTTATTTTATTTAACCCTCCTATTATTATTTACTTTTATTCAAACCTTAAAAAAAATTCCATTTGATTTTATTTTTAAAAGACCCTCCTCTTGGAAATTTTAAATCATCTATATATTATTTCTATATTTTGAATATGCTGTATGTATATTCTGAAAGGTAATCAGTCGAGTAGTTAGTGTTGACAAGGAATTGAATATAATCCTTAACTCCTATTCAGCCTTTAAATTGTTAGTATGAGCTGAGGGGAAGGAAAAAAACCCAACAAAACTCCAAACTGGTTCCAGGAATGGCTTTCCTTTTTAGCCAGTGTTACATTTTTCACAGGATGGGGGAAAAAGCTTTAGTGGTTGCATGCTGTTCTCGGGTAATACTTTTTAGTAATGCAAGAGCTTAGTTGGCTGGGTAACTTGATTACTCTGGAGGGCATGCTATTAGCAGAATGGGAAGGAATCAAAAGGAAAAAATTTACATTAAGGCCACAGACATGCCACACAATACAATTACTTCAGGTTTTATATCCAAAAAGCTATTATACTTTTCCCCCATTCTTTTAGCACTGTGGTATTCTGGTAAGGGGCTTTATAAGAGGCAAGAAATGGATGCTAGCCCAGAAAAGCCCAAGAGATTGTTTTGTGAATGAAAAAGGCCTGAAGCTGGGAATAAGTCCATATGGATTTTTCTTTTTAGCTCTTTCCAATGAATTGCGGTTATCCATGGATAATCAATTCACTGCTTTTTGCCTTAGTTTTCACATGGAAATGATCATTCTAGTTTTTATCACAGAAATGCTATATGCATAAAAGAGACAATCTGTACAAAATACTTTTGTATACGTGACAGAAAAGCCCAGTTTTCTTCTAAATCATTCCCTGGAATCTCACTGTGCTTCACTTCTCGGTAGAAATTGTTATGAGGGAAGAGCATTTTGGAGTTGTTAGCAGTTAGGATAGGTTAGGTAATGCTGTAGTAACAGATTAGTCCCCACATCTTGGTACCTTAACAGAAAAAGGAATTAATTGTCATCCATTCAATGTATCCCCCATGAGTGTTCCACATGGGTCTACAGTGAAAGGCTTTGCTCCAAGCTGTTACTCAGATCCAGGCTGAAGGAACCCACCATCTTGTGTTGCTGCCACCACAAAAACGTGATTTCCAGGGCACCTGAGTGACTCAGTCGGTTAAGTGTCTGACTTTGGCTCGGGTCATGATCTCGGGGTCCTGGGATCAAGCCCAGCGTTGGGTCCCCCACTCAGTAGGGAGTCTACTTGTCCCTCTCTCTCTGCCCTTCTCCCTGCCTGTCCTCTCTCTTTCTCAAGTAAATAAAAAAAAAAAATCTTAAAAACATACACATATACACACACACCAAAAAAAAATATGGTTTCCAGGGTCTCTGAGAGGGAGAGAGAGCATAGAGCACTCACACCTGCTCTCCAGTGCCTTCAAAAGTGGCACAAATCTCTTTCATTCGGAAGCTAATCATGTGACTCCATTTACCTGCATGAGGCCTGGAAGGTTCCTGTGGTTCTGGGAAGGAGCAGAAAACCACAGGGCATACTGCAGTCTTACCCACAGCCCATTAGAAGTCAGTGGTTGAAATATGCAGAGGGGCTCAAGAGAAGGGAGCCATTTACAAACGAGGTGGACCTTTATCACTTAACTCATGTACATCATCACAGTAGTGCTTTGGTATTTCACTCCTGTTTTGGTGGATATCCAACCAAAAATTCCTGGGCTTTTAAGATGAGGCATGAACATAGATACAAATTCTCACCTTAAGTTTTAGACTCCGAGCTGCTTTCTGAGAAAACTGTGATCCTCTCCTTCCATTGGGAAATCTTAATAGTCCGTTTCTCCTTCCAGGAGCCTGCTGTTGTGTTCTGGCTAAAGAGAACAGGACCAAGGCCGAGTTAAGGTCTTGAAATTTAAGACAGAGACACATCTAGTCTGAGTTTGCTGAGAAGCTTATTGAACTCTACATTAATCTTGGCACATATGTTGCAGAAACTATTTTGTAATTAAGTAAAAGAGGTGATTTATGTAAAAGTGCCTAGCACAGTTCCTGGCATGTCTATAGTAGGTACTCAGTAAATGCACTTGTACTCCCTTTGCAAAGGAAGTAAAAACCATCCTGGTTTCTATTCTATATATGAGTATATTTATTGGGATTCTCATCTAATGATTTCCTCCTTACTCCTGTACTCCTATCTTAACAGTTCTATAATTATGAAGCTATTAAAACTTCTATTCAGAGGTAGGACTTTATTATAAGCCATGTACTGGAGGTACAGCAGTGAACAAATGGCCAAAGTGCCCTTTTGTGCCTTGTAGCATAGGGGTCAGGCAGCAAAGGGGACAGAGAGCAAATAAATGAACAAATAAAATATCAATGAGATGTGCTAGGGAGAGAATTAAGGGCAGGGGTGACATAGCAAATGATTGGGGGCTACTTTAGAGGGTGGTGCATCAACTTGGTTTCCCCCTGGGAAATGAGAGGCAATTCAAGCACTGCAGGGATAGGAGTCAAGTGAGTGTGGGAAGAACTGGAGGGTGAAGGTCTGGAAAGCTTCAGACTGGGAGTCAGAGAAGCAGTCACTGGCCCATTTGGGAAAGCCAAAGATCAAAGCAAAGTTCAAGAGGTAGCACAAGGCTGCTCTTGAAGCTAGTCTTCTTGGACTGTGAAGTGAAGCTGACTCTCCTTGCCTTCCAAGAATAATGACCTCTGTCTCTTAAATCTTACTCAAATTCCTCTCCATGGAGAAGCCTAAAACAGAAGCATATAGATAAGGGGACCCTGGGAAATGTAGTTCCTAGCCGTAGGGGGGTGTGGTAGTTTGGTGCTGAATAGACAGCAGACATTTTAGCACCAATGATAAGGATGACATTTAAGTTGGAATCTGATGGCAGGAAAGAGTCAGCTTTTGGGACATTAGGGAAGAACATTCTAGGCAGAGGGAAGAGCGAACATGAAGTTACTAAACCTGGAAAGAGCTTCCCGTGTTTTCTAGAAACATCCAGGAGGCCAGTGTTGCTGGAAGTAAGTGAGAGAAGAGTAGGAGAGGTGTTACAGAGGAAGTGAGAAAAGGAGTCATGTGGGGTCTCTGTGCCTGGGTCCTGCAGATAAAGTATTTGTTGTGGAAGCTGAAGAAGCTGCCTCGAAAGGGAGCCTCCATGAGACCTAAGGACCCAGGCTCTTCTGCTTTAGTGTCAGGCAGTGGAGAGAGAAGGGTGTTCATTGCAGAGTTGCCAGAACACAACAGGGTTTTGTAGCATAGAGTGTGCAGAGAATGCAATCCTGTAGGGAAGCTGGAGAAAAGACATTTGGGAGCATCTGGAGGCAGTTACTTTGGAAGACACATCAATGTTTTCACAATTGAAAAGAACCACCTTGTCGGAAGGGAGGTGCTCTGTAGTAGGTTTGAGTTGTCATCTGACAGATTCAGATACAAATGTAAGAACTCTCATCCAGAAATAATAGGAGGAAAAATAGAACAAAACTTTGAAAGGGGAGATGGAGGCCCAGTGAAATATGGGGTATTAAATATTAGGGAGGCCCCATGGTCCTCAAAGCCTGCGCAAAAGCCATGGGCATCCTCAGGTCACATTCACTAAGCTCTTGCTTCAATGTGTTTAGAAAGTTAAAGGATATTTATTTCCCTTTGGGAATTCGGTGATTTTTTTCCCACTAGATGTACGTATTTCACTGAAACAACTAGGTTGCTTGGAATTTTTATTCATCATAATTTCAAACTCCAAGGCTGTAGTTTTAGATATTTCAATCCTCTTAGTAAAAACGCTAGCCAGAGTTCATCAAAGGCAGGTTGGCCTGTGCCCCATTGTGGCAACGGTTCTGGGATAACAAGATGGCTCCTGTGCCCCCATATGTCTCTCCTTCCCATTGTCTGAAACACCATGACAGAGAGGCACTTGGCCTGTTGTTACAATTGAATCACAGTTGCCCACTGTGATAACTGCTTGTCAAGGCTCCCTGTTTTGGCTTTTTTACCTTTTCTATCTCACTTCTGCAGTCCCCTACCAGTGCTTGCTGAGATCTCCTCCCAAATAAACCACTTGTATGCAAATCCTAATCTCACTGCCATTTCAGGGAAAGCCTAGCTAAAGCCAATAGTCATAGCTGAATGTACTGAGGGGTGCTAGGTGCCAGGTGCTACACAACTCTCATCTAATTGCTGAAACAACCTTAGGAGGTAAATCTTTTATCATTATTATCCCCATTTTACCTGTGAGGAAGATGAGGCACAGAGCAGTAATGTCGATTGCTCCTGGTCACCTCGCTAGAAAATGGCAGAGCCGGGAAAGCACAGTACCCCCATTTCACTGTCATCCCCCTTTTACCAATTTCTGATCAATTTTGTTCCTTTTGGGATCCCATAGGAAAATATTTAATCTCTTTGTCATCCTACTTTCTAAAAATTTACCCCCACACTTCCTTCCTCATTATAATATATAATAATACGGTGCTGTTTTTATAAAATTCCCCTAATCTGAGCACTTCTGTACAAGCATATATTACTACTGATGGTAATAACAGGCTGGTGGCCATGTTCTTCACATTTACCAAAGAATGCCTTGATTGATGTATTTCCCCCTAAAGCTCTTGAGACTTGTCTGCCTCTGTAGGCCGAGGCTTTGAGCCCAAGGCTTCTCTTTGGAGAGTGATGATTGTTCAGGGGAGGCATCTGTGTGATGCATTTAGATTGCAATGCCTGTGGGTCTTTACTGAGGTTCCTATTTTTGCTTTTTTGGGTGCAGTCCCAAAATAGCCCACTTTCCTTCACCCAATTTGATTTCTGCTCTCACAGCCCCTCCAGCAACACTAATCAGTTTCTCTGTCATGGCAAAGTGATACCAGTCTGCCCCAGCATGGAGGCTGGAGGACCAGAGGTTCCATCTATGTTTATAGGGCTGTGGATACATCTCTTGCTCAATCACTTGATTGAGCAATCTCTTGCTCATCTCTTCCTCCCTATGTGTGTGTGACTCAAACTTCGTTTCAGTGTCTACCTTGGGGTTTGTTTGATTGCACCGAAACTCTTAAGCATAATGTATATTCTTCCTGTAGATTCAGGTCATATAGATGGGCTCCATGATTTTTCCCTCCTCTCTTTACATATATCATTTACTTCTGCTTTGTCTCCGTTTTGATCTCTTCTCTTTCTACCTGCTGCCTTTTCTTCTCACTCATCGGTTTATCCAGTTTAGTGACCTCGGTCCCCATATTTTTATGACCTCTCTGCTAAGCTTCCTGCAACTAAATGAATTGGTTTCTGTGCTGTATTTCTTAATTCCTGGGAGGCAGAATATGATTCGCTGTATGATTTGCCCTACTGGAGCCAAGAGATCATTCCTGCTACAACTAGTCAGTGGGGTTGATGCTGTTTTCTTAACAAGAGTTGCCACTCCGAGAAGATACCACCGCAGCAAAATTGACCTTCATGTTGGCTCAAATGTTTTTATTTTATATATTGTATATATCGTTTATGTATATTAAATGCCAGCACGTTTCCTAAATTACACTATTAGCATTATCTCATTTAATCCTCACAATTATCCTGAGATGTAGGTGTAATTATCACCAATTTATAGACGGAGAGTCTGAGCACCTGTGGCTTTCCCGAGGGGACCTCGAGGGCCAGTGTTGGATTTGTAACGGAGTTTAGGACTCCATCTCCAATTCTGTGCCCTTTCTCCATGGGAAAGCTGATTAGAAGGACTAGTTCGAAAAGCATTTTAAATGCAAGAAGCAGGGCGCCTGGGTGGCTCAGTTGGTTGAGCGACTGCCTTCGGCTCAGGTCATGATCCCGGAGTCCCGGGATCGAGTCCCGTATCGGGCTCCCGGCTCCACGGGGAGTCTGCTTCTCCCTCTGACCTTCTCCCCTCTCATGCTCTCTCACTTTCTCTCTCTCAAATAAATAAATAAAATCTTTAAAAAAATAAAATAAAATAAATGCAAGAAGCACACCTAGCAGATGTCACTGCTCTCCCATGAAGAGAAGAGTGAAGAGCCTGGAGCACGTTTTAATTTTTTCCCTCCATCAGGTCAGCTCACCAGAGGTGAAGCCTGCCTGCCGATGCATAACAATGTTTCAAGATGATGAGCAAGAAAGCCCTGCTCTTCTGGAGCAGAGTTCCCTGGAGACAAGGCTCAAAGAGCAGGGAGAAGAGCATAAGTGAATCAAGTAGGCTTCAGCATGAAGATGAGCACTAGAGCCAGGCATCTGGAGAGCAGCAGAGTGGCCTGGACAGGACTCAGGGGCCATTTGAGAAATCATTTCATGCAGCTTTAAATGAGACTGAGGAGCAAGAGCAGCCCTTCCCCCCAAGGATCTGTGGAAGTTCCAGTTTTACTGAGATATAATTGAAATGTTTGATGTTTCCTTTGCCACTTTAAGTGTGGGGATGAACTGTCCCCTCCTCTCTGCCTTCCCCTCTTGCCCTCTGTCTTACTCAGGAGCTGCTTGTAATCACTGTAGGGTTTTTCAATATATTTATGACTGTATTCTTGCAATTTTTTTTTAAAGGATTTCATTTGAGAGAGAGGGAGGGAGCACACACAAGCAGGTGTAGGGGCCAGGAGAGAGGGAGAAACAGACTCCTCACTGACCAGGGAGCCTTACTCCGGGCTCCATCTCAGGACCCTGGGATCATGACCTGCGCCGAAGACAGTTGCTTAACCAACTGAGCCACCCAGGTGCCCCTATTCTTGCAACTTCTTTGTCCCATTCCTAAGACACTAGGAAGAAGCATTAGAGGAAAAAGCATTAGCGTAGGAAAAATGCACTAATTCAAGCAAAGTGTTAATTGCCAGCAATGGCTTTATCTGCTGGGCAGCAAAGGGTTTCTACAAATTCCCAGATTTTCTTCTGACCTCGTGTCTTAACTGAAATGAATGATGCTTTGATGGAGAACAGTGCTGGCTCTCATTACCAGAATTTGTGCATTCCCAATTTTCACACGAGTGAGGTTGACTTCTGGCTTATGTAGCTTCCGGCTCAATAAGAACTAAGTGAGTAAAGAGAAAGTTCTCTGGAAAGAATGCCAAGTGTCATGCAGGAAACTATTGATGGAGTTGGGGGATGATAATTTATTGAGATCCACAATGAGCCAGGTACTCTATTGATCACCTCCCTGTACACATTCCCTATTCTTATTTTATTTTGGGGTCCTTTTTCCCCATTATTAAAGATATGTGTGCAAGGGAGAATATGGCAACATGCCTAGGCATTCCAGTAAGGTGAAGACTTTAAGATTTCTCTCCTGAGATGAGAAATAAATGGCTGAGGGAGATAGGCAACAAAGCTTCCTTACAATGTTTGCAATTACATGTATTTTTTTTTTATTAAACATAGCCCTTAGATTAAGATTAACAACAGTGACAACATAGCCCATTTACACATGGCTAGCATGGTTTTAGGTCCTCTACTTAGATAAGCTTATTTAACTCTGATAGTATCCCTGTGAGATACATATTATTATTTTACAAATGAGGACATTGATATAGAGAGGTTAAGTGATCATCTCCGGTATGCATAACTCTAAGTGATGAAACCAGGACTCACATATAGTGAAGTCTTGCAGAATCCACATTTTTAACCACGACACAGATATCAAAAGTCCGAGACAAGTTAGATGCACATTGTGACAAGAGAGTCATATATATAGATGGGGAAATTACCAAGAGGTCACATCAGTAGAATTCAGTTATGGTTCAAGTTTTGTGAATCAGTAGCTGCGTGACCTTGAGTGCTTCCTGCTCTGATCCTCAGTCTCCTCATTTGTCAAGTGAACAAAAAGATTTGTTTTTGTTTTGTCATGATATTAATCTGCCTTTATTGTTTTCGGAGTAATTAGAGAATAATTGCACACACAGAAAGTAAAATACTACACGATGAGAAGTTGGGATGCTTTCAGCTGTGTCAGAAAACCAAACTCAGTAAGGACATGTTTTGGTTCATGTAATTGAGAATCGAAGAAAGGAGGGACTTCTAGGATGTACTCTATGTCATATCTAATAGAATATCTTTGCTTAGGCCACACCTGGTCACACTGGATCTTAAGATGGAGAGGACCACACCTTCTAGTTTTCAGGTAGGACTGGCCATGCCAGAAAGACCAACCATATGACTTAGGGTGAGACTTTGTGTGACTGGGCTTCAGTTGACTTAGAGATTGAGTTTAACCACATAGTCATGTCTATGTCACAAAGCCTTCCCACCCCTCTCCCTACCCCCCCCCCCCAATCTAAATGCTGGTGCTCAGGCACACTTCCTTGCCTGGCAGTGCTCCATGCATATTGTCATGCATCAATACTGGGGGCAGTGTGTCCTGAGGAGTAGCATCTAGTCATTTGCTTTTCTTTCCTCTGTCTAACCAAAGCCAAATCACAGGCATCTCCATTCCCAACTGATAGACTTGTGGTTCCTGAGGAGGTAGAATAGGACAGTAGAAAATGCTTGAGTTTTGTAAACAAGCATTTGTAATTGACCACTAACCCTGTCATTTAGTAATGGAATGTGTTTGGAAAGTTATGTAATCTCCCTAAGTTTGACTTTTTTTTAACCTCTGAAGAGTAGAAAATGGGATCTATTGCAGGGTGATTGCAAAGATTTGGGATAATGGATATAATATGTCTAACATAGAGTAAGTATTTCTTTATTTATGTTAGAGAGGGAAAGAGGCGGGGAGGGGTCGAGGAAGAGGGAGAGAGAGAGAATCTGAAGCCAGCGTGGGTCTCAGTCTCACAACGCGGAGATCATGATCCAAGCCAAAATCAGGAGTCAGACCCTTAACCAACTGAGCCACCCAGATGCCCCAGTAAGCACTTATTTCAATTAACATATTTTTGCCATTATTCTTAGGATACACATATTTGAGGGGCATGAAATGAGGTCAGGGTTCATGGGAACTTGGTGCTCAGAAAATCTCAAAATATCTGGAACTATTACTAGATTTAGTCTACTGAAATTCTGAATCAAATAGGCTTATTTTAGTTCATCTATTGGCAGCTAGACTATGTTTTTAAGTAATTCTCTCATTAATGATACATAGTGGTATATTGTCTGATCTCTTGCATATTTATGAACTTTCCTCTTGTTTATTTTAGATTTGATCAAAAACTTGAGTGGAAGTTACTATTTTTCAAAATGTGGTAGTCTTTGTGGTCATTGTTTCATTTAGTATTACAAAGAAGGCAAATGTCTGATTTCTGTTCCTTTGTATGTTTGTGAGTGTTTGCGTGTTGTGGCTATTTATATGTATCTGTGCACCCACCTGTCAGACGTTTGAGGGAAATTTTACTTACTGTTACTTTTATTTAATTGAATTTTGTCTTTATCACAAATATGCAGCCTTTAATGCCTAACATCTCACATTCTGGTAGGCACTCTAGAGTTTTCTTTTTCCCCCTAGTTTTATTGAGATGTAATTGACATACAGCAGTATAAAGGTGTGTGGCATGATGACTTGACTTACATAAATTATGAAATGATTACCACAGTAAGTTTAGGTAACAGAGAGATATTTTAAATGGGAAAAAAATGTTGATATGTCTAGGTGTTAGTTTCTTTTCCTTACATTTTCTTTTTTTTGCAAAATATTTCAAACTTTTCAAAATCAATTTTTCAGGTAAGAAAAGTTTCTATTATTCCTTTAATCTTTGCTTCAGTGATGTCTCTTTATTTTATTCTTCCTAGATTCCCTTTACAACTTTATCAAATCCCCACACCTTTGTCTTCCATATCCTTAGCTTTCTGTAACCATTTAAAACTTTCTATCCACTTTCCCTGAGTTTGGGGGGAATTTCTAGTTGGTCTACTACTTTACAAATTAGAATTTCTTAAATAACTAACTTGTTAGGCAGCCTCTATTAATTTCATTAAGTTTTTTTTTTTATTTGCGCATTTTATCCCCGTGTTTGACATGGTTTGATAGAAACAGGTTCTGGTGACTTCTATTGTAAACACATAGTATAGATGTTCTAAAGCCCTTCTATGTTCCTTGTAGTAAATTTATTATTTTATAAGAAGACGTTTGTTCTGAATTCTCATGGTAATCCCTTTCTTTTAAACTATTATGTCTTTTTCATGTCTTGTACTTTTTTTCTTAGTTGTTCCCTTTCACAAAGGAATAGTTAGGCTTCTCAGGGATTGGGAAATGAGAAGCACTCTATCAGACATGGGCACGAAGCATTGTTTGAAATTTTTATGCTCAGATGATGGGTAAAGGGCAGTATTTGGTTTCATTTTGCCACTTCAAAGATCCTTCAGCCTGAGGGGAATGGGGATAGAGTAGAAGCCAGAGCCAGAGTTAGAAAAGAGAGTTGGAGCCAGTTAGACTTGGGAATGTTGCCCAGAATTTCTATTTTGTGTTTGGCATGTAGTCAGGATTTTTCTGGGGCAGGGCCCCTGCTATTGTCTGGCAAAGCCACACTCTGTAAGATCTAATGGTATCATTGACCTTGCTCTTTACCAAGTGCAGCCATTGGGGTCAAGGTCAAGGGTCGATTTTAACTAGTCACTGCTTTTGGCTTCATCGATGAGATGTAGGTTTCTCCTTCTTGCTTCCCTCCCCTCCCTGATTCCCTTACCCGCTCTTACCCAGCCTTCTTGTTCTTTTCCACCCTCCTAGCCTTCTCTGAGTTAGGCTTCAGGTCAGCATCTTCTTACCTAAAAGCAGAAGGAATGACTGCTGAGAGAGGCAGCTGTAGTTACATGGGGAATTTGCTTGACTGTTGAGTTGGTTTTATTTTAGGAATTTTCCTGGGTCTCCTCTTAGACTTTTGGTATTAGAATCTCCAGGGGAGGAGATTGAAATCTGTATTTTTAAAGTTTCCCATTCAACTGGACTGCAGCTGGCCCTTGAATCTCTGACAGTGATTGGCAAATCTCAAGCCTGAGAGCAAGGCCTAAAAGCAAGGCCTGAAAAAAATGCAACAATGTGCCTTTCTAACACTATCTGAGCACCTACTTTATGCAAATTGCTGTGCTTTGACTATGCGTAGGATAGAGAGAAGTACATGGGAGGAATGTACAACCTAATGAGGCAGAAATAGTTCACATTTATCCCGTGCTAACCACACCCCAGGCACTTCCCTTAGCACTTTATACACATTAGCTGGGATGATCCTCCCTGTAACCTCAGGATCTGGAAACTACTATTTTCCTTCTTCCACCAATAGGGGAGCAAGGCTTAAAGGGGGTTAAGGAGCTTGTCAGCGTCACACAGGTAGCAAGTGGCAGGTCTGGAATGTGAACATGTGAAATTGTCTCCAGGCTGCATTTTAACTAAGCTCTATGGCCTCCCCCAGAAGGAGATAACGGGACAACATCGTTTGTCCTTGGTTAGGCCAAGTGGGAGTTCAGGCTCTAAATACTATGTGTGTTCAGAGGGGCGATGTGTCACAGAGAAGGCGACGGGGCTGGGGACTGGGGTCCGCAGGCAGGGGGGCAGTGTTCGAGCCTCCGAGGAGGAGTCAGGCTCTCTGCATAGCTGCATGCGCAGGGATGCACACGGGCGCCCTGCAACGCATGCGCCCTAAATACCCGCCTCCCTCCTTCTCCCCAGTTTCCCATTTGCAGCCATCGCTGATGCAGACTCTACCCACCTGTGTTTGCGAGAAGCCTGAATGCTCCCTTGTCTGTTTTTAAGCCGTTTGCCTATGACAGAGTATGAATAACAAGATTGGAAACATCTCTATTATAACTTTAGAGGCCCTGTGTGCCATTTCAGCGTCATTTTGTTGCTTTTCCTTTTCTCCCTTGGATAGTAAAGATTGGCTACTGGCTCTGGTCTTTTCAAAGAACCACTACAGGGTCATTTATCAGCTTTGGGGATAATTTATCCAAGTAGGTTTTCAAATATTTTGTACAAACCTAATATAAACAGCTTGTAAAAAGGTAGCATAAATGCAACCGTCGCATTCAGGGGAACTTCAGAAGGAAAAGATGTTTTCGGCGTTGGTTTCTTTTCTGTGATGTCATTGGGATTGGGTAATATATTATGTCATTGTTATTACTAAGAATTTAGGAAATAATTAACCAACTGTACCAGCTGTTTCAGTTGGCTTTACACAGAGGAAACTAGAGAAACCGTCTCTAATCCTAAGAGATGCACTGTTTAAGATGAATCGAGGACAAGGACCAGTGATATTAAATAAAATGAGGAAGGATGAAGCCCCTGTGACAGAGGCAGCATATCCTGACATTCAGGATATTAAATATTGACATATTTAATTGTTTAATTAAATGGGTTCTTTTTATTCTCATATTTTGGATGAGGAGACTGAGATATTTAAGGATTCCAAATCTCACAGCTTATTAGTGGCAGATCTGAATTCAGATAGTCCGTTGGGCTTGTTGGCCGGTGCTGGTAAGTGTTACACTATGCTGCTCTCTCAGTAGGTACAAGTCGGAGTCACAGAGCAGAATATTTTACAACTATATCTATATAGCTTTGAGCATAGAAGAGTAAAAGGAATGACTTAAATGGATTTCTTTACTTGCTTATCCCAGCTGACTCAGTTACCATTGAATACTTACCCTAAGGAGGATATCCGATAGGAGGCATGCAGGAAATCCTAGGGGTGAGTGCCAAGAGAGCAGTGGAATATATTTTAACTTTTCTACAATGGCCAATGTCTGGCCTCCCGTTCACTAGCTTTCCTTACTGACTCTTGGATTCATACACTTATGAAGCTGGAACGGGCCTTTGGACAATGCTTCTCAAACATGAAACTGCATATGATTTGTTCTGGGAACTTGGTAAAGATTCTGATTCTGTAGGTCTAGTCTAGGTCTAGGATGATAGTCACTGCAAACAAGCTCCTAGGGGATGCTTCAGGTTCCAAGGTCACAAGGCCTTGGAGTTCTTTGTGTCAACTCCTTTATTTTCCAAATGAAAACAATGAGGGCTAGTAAGGTCCAGAAGCTTGCCTGTGGCCCCATGTGTAGAGTGAGATTGTCAGAGAACACACCAATGACAGACATCTAATGTTTATGTCACTCAAAAGGGGCCTTCCCATTAATCCTTACAATTTCTTCCTGAGGTTCTACTCTTCTACTTACAATAAAGTAAGAGGAAGCACAGGGAAGAAGAATGATGACCGAATATGAGCCTATTCAGTAAGTTGTGCCACACCTGGAGTGTAAGATAAGCTTCATCTCACTGCCTCCCCCCTCCCCCCACCAGCCTCAGAGTCACCCTGGAGAAGTGTCATGTAGGTCAGACAACTAAGGAACACCCATGCTCTCAGCATGAACGTGTGTTCTGGATATGAACTCAAGCGTATCAGTGTAGACCTTGTTAAAATTGCCCTTTATCTCGAGAACTTCCTCCCTTCATCTTAGCAACTCAACTTACAAACCATTGAGTAGAGTTTCAGCTCTGAAGGTCGTATGATCTTTTTTGTTGAGCCTGGTTGCCATGCTACTCTCAGGTCTCATAGACCTTTGAGGAGAGCACCCCTGACATGATGCCACATGATGTTTTTGTGTTTTTACATCTGATGCTTGCCCAGGGTTGGGGTCATCTCACCTATTTACTATTTCTGCCTCCTCTGATTCCATAGAGGATTTAAGACCATTCAAAGTTATCTTAGCAGGGGTCTTAGTCAGTTGACCTAGAATTTGTCTTGTCAGAGTAATAGAGGCTGTCATAGGTGCTGGGCCTCTGCTCTGGGCCAGGGTCTCAGTGTACTTCCTTGAATTTGTACACTAATCTGATTCAGTTCAAAATTCTGAAGATGAGGAAAATAAGGCCCAGGGAGTTGAAGTGACATTCCTGGGGCCAAATGGTAAAGAAAATGTCATTGCCAAGATTCAAACTCAGATCAGCCAGATTGCAAAGCACTGTACTTGCTTATCAGGTGCTGCTGCTTAGCAACTCTTGGATAAATACAGTTTAGTCCTCTGGACACCTTTGGAACAGATTTTTTTCGGAGGGTGGGATTGTTTTTTTGTTGTTGTTGTTGGGCTTAAGATTGGCTCTGAAAAAATAATAAAGTAGGCAACCTTCCCCCATCTCTTTCTCTTGTTCTTCCAGTCCTTCAGGAACCTGAGTCCTTATGCTGTTTCTCCAAAGACTGGTAACAGTCTTTTCTTTCATCTTCGGTACCTCATTTTCTCTCAGCTAGCTCTCAGATTAAAAGCAATATTGGCTTCCATTTATTCGCAGAGAGAATTTTAAGTAAAGCTTTTTGAGGGTAATGGAGTGCAACCCCCAAGATTCTCTAGCTGCGGGGTTTTTGGCATTCACTGGAGATTGACTTAAGGGTCTTCCCACCCCTTTATTTTTTTTATTAATTTTTATTTTATTTTTTCAGCATTCCAAGATTCGTTGTTCATGCACCACACACTTCATGCAATATGTGCCCTCCTCAATACCCACCACCAGGCTCACCCAGCCCTGTCCAAAACCCTCAGTTTGTTTTTCAGAGTCCACAGTCTCTCATGTTTTGTCTCCCCCTCTGTTTTTCTCCCAATTCACTCTTCCTTTCCTTCTCCCAATTTTTCCTTATGCTCCACATGTAAGTGAAACCATATAATAATTGATTTTCTCTTCTCGACTTATTTCACTCAATATAATCTCTTCCAGTCCTGTCCATGTTGATATAAAAGTTGGGTATTCATCCTTTCTGATGGAGGCATAATATTCCATTATATATATATATATATAAACCATATCTTCGTTATCCATTTGTCTGTTGAAGGGCATCTTGGCTCTTTCCACAATTTGGCTATTTTGGCCATTGCCAATATGAACATTGGGGTACATGTGGCCCTTCTTTGCACTACATCAGTATCTTTGGGGTAATGTGGCAGGATACAAAATCAATGCACAGAAATCAGTTGCTTTCTTATACACTAACAATGAAAATATGGAAAGGGAAATTAGAGACTCAATTCCATTTACCATTGCACCAAGAACCATAAGATACCTAGGAATAAACCTAACCAAAGCAGTAAAGGATCTGTTCTTGAGGAACTACAGAACACTCATGAAAGAAATTGAAGAAGACACAAAAAGATGGAAAAGCATTCCATGCTCATGGAAGAATAAACATTGTTAAAATGTCTATACTGCCCAGAGCAATCTATACTTTCAATGCTATCCTGATCAAAGTTCTACCGGCATTTTTCAAGGAGCTGGAACAAATAATCTCAAAATTTGTATGGAAGCAGAAAAGACCCCGAATTGCTAAAGAAATATTGAAAAAGAAAAACAAAGCTGGGGGCATCATGTTGCCTGATTTCAAGCTTTACTACAAAGCTGTGATCACCAAGACAGCTTGGAACTGGCACAAAAACAGACACATAGACTAGTGGAACAGACTATAGAGCCCAGATATGGACCTGCAACTCTATGGTCAAATAATCTTTGATAAAACAGGAAAAAATATCCAGTGGAAAAAAGACAGTCTCTTCAATAAATGGTGCTAGAAAAATTGGACAGCTATATGTAGAAAAATGAAACTTAACCATTCTCTTACACCATATACAAAGATAAACTCGAAATGGATAAAAGACTTAATGTGAGGCAGGAATCTATCAAAATCCTAGAGGAGAACATAGGCAGTAACTTGTTCGACATTGGCCACAGCAACTTCTTTCAGGACATATCTCCAAAGGCAAAGAAAACAAAAGCGAAAATGAACTTTTGGGACTTCATCAATATAAAAAGCTTCTGCACAGCAAAGGAAACAGTCAACAAAACAAACAGGCAACCCATGGAATGGGAGAAGATATTCGCAAATGACACTACAGACGAAAAGGTCTGATATCTAAGATCTATAAAGAACTCCTCAAACTTAGCACCCACAAAACAGATAATTATGTCAAAAAATGGGCAGAAGACATGAACAGACACTTCTCCAAAGAAGACATACAAATGGCTAACAGACACATGAAAAAATGTTCATCATCATTAGCCATCAGGGAGATTCAGATCAAAACACATTGAGATACCACCTTATACCAGTTAGAATGGCCAAAATCAAGACAGTAAACAACAAATGTTGGAGAAGATGTAGAGAAAGGGGGACCCTCTTCCACTGTTGGTGGGAATGCAAGTTGGTGCAGCCACTTTGGAAAACAGTGTGGAGATTCCTCAAGAAATTAAAAATAGAGCTACCCTATGACCCTGCAATTGCACTTCCCACCCCTTTAAATCCTACGTTGTAGTTGTCTGCCTACTTTCTCCACATCAGGGTTTCCCAGCCATGGCACTATTGATAATTTTGGCCAGTAATTTTGTGTCATGGGGGAGTCTGTCTCTAGACGTTGCCAGATGTCCCCTGGGCGGGGGACATTGGGCAAAATCAACCCCAGTTGAAGACCACTGGTCCTCACAAAAATTACGTTCTGCTAAAAGGAGCTTTTTTTCTCTTAGGAACAGAACCCACTTCTTTTTTATTTATTTATTTATTTTTTAACAGAACCCACTTGTAACAGACTTCAGACTCTGTGTCTATAGTTTGATCAGCCTACGGCTGCCTGAAACATAGATGTTCAAAAGTAAATAAAAATTTTTCCTCAGTTGTTAAGAGGCGTGACTTCTCATTCCTACTTCCCTATAAACATGATTCCTGCTTTTAAAAATATAACACACTGTAGTGGATAATAGCATAGTCAGTGCTGAAAACAGATCAGAGATTAAATTTCAACTCTATTTACTGCCTATATAAGCTTGGGCAAAATGAACTTATGTGCATCTCAGTTTTCTCATTTGCAACATGGACTTCTTTTTTTTAATAGGGCAACACCTTCTCTACTTGTCAGGCTTCTATAAAAAGGGTATGGTTTCCATTCTACTTCCCAAAGAGAAGAAATTGTCAGATTGCAGAATGAACACTTTTCAGTTCTCCCTGCACCTCACTCCTGCCTCCCCAGGGTTGAAGAGGCAACATGATGAATTGGGTGATAGAACTGAGCTATCCAGCTCAAGACCTTTTCTCTCCACATCTGCCTAGATGCTGTCTCCATCCTCACCAGCCCCTGTGGTTTTCCTGCTGGTGACTAGGTATGACTCAGGGTCAAGGATTAGGGAAGCTGCTGGGGACTCCTATGGGAGCCCTGCTCCTCAATCCAGTTGAAAAGCTGACATTTTGGTGTGAATCTTCTCCCTTCTCTGGTTCCACAATCAGGTTGTAAGGAAAACGTTCTCCACAGCTCCACAAATCTCAGCAGCACTGCCTAGAATTCCTCAGGGGAAGTGGGTTGAGTGAACGAATAGATACAGAGAAATCCCCAAACCTGGTAACTGGCATGGTAGATATCCCTTAGTTACTTCCCATTTTTAAAATTTTTATGGTGTCTTGCTTTCTTTTGAACAAAGTAAATTCTTCTCAAAGCCGAACACCCTCTTAGTTTGGTCTGGTTCGCAGGAATGCCCAAGAAGGAACAATGTCTATGGGAGGAAAGTACTCAGATCTTCATGGCAGTGTTGAAGTGAAGAACCTCATTATTTCATTTAGGAAGTAGTGGCCTGAATGAACTTCCCAGGGTATCCCTACAGTGGGATTTGCTTGGCTTTTATCTTAAAACATAACTTCCTATTTCCCAGAACTGGCAGTTTCCCGGAGAGAATTTTCTCAGGGTTGCTTTTCTGTATTTCTTTCCTCCTGCTTTTCTCTTTTTTTCTTATTAATCCTCACTCTTGTTCTTTCTCTTGCTCACTTTTCTCCTCTTCCCTCTTTTATTTCTTTCCCTCCCTTCTTTTTATTTTCACCAGTTGAAAGGCAAGTGGTATCAGAGGGTCTTACTGCTGGTTCCCAAAAAGTTTGGGCAGGGAGTTGATAATTTCTTCATACTGAGGTGCAATCTCCTCCATTATGGGAAGGGAAGGGTTCCTGTGAGATTTGCAGCCCTGAATGTGGAGCTCCCTGACTGCTTATCATGGGCAGCGTCCATCCAGTGACACAGAGAAGGGTCCTTGCACTGATGAGGCAGTAGGAGACTAGGTTTCCAGGCCTGAGGAGGCAGGCAGCAAAAGGCGGAGGGTAAAATGTGAGTGCTACCAATTCTCCTCTTTCCTCCCCACCCCACTGTTTCTGGAGAATGAGGCCAGTGCGGCGTGAAGTCAAGAAACCAATACTGAACCCCTGAAATGCTTGTCACCGATCAGCAAACACCTTCTCCCCCACTGACTTGGAGCATGGATTCTCCTGTGACTAATTTGCCACATCTTTTTGTAATAACAAGGGATTTTTTAAGGTGTTTATCCCATCTACGGCTTTTTAAAGCAGCATGTTCATTTAAATAATTACCTAGTCATTTAGTTAATGCATTCTTTTTTAAACTTGACTAACTCCAGCGTATGTGGTTTTGATGGAAAAAAAGCCCCCTTTATGTAATAGCACTGTTTTTCCCCCCTGCAAAATAAATGCAACACAATTATTTTACTGCAGAGAAATTAGCTCATTTGCAAATGCCACCTCAGAACACAAGAAGAATGGCATTTATTGAAGCACTAATAAAGGCACCATGTTAGAATAATTTTATGCTGACGGGCCCACAATCACTCAATATTTTAAGAGCTGTCATCACACCAGCATGAGCTGCATGCAAAAGTACAAATTTATGCTGTGACATCATGGCATGAAGAGTATAATTGGAATAAAATTACCCGGCTTCTCTCTGGCATTTGCCGGTGTTCCCGAGCCCTTCACTGCCCGCCGGAGTAGATTTCTAGTTTCGCACCAGCAGCTACACATCCTGTGAACGTAGGACGATGTACCAGGCTCACACCGGTGAGTCCTTCAGGTTTTTCTGGAGGACACTTTCCAGTAGGTACTCAATGACCTGTGCTGTTGGTGAACAGGGAACTGCACAGACCTAGAAAGCTGAAAGAATCACAAATCAGCCAAAGCCGCTCTTTAGATATGGATAATTAAGCAAACAGCCACCACACAATGGCTGAAGACCTTATAGCATCAGTTTTAGCGAGTTAATAAATTCCAGTCATGGCCTGTGGTTCAAGCTTGAACAAATGAGAACCTCTGCATAAAAATCGGGGCTTTGAGATTCAACCTTAGGACTTTGTACTGCTGGCTTTCTTCTTATCGGAACTGGTGGGGGGTGGGTAGGACCGGTGGGGGGTGCAGAGAAAGGGCACAACACTCACCTGTCACGTTTAGACATGACACGCCGCTTGAAATCTCGCATCTCCTCACTGCCGCTTGGGCATCATCAGGCATGTTCCACAGTGAGGAGGGAGTGTTAAAGTGCTCCGGCAGATCGGGGGTGAGCTCCGGGTGTGGGTGAGTGTGTTTGGGCACACAGGTGTGCCTGTCTGTCAGAGGATTTGTGACAGAGGGTTGGTGGGAATACCGCCCTCCCCTCAGTGGTGCTCTGAACACGCATCTGGGCGAGCTCGAGCTTGTCTGCAGCCTCTAGCTAGGACTGCCGAATGAGGGTCTTTAGTGAGCTTGATGAGATAGTTAATTTGGATGTAAAAGAGGAAATGTTGTAATTAACGGCCCGATAATTGGTAAACATAACACATTCATGGGAGTGGATGACAGAATATAGCGGCTGTTAAATTGGATAATACAGATGATGTGTGCATTTAGGCTATGGCTGTGCGATAGGTTTTGTGGCTGGCACAATAATGACCACAGCCTCCCCCCCCCCCAAGATGTCCACATTCTAACCTTCAGAGTCTGTGAATATGTTACCTGATAAGGCAATAGGAAATTTGCACATGTGATTTATTTAAAAAGTCTTGAGATGGGGAGACTATTCTGGATTATCCATGAGGATCCAATGTACTCATAAGAGTACTGGTAAGTGAAAGAGGGAGGTAGGGGTTCAAAGTGTCAGAGAAGGAGGTGTGATGGCAGGAGTAGGGTTGAAGTGTTGAGATCACTGACTTTGGAGATGCAGGGAGAGGCTTTGAGCTAAGGAATGGGTGCAGGCCCTAGGAGCTGGAAAAAGCAAGAACACAGACACTCCCTGGCACTTCTAGAGGGAATTCGGTCAGCTGACACCTTGATGTTAGCCCTGCAAGACCCACTGTGGACTCAGACCTCCAAAATCGTAAGCTATTAAATCTGTGTGGTCGTAAGCCACTAAATTGTGGTAATTTGTTACAGAAGTAATAGGAAATGAATAGTCTTTTTTTTTATAAGTACCTTAAATGCAGTGATATTATTTAGTTTTTGGTGTTTGCTAAGTTTTTGGTTGTCATACGAATGAAAGCATGATGGCTAAAACACTATACTTTCCAGACAAATTAGTTTAAAAAAAAAAAAAAGGACTCATTCATTTGGAAAAGAATTTTTCTTTAAAAAGTAAGTAAGTAGATATAGCAAGCTAACAATGAATAGTGAGAAAGTACCAGGCTTTGGAATCAAATGGATCAGGGATTTTTTACAGTGCTGCGTGTTTTGTGTAAGTCTCCTAACCCCTGAGCTTTTGATGCCTTTCTTGTCAACCGGGGATGATGGTAATTTCTTTGTAGAGCTGTTGTGCTTAAAATTCTTAGTAGCGTGTGGTACATAATAGGCAATTTAATCAATATTAGTTTCTTCTCTTGCTTTATCTGCATTTAAGAGTGTATAGGTGTGTCAATTTTAAATACGGCTGCAAATTCTTTGACAGATATCTTCAGGAAGGGGTGTCTGTATCTACTCTTTTTGAACCTAGGTAGGCTTGTGAAGCTTTAGACAGTGGAGTATGGAAGAAATGACACCACACGACTTCCAGCTCTGGATCAGGAGAGACTTTGTGTGCTGAAACACTCACTCTTGGTGCCCTGGCCACCAGGTACAAAGCAACCATTGCGATGTTTCCATGCTGTGAAGAAGGTCAAGGCTCTGAGACAGGCTTGTGTAGGCCCTTTAGCTGACAGTCCCATCTGAGCCCAGCTTTTGCATCATTCCATGTCAGGCACCAGATGTGCAAGTGAAGATGCCTCCAAATGATTCCAGATCCAGCTGTTCCAGCCACTCAAAGCCACTTGTCTTGCCAGATGAGATCCCGGACGTCATGGAGCAGAAGAACTGTCCCACTGTGTTCCGTCCACATTGCTGACCCACAGAATCCATGAGCAGAGTAAAATGGTTGTTGCTTCCTGCCAAGTTGGGCTGATTGCTTAAGCTACAATAGAATCCTGGAGGAACAAATTAGTGACAAAAGCGAAGCAGAACAGTGTGGTGTTAACCCAATAGCCCACTGCAGATCAGCAAATCAGAGATGAAACAGAGACAAATGTACTTCTATAGTTATTGCAGTCTCTTTGTAAAAAGTAAAGACGACTGTATATGCTTTAATTTGTTTCTTCTTTTTTTTTTTAAGATTTTATTTATTTATTTGACAGAGAGAGAGATCACAAGTAGGCAGAGAGGCAGGCAGAGAGAGAGGAGGAAGCAGACTCCCCACTGAGCAGAGAGCCGGATGTGGGGCTCGATCCCAGGACCCTGAGACCATGACCTGAGCCAAAGGCAGAGGCTTTAACCCCTGAGCCACTCAGGTGCCCCTAATTTGTTTCTTCTAATTGCAGTGTACTTAGGACAGTCTCTTCTTATTCTTCTGAATAAGAAAGGAGACATGTCTTTAAAAACATCAGAAAGGATGCTCTCTGGATCTTCTGTGTCTATCCCTGTCTTATCAGCAGATAATTGTTCAAAAATACATATCTGAATGGCAAACGACAAACGTCCTGTTTGTCCAGATGATTAATTAACAAATCTTGGATTCCCTACTCCTCTCTGTAATGGCTTCTTTATTTGTGTATTGCTGTTATCTTCCTCCTGTTTCACATTTGAAATACAGTATTAATCATATGCTAGACATACAAACAAAGAGATTGCAGCTAGATCATATCGACAGGATCACGGTATTTGTGTTACACAGAACCTAATCTCATCCCTCCATTTTTGGATAACTTGGCATTGTCTCACGAATCAGCTTCTTGCAGGATTTCCAGCGGGCACAGAAATGGGAAGCTCGCCCAGACTTCACAGTTTGGCAAATGTAATGAGATAGACCTTACAATGGCTGCATGTATTTTCATGGACTCCCCCCACATTCCGTTTTAATTTAAACACATATGTTCATTATTTTTGAAGTACATGCATATGCTTGAATATTTATTTGGAAATAAACAAAATCATTTTCATCACAATTATTTTTTAAAAGCTAAGGCTAAAGTAACAAAGAAATCAATATCACAGATTATGCACACAGAATAAATGGCTAACTGAAAGTTTTGACAGGTTTACAATATCTTGCAAAATGAATGGTTGCCTTTCTTGATTTAATGTGTGTCTGAAATAATGAAGTGAAGGAGGGAAAATGAGTTAAATTTCTCACCTTATTTGTTGGGTCTTCATATTATCACGTTACCTTGCCTTGCCTCAGATTCATTTGGGAGATTAGAAATTGTAAAATACCATTGACTTCCAGCACTATAATGATCTGAATGTGATGAGGAGTGAATCGCAAATGGAGAAGTATATTTCTTGGGAATATTTGGGTATTTGGGGGAACTAGCACGATAAAGTGTATATTGCTCAAAACATATTTAGACTGCCCACAGGTGACATTATCTTCCTTTAAAGATTATTTATTTATTTATTTTTAGAGGGAAGAAGGAGAGAGAGAGAGAGAAAGAGAGAGGAGGGGCAGAGGGAAAAAATCTAAGTAGAATTCCCATTGAGCATGAAGCAGACTTGGGCTTGATCTCAGGATACTGAGATCATGACCTGAGCTGAAATCAAGAGTTGGATGCTCAACCGACTGAGCCATCCGGGCTCCCCAGGGTTATCGTCCTTGAAACTAACGTGTTCAGCACACCTTAGCAATAAAAATCTCTTTTCGTGGCTATTGCATTTGCCAGCTGCTTCTTCCAGGGCTCCTTGCGCTACCAATGGCTTTAGTTAGGGTTCCCCTTACTACCAACGCTGCTTTCTGAAAATCTGAAGGCTTCTGAGTCATGTTTCTTTTGCTATCAAATATGTTTTCTTTGTTGGTTGATGATAGCGTCTTTAAGTCATTACTTCTTGGCAGCAAAACTCTTCCCATGTTTGTACAAGTAATTTGTAAGACCTAAATTTCTGGACCAGATTATATTTGGGAAATATGATCTGGGCAATCCCCGATCTGAAGTTTACACAATTCGATGGGCTTTCTGTAAGGAAAATAATACAAAATTCTAGATAAAAGTAGGTAAGAAAATGAATGCTTCATCTTACAACCTGGCTTCCACTGCCACCTAAAACATTCTATAACTCTCACTGGCTCGTGATACTCTCAGAGTTGAGTGTAAGAGATGTCCTGAGGCTTAAACTCATTAGTCTCAGGGTAAATTTTCCTCTGGTCCAATGACTGGATGAACTTTGCCAACAGAAAACAATGCTTTTGGGCACAAAGCTAGAATGGGGCATGGTTGCAACCATCTCACATGAACCGACTCATTCTCTCAGCAATATATATATTTTAAGATCTTATTTATTTATTTGACACAGAGAGAGAGAGAGAGAGAGACCACAAGTAGGCAGGGAGGCAGGCAAAGAGAGAGGGGAAAGCAGGCTCCCTTCTGAGCAGAGAGCCCGATGCAGGGCTCGATCTCAGGGCCCTGAATCTTGACCTGAGCTGAAGGCAGAGGCTTTAACCCACTGAGTCACCCAGGTGCCCCTCAGCAATACGTTTTGATTGTCCAGACCCAGAAACCAGACAGGTGGGAAGGGGAGGTTTCCCTGTGTATAATTGTATCATTTCATTTATATAATTTGTAACATATAGATATATTATTTATACTATTTATAGCTCACACTCACAGATAAGGGAAAATTCCATAAATCCTTGTAGGCAAATGTGTGGCAATGTTACAGACTTCATTAAAATACTCGGAGAAATATTAATATCCCAAAGAATGACATTTTTATCAAGTAATAAATTCTGACTCAAATACTGAAAATTACTATTATTATTTTTTTAATTTAAGAATCACAGTTAATTCTACCTTGTTGAATTGAAGAAAGGGTTTCTTGTTTGTAGATTTTGCTCTCTTGCTGAGTAACTTTAAAGGTTACTCAATACTGTGAGATCAATAGTATCAGAAAAGTAAAATATTTTCAAGGCTTTTTAGTCAATAATTTTTTAGAAGGGCCAGTAATAAATATTAAGTATTTTATTTAATTAAGTTTAATAATTTGTAAATATTTCTCCTCCCACACATGATAGGAGATTATCAGGGTGTTTAATATATCCATGAAGCCTGGCATAATAGCATTCAAATTGGAAGACATCTTTGAGTTTAACATATATATTAAAACTTCTTTCAATATTCTTTTCAGTATTTTCTGAAGAGTAAATTAAATGAGGGACAAATGTAGTTTTAACATGGCTAGATTTCAGCCCATGGTGAATGTTCACAATTAAGCCCAAAGTCATAATGAAAACACAGTTGGAACTGTGACATTCCAAGTGTGGAATGGCAGCTCTGAAATGGACCAGGTAGTGAGTGAGCCCACAAACAATGCTCTGTTGTGACAGATGTTTACTTAGTACTTTCTCTCTGAGTCTGACGTTCGGGGTTGTTAATTATTTTAACCATTGCTTTACATTTTATGTTTGTTTAAACTTTTTAAAAGAAATTAACCCTATATGATGTATCAGTCAGGGTTCCAGCAAAAAAAAAAAAAAAAAGGCTCCATTCAGATGGCTTAAACAAGGGAACTTGAAAAATGAGATTACTTACAGAGCTGGAGGAAGGGGTTGGCACACATACTGAATAATGGGTATAAAGGCACCCAGAGAATAGCAGCTGCTAGAAACCAAAGCTTTTATCTCTAACGTTTGAAGGGCAAAGGGTGGGAAGAATGTTACCAGAAGCCAATGACATTTGACATCATGAAGAGGGGCCCACCCAGGAGTAGTCATAGTAAAACAATGCTGGTAGAGAATGGCCCAGAAGCAGGAAGGGCAGGGGAGAAACACCCTAGCCTCTTTCTTCTCTCTTTCTCCAATTTCTTGCCAGTGCCTTCTGCTGACCTAAAACAATCAGAAGGCAGCTGGAAAAACAGAAGCACAGTGATGAAGAGCCCTGGAGCACACATCAGGAAAGAGAAGGGCAGAAGAGTTGTGGGTAGGGAAAAATGGAGAAGAGAAACCATGACTTCAGTTGGTCCTCAGTTTGAAATGGTGAGTTATCAGGGCAAATATCATTATTTCCATTTTATCAAGGAAGAAGTATCTTATATAGAGTATGATCTATCAGGTGTAAGAAGTGATTTTAAATAATGTTTTATTGCCTGAGCCTAGTAGAATGCTCACATGTTGTGGGCACTAGATAAATATTTGTTGACTGAATTGTGTATTGATTGATTACTGTATTTTGTGCAGGCATTGAGATTGGATTTTATACTCTTAGATGATTTATACTTAAGCTAGAGCAACTCCCATGACCAATTTGGCCAATCTCTCCTTTTTAACAATTTTTATAACAAATGGGAAAAATTTTAAGCTAGATAGCTTAAAAATTGTTTTTCACATAAACCTTTAATTAAGAAATGTGTAATACTTAACTAGTTATTTCTATATCAATTAAACATAGACTCCTAGGTATGCCTGTATATAATAAATGGCATTGATACATTGGGACAAAATCAATGTATATAAATTGAATCAAAGTTTAAACACTCTAATAGGTACCAGATATCCAAAGAATGATATTTTATATTGCTTTGTAAAGCAAATAATCTCTGAAAATTATTGTGTTTGTAAACCTGCATGTTCAATTATTGGTTTGGTCAGTAATAGGTATGTCTACAGCTTGGGGTCAGAACCAAGCTTTGAACGACCTGAGGTTTATAAATTGGGGGAAGGGGTCCTTTTAAAAAAAAAACAAAACCCTTACAACTCAAAATTGTCAGGTTTTCTTCCAGACCCTGGGTAAGCGCCCATGTAAGTGAGTGAATTGCTCAATAGTTTCTAAAGTGTCATTCACTTTATAGCAAATATGTCTGTACTCTTAAGGCGTGCTTGGGGCCTGCCAGCTATAGGGTTGGTAGGCTCTATTGACCTAAGCTAATTTTTCACCAAGGTTTCATGGTTCTTTTGATTAACTAAGAGTAGATAAGGTTAGATGAGGTTAAATAAGCCACCTAAAAAGTTTGTGGTGCATGAATTTAGCTATTCCCCGACAATACCACTACCTGGTGCAATGAAAGTGAGTCTCAGACCACATTTAGTCATATACATAGGCAGTTATTAAATAAACATTTACTAGCAAAGGAGGAACCAAAAACCAAGGCAGGGCTAATAACACGTGAGTGAGACCCATACCTTCCTTGAAACCATGAAACCTTGGTGAAAAATTAGCTTAGGTCAATAGAGCCTACCAACCCTATAGCTGGCAGGGTGTATAATTTAAAAGGGTGCCCAAAACTCAGTAGTCAAGATGAATAATATTTGAATATATTGTTTTTCAAAATCAAAATTACTGCAGCATAGCTGCGATGAAAAAAGTAAATGTTTAAAATAGAGCTGGGATCAATATTACTGGTTTTTTCTTTTGTATTTGGCTCCAATATGGTTCTGCAGAGCACTGTAGAGGGTTTTATACAACCTCTTCAGTGAGCCTCAAGCACGAGCTTCCCTTGCCATGAATGGTCCTCTCTAGGCTGATTCAGCATTCCAGAGGCAGGAACCTTCTAGGCTGTGTCAGACCAACAGAAATTTTCCTGGGTACTGGAGTGACCAGGTCTGAAACTTGGATGCCATTCTCTAGGATTATGCAATAGGTTAGGAAGTGTTTAGAATGCATTTTTTTTTTGCTAATTCTTGAGTACCTTGAGAACTTATTACCCACGTTCACTATGCTTATTTCACAGTTAACACCTATATCCAAAATTCAGTCTGAATAAACAGCAAAGCCTTGGTTGGGGATGGTGATAAGTTACAGCTGGGCTTAGGCTTGTGGTGGTCCCTTTTGGAAAGTGGCTTTTGTTCATTATAGTGCTATCTGACTGCACCGTTGGTGGTTTTTTTGTTTTGCTTTGTTTTAAGATTTTATTTTTTTATTTGACAGAGAAAGAGACAGTGAGAGCAGGAACACAAACAGGGAGAGTGGGAGAAGGAGAAGCAGGCTTATCACGGAGCAGGGAGCCCAATGCAGGGGTTGATCCCAGGACCCTGGGATGATGACCTGAGCCGAAGGCAGACTCCAAACAACTGAACCACCTAGGTGCCCCGTCGGTGGGTTCTTGATGGACTACCCTTTCTGCATTCCTGATTAGCTCTTAGGCTTTTGCTGGCCCCATGACACACCATGTCTCTATATGCTCAAGTATCTTAAAGTAAGTTAGAGGCATAGGGGCCCTAGAAGAGGGGGGGGGCACGGCAAAGCCCCTGCCCTCACAGAGAGAGCTTTCAGTGGGAGAGGGAGACAGACAATAAATAAGCAAACATAATATATGTTATGATACCATCATATCAGTCTTTGATAAACGCCATAAAGAAAAATGAAGCTGTAGGAAGGGCTAGAGCCTGATGAAAGGCATTATTTCATTTAGGGGTCAGGCAGTCTTTAAGATAAATGACATTTGAGCAGGGATCTGAGTGAACCAAAGCAGGAGAAGCAGGAGCTGTGCAAATATCTGGAGTGGGAGACTGTTTCCTACAAACGAAAAGGCAAGCACGCGCGGGTAACACGTCAGGAAAATGACCACACTTAAGTTGTACAAGATTGAAATAAGAAAATATAAAGCATGAACGTGAAAGTCTTCTCTACCCATATTTCTTAGGGATAGCCACTCATAGCAGTCTATTGTTCTTCCCTCCAGAAGTTTTTCCATGCATACGAAACCCTATATCCTTTTTTGTTTTGTCCTTCCTTCCCTTCCTTGCTTCCTCTTTCCCCCATTTTTTTTCACCCATCTTCTCTTTCTTTAAAAATTACCATACTGGGGGGCGCCTGGCTGTCTCAGTCACTTGAGCATCTGAGTCTTGATTTTAGCTCAGTCATGATCTCAGGGGTGTGAGATGGAGCCTTGCCTCTTGCTCTGTGTTGAGCATAGAGCCTGCTTAGGATTCTCTCTCTTCCTCTCCCTAGGCCCCTCTCCCCTCAAAAATAAATAAATAAATAAACCATACCATACACACTACCTGGCAATGTTTTAAAAATTTGTCATTAGTATTTCTTTAATGCCCTCCATTTTAGCACACTGGCAAGTAACCTCCTTCTTCATTTTATGGTGCCATATGTGTTTCATGGAATGGATATACTGAGATTTCTACCAGTCTTTGGTAAATGAATTTTGTGTGTTTCCTTTTTTTTTTTTTTTTTGCTATTTAAATAATGCTGTGATGAAGATGCTTGTATATGCTGTGTGTATGTGTGTGTGTGTGTGTGTGTGTGTGTAAGTACACCAGTGCAAGTATTTCTTAAAAATCCTCAAGTCTGAGTTATAGGTCAAATGATATGCACTTTTCTGATTATAATATACATTGCTGAAGTGCCCTATGAAAAGGTTATGCTAATTTATATTCCCGTTACACTTTATGAGAGTTCCTGTTTTCTGATACTCTCACTAATATTAAAGTATTAACAATCATTTATATCTTTATCAGTTGATAAATAAAAATTACATCTCCTTATTGGGCTTTGGCTCACCCTGTGACACACCTTGTCTTTGCATTTCTTTTCTTTTTGGTGAGGATGAATATTTCTTTCAGCAGTTATTGGCCATTTACTAGGCAAGGGTACTAATGGTAATCAAAATCCTTATCTATTAACTATCTAATTTTAAGGGCTGCCGCTAGCACATCCTATGTCTTAAGGAGAAAGGTGTCCTTTCCTTATGACACTTTACTACCATCTACTAGAAAATTGCCATTATAAATAAACAAATAAATCCATAATGACTATTGTATGAATGGTTGATGATGACCTGTAGAGTTGTGCAGTGCTCAACCTGCACATCTGTATGGGACAGCTCAGCTAATATTCCAGCTTAGCCTCTGAGTCTTAGCAAGATAACTGTTGGCATCTTGACCTCTAGCTTTCATTCATTGTGAGTTAACTCTCTGACTAAATCTAGGACATGGCCCCATTTTCTCTTTCTGAGAAAGAGTACATTTGTTGAGCTGTCTTAGTCCTCTCTTTCTGGCTCATTTAATCTGTCTGCAAACTTGACTCTTTCAGTGATCTGGTTGGTGCCCTTTTGCCACCTTCTTGACAGAAAGAAGTAATTCACATTTTCCTATAGAAGCCCATGATTTAGGGTCATAACCCCATCAGCTTTCCTAAATGCCAAGGAGACATGCTGTGATCATGTAGCCCATTTCTCTTAAAATTTAAACACATACCATTTTCTTCCTTTTTAGAATATATGTGTCCCTCTAGGCTTATGGCATAATTCATAGAATAGTTAAGAATGATTGAGTGCCTACTAAAGACCACGCACCTTTCTCAGCTCTTTACATGTGTGAATTTATTTTATCATTTTAACCACTAAGTGAATCAGATATTAATTACCAATAGTATCGCTATTATCCCATTACTATGACAACTACTGCTATTATTTTCAGAAGCAGGTGGATATGGACATGATGGTAGAGAAAAGGAAAAGGAAGCAAAACTGAGCAAATGCAAACTTAGGATTAAGGGCAAACATCCCATTCTTATCTTTTAAGAGAGTATTATCAATAAGGGAGGGCACTGAGTTTACCTACTCAGAAATATAATAGAGGAGTTTAATGCCGGTGGGCAAACTCTACAACAACTCAACCCGCTAGAGGCTGGAGATCATTCAAGCCTTTTAGCTTTAGAATAAACTGATGAGGCTCACAGAAGGCTGTATCCTGGGGAAGTAGGTCCCTGTTGACCTCCCTTTAAAAGTGTACAAAGTTCATGGTTCCCCATGATCCTCTGAGCAAATGTCACATGCCTCTCATAGAGCTCACAGTCTGATGAAAAAGCAAGCAGGGGACTCTATTTGAAAATATCCCGGTGAAAGTGTGTGTGTCGATGTGTGGCAGGGCCTGGAGAAAAGTAGAGGGACACAGTATACCCAGTAAGATGTACTAGAATTAGGGGACTATAAGCAGCCTTGGAAATCATAGCTGAAGACTCCTGTTTTTAAGACTTAAACTGAAACAGGGGCCCCTGGGTGGCGCAGTTGGTTGGGCGACTGCCTTCAGCTCAGGTCATGGTCCTGGAGTCCCGGGATCGAGTCCCACATCGGGCTCCCGGCTCCATGGGGAGTCCGCTTCTCACTCTGACCTGCTCTCTCTCACTCTCTCTCTTTCCTGATGAATGAATAAATAAAATCTTTAAAAAAAAATAAAAGACTTAAACTGAAACACTGGGGGGTTCGTGACTTGGTCAAACTCACACCACTTCGAGTGGCCCATCATGATGCCTAGAATTGTGCCCTTCCCCGAAGCACACTGCTCCATCGCATTTAGAAACAAGGGCCTTGAGTTTTAGTATCAGGCCTGTGGAGGGTTGATTATGCAGCAGTGGGCAAATCACGTTATCCAGTTGCATAGAGATTAGATTTCTAAAGGTTCTTTGCTCCTTAACATTCAATTCCCCAGCTGTAAGTTTCCTTTCTCACCGTGGCTCTTTCCTTCCAGGCCCCACATCCATTGAGCATCCTTGCAAGACTTAAGAATGGCCTTCCTTTGTGAGATGTCTCAGCCTGGGTAGGCAGCAGTCCTGGGGCCCACCCAAGAAGATTTATAGTGGGGAGCTTTTTCTTAGCTGTGCTTTGACAAGGAAAATGGCAGGCAGCCAGCATCCCAAACCAAACAATTGTCAGATGGCTGGGGAAAGAAAAATAAATGTTGAACAGAGTCAAGAACTCAATAGCTATTACAAGGCAGTAGAAGGCTTCCTTTAGGGTCATTTCTACTGAAGTATCAGTGCATGCCCGAGCCAGAGGAACTGCCCCTTCCTGACCCCAAATGCCTGGGGTCCGGAGGCATGGGTGCATTCGGTCAGCCATCCGCTTAGGCCTGTGGGACCACCACCAGTGAGGGCAGGATTCCAGCCGCTACTGAGGGATCTCTGCAGATCTCTCGGACCAGCAGAGATCCTTTTGGAAACTCTTGTTATCCATACTGTTGGTACACAGAGCCGCGCTCCTATTTATCTTGGTGTGCAGGAATATGCTTCTCAAGCTCAGAGGGTCTTTTTGGTGACATATGTTTGTTTCCTTGACCACTTACTCTGCATCCATCTACCACACTATGGAGCTGACATTTTTTTTTATTTTTCTGAGATTAAAAATCGGACATAAACGACTTATTTTCACTCTATTCCTCAATTTGGGAGATGGGATTGTTTTCCACCCCCCCACCTCGCTCTTTATTTATGCTCATACTTGCATCTATTTTTATATGTTTTATAGGGATCTTGTGATACAGATATTGTGTATTTGGGGCTCTCTGAGCTCCATATGTGTGGAGATTCTATCCTGGCAAATACAATCCAGCCAATTTATATTCTTCAGGCACTGAACTTAATTTCAGATTTCTTCCTTCCTTTATTTGTCCATCTCTTTTTTCCCTCTTCCCCATTTCTTCCGCCCACCTCTTTTTTTTTTTCTTTTCAGTTGAAATGTTTTCCTCTGTATCTTACTCTGGGATAGGAGAGGACAATAAATATATCAGTAGGAATAAATTTTACAGATGTGTATTTCTCGATTGGCATAATCTCATTTTTAGAAGCTCTCTTTTGAAGAAGGCAGTGTGAATTTTTTAAAACCTGTGCCAAATGAAAAGAAAATATATTTCATTCCCAGGAAAAACTTGAAAATTACCAGAGGATAAAACAGGAAATACCCGTTTTGAGGTGTTCTCTCAAACATGAATGCCTTCAAAGCTCATAAGGGAAATATGTTTACCCCTTCAAGGTGAGGTAGTTGGGAGTGGTGGAGTCTGGGGTGGAGCTAGAATGTCATGTCTAATAGCATTCAAATTTAGTTTTAATTTATTAATTTTTTTAATCTGTCACATCTACTCAAGGTAAGTTTGTAGACCCAGGGCAGTAAGTTTGCAACTACTTCTTTGGTAATCATGATTTCTATTTTATCTTACATCTCTGATAAAACTGATGCTTGTCCTAGAATACCTTTCTTAAGATGATGGTGTCCGTCACCACAGAGCTAGTCATGCTACTCCTCCTGTTATCCTCATTGCTATTAAGATAAAATGAAAATTCTTCTGGCATTTAATGTTTGTTCTCCTTGATCTGACACAATATATATATTTTTTTTCTCCCCAAATTTGTTTATTTTAATCTTTCAGTGTTACAAGATTGATTGTTCATGCATCACACCCAGTGCTCCATGCAGTACGTGACACGATATATTTTTGTGTCCATTATCATTTTCTGTATCCTCCTTAGATTTTTGCCAATCTCACCTACTCATATTTTCTTTTTTTTTTTTTTTAAAATTATTTATTTATTTGACAGAGAGAGACACAGTGAGAGAGGGAACACAAGCAGGGGAAGAAGGTGAGGGAGAAGCAGGCTTCCTACTGAGCAGAGAGCCCCATGCGGGGCTTGATCCCAGGACTCTGGGATCATGACCTGAGCCGAAGGCAGATGCTTAACAACCGAGCCACCCAGGTGCCCCCTTTTCATGGTCTTCTAATCATTTATTCTTCTGTCTTGCATCATTTTCCCCCTTCTATAGATAGTAGCACACAGATTTTTCTTTAGGGAAACTATCCCCACTTACGTTTCAGTAGCAAGGCCACTAGAACTAGGATGGGGTCAGCAAAGTACCTAAGGTGCAAAATTTAAGGAAGGACTCACTCTCAGGGTGATGCAAGAACAGGATCAGCAATGACAGAGTACCTGCTTAAACAATGTGCCTTAGAGGCCTTGCTTTACTTGAGACTCTAGTTCTAGCCTGAATTCTGGCCCTCAATCGGTGGGGCTGATCTGACTCTGTCTCCAGGGATGGACATTTAACCCAAGCCTGGTCAAAGAACTTTCTTCCCACAGGCCATGGTGATTGATTGAAAGAAAGTCGTGTGGTATAGAACCAATGAGATTCTATTCTGGGGTTTTTGTTAGAATTCTTAGGAAAGCATTTCTTTTTTTTTTTTTTTTTTTTTTTTTTTAGGAAAGCATTTCTTGATTGGATTATTTGTTTTTTGGGTGTTGAGTTTGATAAGTTCTTTAGAGATTTTGGTTACTAGCCCTTTGTCTGATATGTCATTTGCAAATATAAGAAGGGCTGTCTCCTATTGCTTTGTTTGAGCACCTTATTTCTTCTGGAATGTTTAGGTACATAGTCACACATGCACATACACACTTTGGTTTTTCCTACATGCCAGCACATAACTCAGGTTTCTGTTTATTTGCCCCTGGCCAAAAATAAGAAGTGTGAAGACCCACAGGCATTGATACTTGCTCTTGGTCACATGACTTTAGTCAAGTATAGAGAGTAAACCTGGCTGTATTCTTGTCTGTGCAGCATTGTTTCATTCCTCTCTGTGGCCTCTGATGTTCACCAGGACCACATAATAGTTCCAGCATTGAAGCACTCATTTCAAGTGCTTTGGACAGAAATCACAAGTTAAAGGTATTTAGAAGTCAGGAGGCTATGCTTGATTTTTTCAAAGAGAATTATTATTTTCTGATTAATATACTGCCCAGCTTATTATTTAAGTAAAGGAAAGTGCTAAAGCCAAAAGAAATAAGGTGAAAAGGAACCCAGGTTCCTGGACTTTTGTTCAGTGAAACTTTCAGTACCTCTCATGGCAGCTCAAAACTCAAAATTCCTATTTTTGTCTTCGAGCTAGATTTTGATATGCGGTTGGGATTTGTTGGGTGTCTAGATTATAGTTTATTACAATGCTTACTCAGCTTAAGACCAATAGTGGTGATTGATTTTTTCCCTCCCAGTGGGGCAAATAACTTGGTTTGCTAATGGTAAAGAATGACATTAAGAGACAAATCAGTTTAAATTAATGACCCTACACTTGTGAAATACCTCAGGGAGGACAAGTTCACTCTGATGTTGGAGAGAGAGTGGTACTCTTGCCACCTGTGATTAGTAAAGTTAATGAAAAATCCAAAGGCCATCACAACTTCACACACTCCAGCATGCATTCGAATCATTGAGAGGGCTCACTAAAACACAAATCGAGGGGATCTGTCTCCAGAGTTCTGGGTTCAGCAGGTCTGGGATGAGGCCCAAGAATTTACATTTCTAGCAACATCCAAGGTGATGCTGATGTGGAAGTTCTGGTGACCACCCTTTGACAATTGCCACTCTATATTAATGATGGAATATGATCAGAACAGGGTGAGAGGTGCTAACAGAGCTGCCTAGCGAAGAAATGAACTTTCTGAAGAAAGGAAAAAGAAGTCATTCCCAGTGCACCAACAGTCTTGTTTACAGCTCTCCCATTTTCCCTTTTTAAACCTACAAACCCAGACATGCTAGTAGTATCCCTTTAAATATTCGAAAGAAGGTATATGGCAGAGGATATATCATTCACAAGAAAGAAAATAAAAAAATCTTATTTTTTAACATATAATGTATTATTTGCTTTAGGGGTACAGGTCTGTGAATCATCAGTCTTACACAATTCACAGCACTCCCCAAAGCACATACCCTCCCCAATGTCCATAACCCCAGCCACCCTGTCCCTCCCCCGACACCCCCCAGCAACCCTCAATTTGTTTCCTGAGATTAAGAGTCTTTTATGGTTTGTCTTCCTTCCTGATCCCACCTTGTTTCATTTTTTCCCTCCCTACCCCCCATGACCCTCCACCCTGCCTCCCAAATTCCTCATATCAGAGAGATCATATGATAATTGTCTTTCTCTGACTTATTTCTCTTAGCATAATACCCTCTAGTTCCATCTACATCATTGCAAATGGCAAGATTTCAGGGTTTTGATGGCTGCATAGTATTCCATGGTGTATGTGTGTGTGTGTGTATATATATATATATATCACATCTTCTTTATCCATTCATCTGTTGATCAACATATAGGTTCTTTCCAAAGATTGGCTATTGTGGACATTCCTGCTATAAGTATTTGGGTGCATGTACCCGTTTGGATCACTACATTTGTATCTTTAGGGTAAATACCCAGTAGTGTGATTGCAGAGTCATAGAGTAGCTCTCTTTTCAACTTTTTGAGGAACCTTCATACTGTTTTCCAGAGTGTATGCACTAGTTTGCATTCCCACCAATAGTGTGGGAGGGTTCCCCTTTCTCCGCATCCTCACCAACATCTGTCGTTTCCTGACCGCTTAATTTTAGCCATTCTGACTGGTGTTAGGTGGTATCTCACTGTGGTTTTCATTTGTATTTCCCTGATGCTGAGTGAGGTTAAGCACTTTCTCATGTGTCTGTTGGCCATTTGGATGTGTTCTTTGCAGAAATGTCTGTTCATGTGTTCTGCCCATTTCTTGATTTGATTATTTGTTCTTCGGGTGTTGAGTTAGATAAGTTCTTTATAGATTTTGGATACTAGCCCTTTATCTGATAAGGCATTTGCAAATATCTTCTCCCATTCTGTCAGTTGTCTTTTGGTTTTGTTGACTGTTTCCTTTGCTGTCCAAAAGCTTTTGATCTTGACAAAGTTTCTCTTGCCTTTGGTGATGTTTCTAGGAAGAAGTTGCTGTAGCTGAGGTCAAAGAGGTTGCTGCCTGTGTTCTCCTCAAGAATTTGGATGGATTCCTGTCTCACATTGAGGTCTTTCATTCATGTATAGTGTATTTTTTGTGTGTGGTATAAGGAAATGGTCCAGTTTCATTCTTCTGCACATGGCTGTCCAGTTTTCCCAACACCATTTGTTGAAGAGACTGTTTTTTTTTCACTGGACATTCTTTCCTGCTTTGTCAAAGATTAGTTGACCATAGAGTTGGGGGTCCATTTCTGGGCTCTCTGTTCTGTCGCACTGATCTATGTGTCTGTTTTTGTGCCAGTACCATACTGTCTTGATGATCACAGCTTTGTAATAGAGCTTAAAGACTGGAATTGTGATGCTGTCAACCTCTGTTTTCTTTTTCAATAATCCTCTGGCTATTCGGATTCTTTTCTGGTTCATATAAATTTTAGGGTTATTTGTTCCATTTATGTGAAAAAAAATTGATGGTATTTTGATAGGGATTGCATTAAATGTGTAGATTGCTTTAGGTAGCATAGACATTTTCACAATATTTGTTCTTCCAGTCCGTGAGCATGGAACATTTTTCCATTTCTTTGTGTCTTCCTCAATTTCTTTCATGAGTACTTTATAGTTTTCTGAGTAAAGATTCTTTGACTTTTTGGTTACATCTTCCTAGGTATCTTCCTGGGTATCTATTCCTAGGTATCTTATGGTTTTGGGTCCAATTGTAAATGGGATTGACTCCTTAATTTCTCTTTCTTCTGTCTTGCTGTTGGTGTATAGAAATGCAAATAGTTTCTGTACTTCTGTACGATTTTAAATCCTGACATTTTACTGAATTCCTGTATGAGTTCTAGCAGTTTTGGAGTGGAGTGTTTTGGGTTTTCCACATAAAGTATCATATCATCTGGAAAGAATGAGAGTTTGACTTCTCCTTTACCAATTCGGATGACATTTATTTCTTTTTGTTGTCTGATTGCTGAGGCTAGGACTTCTAGTACTATGTTCAATAGCAGTGGTGATTGTGGACAGTCCTGTCATGTTCCTGACCTTGGGGGAAAAGCTCTCAGTTGTTCCCCATTGAGAACAATATTAGCTGTGGATTTTCATAGACGGCTTTGATGATATTGAGGTATGTAACCTCTATCCCTACACTGTGAAGAGTTTTGATCAAGAAAGGATGCTGTATCTTGTCAAATGCTTTTTCAGTATCTATTGAGAGTATCATATGGTTCTTGTTCTTTCTTTTATTAACGTTTTGTATCACATTGATTGATTTGTGGGTGTTGATCCAACTTTACACCCCAGGAATAAATCCTACTTGGTCGTGGGGAATAATCCTTTTAATGTATTGTTAGATACTATTGGCTAGTATTTTGGTGAGAATTTTTGCATTCATGTTCATCAAGTATATTGGTCTGTAATTCTCCTTTTTGATGGGGTCTTTGTCTGGTTTTGGGATCAAGGTAATGCTGGCCTCATAAAATGAGTTTGGAAGTTTTCCCTCCATTTCTATTTTTTGGAACAGTTTCAAGAGACTAGGTATTAATTCTTCTTTAAATGTTTGGTACAATTTTCCTGGGAAGCCGCCTGGCCCTGGGCTCTTGTTTGTTGGGAGATTTTTGATGACTGCTTCAATCTCCTTACTGGTTATGGGTCTATTCAGGTTTTCTATTTCTTCCTGGTTCAGTTTTGGTAGTTTATATGTCTCTAGAAATTCATCCATTTCTTCCACATTGCCAAATTTGCTGGTGTATAGTTTCTCACGTTATGTTCTTATAATTGTATTTCTTTGGTGTTGGTTGTAATGTCTCCTCTTTCATTCAGAGTTTTATTAATTTGGGTCTTTTCTCTTTTCTTTCTGGTAAGTCTGGCCAGGGGTTTATCAATCTTATTAATGCTTTCCAAGAAAGAGCTCCTAGTTTCATTGATTTTTCAACTGTTCTTTTGGTTTCTATTTCATTGATTTCTGCTCTGATCTTTATTATTTCTCTTCCTCTGCCAGGTTTAGGTTTTCTATGCTGTTCTTTCTCCAGATCCTTTAGGTGAAGGGTTAGGGTATATACTTGAGACCGTTCTTTTTTCTTGAGAAAGGCTTGCATTGCTATATATTTTCCTCCCAGGACCACCTTTGCTGTTTAACAAAGATTTTGAACATTTGTGTTTTCTTTTTCATTGGTTTCCATGGATTTATTAATTCTTCTTTAATTTCCTGGTTGAACCATTCATTCTTTAGTAGAATACTCTTTAGCCTCCATGTATTTGAGTTCTTTCCAAGTTTCCTCTTCTGATTGAGTTCTAGTATCATGACATTGTGGTCTGAAAATATGCAGGGAATTATCCCAATTTTTTGTACCAGTTGAGACCTGATATGTGACCCAGGATGTGATCTATTCTGGAGAATGTTCCATGTGCACTAGAGAAGAATGTGTGTTCTGTTACTTTCGGATGGAATGTTCTGAATATATCTGTGATGTCCATCTGGTCCAGTGTGTCATTTAGAGCCTTTATTTCCTTGTTGATCTTTTGCTTAGATGATCGATCCATTTCTGTGAGGGGAGTTTTAAAGTCCCCTACTCTTATTGTATTATTGTTGATGTGTTTCTTTGACTTTGTTATTAATTGGTTTATATAATTAGCTGTTACCATATTAGGGGCATAGATATTTAATGTTGTTAGATCTTATTGTTGGACAGACCCTTGAAGTATGATAGAGTGTCCTTCCTTGTCTCTTTTTATAGTCTTTGGTCTAAAACCTAATTTATCTGATATAAGGATTGTCACTTCAGCTTTCTTTTGATGTCCATTAGCATGGTAAATTGTTTTCCACTCCCTTACTTTAAATCTAGAGGTGTCTTTGGGTCTAAAATGAGTTTCTTGCAGACAGCATATTGATTTTTTAATTTTTTTAATCCATTCTAACACTCTGTATGTTTTGATTGGGACATTTAACCCATTTACATTCAGGGTAACTATTGAAAGATATGAATTTAGTTCCACTGTATTGCCTATAAAGTGACTGTTAATGACTTACTGTATATTGTCTCTGTTCCTTTCTGGTCTGTTACTTTTAGGCTCTCACTCTGCTTAGAGGACCCCTTTCAGTATTTCCTGTAGGGCTGGTTTGGTGTTTGCAAATTCTTTTGGTTTTTGTTTGTCCTGGAAGCTTTGTATCTCTCTTTCTATTTTCAATGACAGCCTACCTGGATATAGTATTCTTGGCTGCATATTTTTCTCATTTAGTGCTCTGAATATATCATGCCAGTCCTTTCTGGCTTGCCAGGTCTCTGTGGATAGGTCTGATACCAATCTAGTATTTCTACCATTGTATGTTTCATACCTCTTGTCCTGAGCTGCTTTTAGGATTTTCTTTTTGTCACTGAGACTTGTAAGTTTTACTATTAGATGATAGGGTGTGAACCTATTTTTATTGATTTTGAAGAGGTTCTCTGTGCTTCCTGGATTTTGATGCTTCTTTCCTTTGCCAAATTAGGGAATTCGCTGATATAATTTGCTCCAGTATACCTTTTGCCCCTCTCTCTCTTTCTTCTTCTGGGATCCCAATTTTTCAAATACTGTTTTGTCTTATCGTGTCACTTTTCTCTCTAATTCTCCCCTCATGGTCCAGTAGTTGTTGATCTCCTTCTCAGCTTGTTTATTCTCTATCATTTGGTATTCTATATCATTAATTCTTTCTTCTGCCTCATTTATCCTAGCAGTAAGAGCCTCTATTTTTGATTGCACCTCATTAATAGCTTTTTTGATTTCAACTTGGTTAGATTTTAGTTCTTTCATTTCTCCAGAAAGGGATTTTATTTCTCCAGAAAGGGATTGTATAGTATCTTTCATGCTTTTTTTGAGCCCAGCTAGCACCTTGATAATCATCACTCTGAACTCTTGTTCTGACATCTTACTAATGTCTATATTGATTAGTTCCCTAGCTATCAGTACTGCCTCTTGTTCTTTCTTTCTTTCTTTTTTTTTTTTTTAGGTGAGTTTTTATGCCTTGTCATTTTATCCAGATAAGAATAAATGAATGAGAGAACAAAATACTAAAAGGGTAGCAACAACCCCAGAAAAATATACACTAACCAAATCAGAAGAGACCCGAAACCAGGGAGAGAAGAAAGGAGGGAAATAGAACAGAGATACATACTTGATTTTAGGTGTATTTTGGTCTTTTAGAAGAGAGTGCCTCCAAAAATTTTAAAGAAAGAAAAACTTATGTATATACAAAAATAAGGGTAAACATGATGAAGGGATGTAGTATAACTATAAGGATGAAAATTAAAAAGATTCTAAAAGAGGAATTGATAAGAAGTTGGTTGAAACAAGAGTAAGAAAAAAAGTGGAAAGAATGTGATCAAGCTGGAAACTAGAACAAAGACATGCACTATATTTAGGGTATATTTTGATCTGTTAGAAGAAACTGTATCCCAAAATTTTAAAGAAAGAAAAACGTATATGTATACAAAAAAAAAATAAGGTTAAACACAATGAAGGGATAGAATATGACTATGGCAATGAAAATTTAAAAAGATTTTTAGTTTCTAACTCGTTGATCTCTGCTCTAGTCTTGATTATTTCCCTTCTTGTGCGTGGCTTGGCTTGATTTGTTGTTGATTTTCCAGTTCTTTAAGGTGTTAAGAGAGCTGGTGTATTTGAGATTTTTCAATTTTTTTGAGGGAGGCTTGGATGGCTGTGCATTCCCCCTTAGGACCACCTTTGCTATGTCCCATAGGTTTTGGATTGATGTGTCTTCATTCTCATTGGTCTCCATGAATTGTTTCAGTTCATCTTTGATTTCCTGGTTGATCCCAGTATTTTTGAGCAGGTTGGTCTTTAGCCTCTAAGTATTTGAATTCCTTCCAAACTAAAGAAACAGTAGAATGCATCAATGAATCCAGAAGTTGGGTTTTTGAAAGAATCAGTAAGATCGATAAGTCACTGGCCAAACTAATCCAAAAGAAAAGAGAGAGGATCCTAATTAACAAAATTATGAATGAAAGGGGAGAGATCACGACTAATCCAAAGGAAATAGAAACAATCATCAAAAATTATTATCAACAGCTAAATGCCAATAAGTTAAACAACCTAGAAGAAATGGATGCATTCCTGGAAACCCATAGTCTTCCAAGACTGAAACAGGAAGACATTGACAACCTGAATAGACCAGTATCTAGTAATGAGATTGAAGCAGTGATCAGAAATCTCCCAAAAAACAAGAGTCCAGGACCTGACTGATTCCCTGAGGAATTCTACCAAACATTCAAGGAAGAAATAATACCTATTCTCCTGAAACTGTTTCAAAAAATAGAAACAGAAGGAAAACTTCCAGATTCTTTCTGTGAAGCCAGCATTACCCTGATCCTC